>CM037089.1:44140110-44715091 GCA_020916435.1 Oxytropis ochrocephala
TATAAAGTGGATTGAAGATAGTATAACATAACTTATTCCATACACAAGTCATTTATTGATTTAAGATAGATAAAGAAGTAGCATAAGTAGTTCTTACATATATAAGAAAAGAGGTAACTAATGAAGAGATATAGAAAGAGATCAAACCTGAAGCATTTTACTGACATTACTAGCACCAAAGACCTTATGCACAATGGCAAACTTGCGTGGATCATCAGAAGGAAAGTAAGGAGCAAAGATGCATTCCTGAGTGCAACGACGTCTCAACAACTTGCAAGAAGCACAAGGTGAAGAACCCCCCATTTAGATGCCAAAAACAAGATGAAATAGAGATTATATTCTTGTTGTTTTTTTGATATTATGAAGAGGATGAAAGAAATTAAGCACAATGATGCTAATTGGGTTGGTGTTTTAAGAGAATGAAGCTAAACATTGTTATTTATAATGGGCGGTGAGATTTCAAGTTGATTGGCTAATAGCTAGATGTGCACATGCATGTTCTTCTTGTAAACTATGAGTAATTAATTAATATTGCGTTGATGTTCTGATTATTAAGAAGAAAGTTAGAAACCACTTTCTTCTAGGGATATCAATATAATATATACTTCTTCACATGTAAATTATAAGTTTAGTCTAGGCATTTAAAATGTATTGAGGGAGCAATTTAAGAAGTCAAACACTCTAGGGAAAAATAGATTAAGTGATGCAGTACTAGTTTGAATTTTATAAAACCAAAATAATCAACGGTAGATCTATGTTAGAAAATCAATTAAAATTCAAACGATAACTAATGCTACTTTTTAATAGAAATTGGCTATTTATTACTCATTTGTTACTAATCTTTGATACTCTTAGTTTATTACACACAAGTTATGGTACAATTAAATTGTTTTAACTAAGTATTAAAATACTCTTTTTATAGTTGTCTCGATCGAATCTCTAAAAGACTCAATAAATATCAAATATATATTTAAAAAAAATAGTGAATTGTACATTGAATTTTTAAAAGTATTATATTGTTTTGTAACAAAAATAAAAAACAAAAAATACTAAAGATTAAGAATGGAGGGAGGGAGGGAGTACATCCCAATTTAACTCACAATGACTTCATCGTATTGATTCAAAATATAAAGAAAAAAATAGATATACCTTAAATTTTAAGGTATTTTTATTTATTTCAAATTCTTTTGATGCTGAATAGGAAAAATAATTGTTTGAGTTAAATAAATATTTTATTACCTATAAAAATATGAAGCTAGTAATTAGGCGGTGGTCAAACAGCTCGTAGGCGCGTGATAGGTTGGCAATGCACGCAGTTGTGTTACGTCCACATTGACTTTTTCATATCAATTTTATTTTATATAAACACATAACGTAATTTATACTTGTACATGTATAATTTGAAGTCCTCTCTAAGTTTCACACTCAAACAGCTGTTAACGCAAGATATATATAGTATTGAATAAACAAATTAGTTCACTTCTGTTTTTCTATTATGCAATTTATTACACTTCTATGGCCCTTGTTTTAAGTTTGTTCAAGTTAACTGGAATCCTAGCTTGGACCGAGAGACCACCCCCTTGAGATAAGGGTTCAACATGAATGTTTGTTGGCTCGAGCTTTCACATGGAAACATCTCTCCCTCCCTCTATTTGGGTATATTGGGCATAATTTTTTTTCAAATCGTGAGAAATAGCTAGCTAGTTCTAGGGAAAAGATCACATCTACAAAACCAAGACCAATGCTTGGGATAGAACTAATTTCAAGCTGATGCAATCAATGGTGGCCAAATACATGCATAGTGGAATGCTGTCAGCTCTATAAGGCTAAAATATATATATTTTTCATGGCAAAATTGCTCCCGGAGTCACTTAGTATGTGTTTGGATTGGCGGTGGAGAGGCTCAGAATCGCTTTTGAGCCTTACTTTCGTGATTTTGCTTTTGTTTAGGGTGTTTGGGTAACTTGTAAGAAAATCGATTATGGCCTCCAAAATCGATTTTAGGAGAAGCAGCTCCAAGTAGCTTCTGCTTCCAGTTGAAATCGATTTTACACATATTCCACAAAGTTTTCCAACTTTGCCCTCTCACTGTTTCGATCTCTAACCCGATTTCCAAACCAGGATCTAAAACTTTCCTCACAATTTTTCATTGTTCCCATCTAGATCTCACCATGTAAGAGGAAATTTGTGAAGCAAGGATTAAGATAAAAAAAAATGAGAGAAAGAAAACACCCAGCGCTGTTAGGAGAGAAGGAAGAAAAAACAGAGAGAAGAAGAAGGAATGTTGCCGCCGCAAGATGAACGTCATGTTTAGACTTTTAGGGTTTTTTCTTTGTATATAATGGGCTGTTTTATTATAAGATGGGCCTGCATTTCTACTTTTTTGACCGAGGCCAAGAACAACAAAAAAAAATTATAATTTAATTTTTGCGGAATTTTCATTTGAGAAACAATTTGTCCATAATTAGTTGTTTAATATTTTTTGAAGCAAATTAGTTGTTTAATATTAATAATTTACATCAACATAATTTTATGAACGTGATATTTATATTTAATTAGTTCATATTTAATCATATTTACAAATAAAAATAATTAACAACTAAAATAAACAATTATGAGCTAAAAAATATGTTTTTATGTTGAGACCCATTTTAGTAATTTTACACTCAAAAGCAATTTTGATTTAATCTATCCAAACAACAAAACTATGTAACAATCACTTTTTCCCGTTAAGTATCCAAACAAAAATCACGTTACATTCAACTCACTTTTAACCAAAATCAATTATACAAAATCAATTTTGTCAGAATCAATTCTCGTCACCGCAGAACCAAACACACACTTAACTTGTTTTCATGTTTCGAATAGATCTCTTATGTTTTTCTTATAATGAACAAGTCCCTAATATTTTTTTAACGAATAGCTTCCTAATGTTTGTTTGTAACGAATAAGTCTCTTATGTTTTAAAATCATTATACAGTTGCCCATTTTTGTAAGAGAATTCAATAGAAAATATCAAAAACGGCAACAGTGCAATGATTTTAAAACATAAGGGACTTATTCGTTAGGAAAAAATAAATGATCTATTCAAAGCCTGAAAATAAGTTAAAGGACCCCAAGAGCTATTTTGCCATTTTTCATTATTGATTCATTTTGTTAACAACTTGTTTTTTTGTTAGCCGAGACAAAATGGTAAATAAACACCACACACACTAACACTGCTCACACCTAAGTTCGAATCCGAAAACGACGTCAACATGCCACTGAAATTGACAAAACAACCAATAGTGGAGGACTACAACTTCATTAATTGATTCATATCTGTATGTTTCAATAAGAACAGAAAAATTAATATGTTAGTCCTTTCAACAAAAAAGAGAGAAAAAATGTTATTTTTGGAGAGGATTATTCTAAAATTAAAATTACATGCTAGATCTCATGGATCTAATCTAATTAAAATCAACCAATGCTCATGGTTTAGTGCTAAAATTATATCAGGTTCTGTTGTTTGTATAAATTATTGAACAGTGTAAAAAATAAAAATAGAGTTTTTTTTGGTAGAGACAAAGTAAAATTTAAAAATATAGTAATAATGATAAAATTACACTTATCATAAAATGACACGTTACTTTTTAAATTAAGTATTCATATTTTAAATTTTTGATTTAACAATTTTTTATTTTTAATATATATTTATGTTTTATTAGATTTCAACTTTTTATAATATTTTATATTACATTTTAAAAGGTAAAATGGAGAAACTATTCTCTTATTCTATCTAGCTAGTTTCTAACTCAACTCAGACTCCAAATAATATTTTAACTACAGATAAAGTGACAAGATTAACTTAAAATATATCTTATTGGCTCAACAAACACTATTGATATCATATAGGACCCATAAATCATTGTAAGAGATTAAGCATGAACAAATACACACATGAAGAAGCTGTGACAAAGACTCACTTCTCAATTGAGATTTTTCCCACTGGTCATTTAGTGAATGACTTGTTTTGGTAACAATGAAAGCATTGTTATATCTACAATTGTTGTGATTTATGAGTGCAAATTTATATCTACATGCAATTCTTAAAGTTCCTTCTAATTAATACTAATAACATATTTTTCTTCGAAAACTAGAAATTTATTGATAAGTTTGGGTTCGTTTGGATAGAGCTTATTTTGACCTTATGCAAATAAATAAGCTTTTATAAATTTAATGGACATCAATTTTCAAATAAATAATTATTCATAAGCTTGTCAAGATAGTTTATGCAAAAACAACATATGGGGATATACCTTTTGTTAATGAGAACTTGTGAAGCAACATAAAAACTTATTTATCTCTGTAAGTTATTTTTCACAAGCTCAAAAATAAGTTAATCCAAACCGGTCCAAGATCTAGACAGAAAGTTTCCCACAGTCAGTACACCAAAATGACTCCAAAATTTTCTAAAATTCTCTATCAAGCTCCTATAGTAATCAAAAGGTAAACCAGAAGCTTCACAACACAAACTATATTAACAGTTACCATGATAAACAATGTTTAATGATGAGTATCATTGATAGACAATGCAAAAATACTTTATATAGACTATGCATATAAATCTAAGCCATATATAAATGTAATGTCAATTACACAAAAGAAAGTTGGAAACAAAACTGTATGATACGTTGTTTTATAAACGTGGGCAGTGATCAGAATACAAGACAGAAAGCTTTCTAAAATTGAGATGCTCTGTACTACAGTGTGAACGGAAGTGTAGCTGTATGTGCACAACAAATTGTTTCGCAAGCTATATTATCTTTAATTGTAGCAAACAATTAAAGGGATGAGTTGTATATTCGTTATATAGTAGCAACACAATTAATTGTAGCATAGTTGTTGAGAACCAGGCTTTGCCATATTGATACTCCTCTGCACTCATGACTACTGATCGATGATTATAATTATAGACAACCTATTTATTGGATTAAATTAATTCATCATTCCGACAGGAGACTAAGACCTATGGATTTTAAAAAAGAAAACTCATATCCAGAGAGATTGAAATTGAAAAACTGTACCAAGCTGTGAAACCCCAAGACCTATATATTCCTTCTCTTTGCATTAAATGCTCTTCACATGATTCCTATCTTTCAATCTTTTGTTCCGAGGACGAAATATCAATTTCCTTTATTTCATTAATATATATATATATATATCTTTGCATATGAACATGTCTTGTATACCAAGTCTATGTTATCCTCTTGGGGATTCAATTTTGTATAGGATATAATAGTACACGTGATGGGTCCATTGGTCCAATGTGTTTAATTTCTTTCTGGTTTAATACCTCACTTGCTGCTTTTCAAATTTCAAGTCACAAACAGCTATGTATAAACTCTTGAAAGTAGTGAAAAGGGAAATAAAATACACTAGGCTGGGAAAGTCTTGGAGAGATAGCAGACATATTGCTATTTCAACTATTAAGGCTATGTTTGTTATAGATTCTACCCACACTCAAACTCTAATTTAGAAATTCAGGTAAGAAAAGGTAAAAAATTCTACCCACACGAGGTTATTCTGAAAAATAAAAAAGGATTTTATACCTTGGGAAACTACATTTCTAGACGTGGATATAATTTAAATCAACGAGGCTCTAAGTAGGTCAACAAAATTAAAAAGTGTTTTGGACTGGGTTAGAGGCCCAATCCATTCATAAGCCGCACTACAGGTCCAAACTAGCTGAAAGAAGGAGATCAACGCTCGCATGCACTAGTCAACGGTCCAGATCGACCCGCACCGGTCCAACTGCTACGAACCAGCCCCTATCATTGTATATACAGGGGTCCACTACTGACAAGGTACCTTCTTCAGACCCATACGTCATTTTTGCTTTTCACTCTACCCCACTAACTTGGGCGTTGGAGTGTCTTTGCAGGTACAAGCGGGAGGAGTGCAGCGCGCGACCTACACACTCATACCGTTCATCACTCCACCCTTCGGACGGTCAGGTACTCATCAAAAAGGTTTTTTTTTGACAAGAAAAATTAAAAGGTATATTAGCTAGCAATCAAAAACTGCAATCCAACCTTCCTTGACTGCTATCGATATGATAGCTAGAGTAGTAAGCACTACATAACACAATGTAGCAATTTCAATATTGAACCACTATCCAGAGTGTTTTTTATTCCAAAATCTCACTATAATTTATTCAATTAAGCATTATGAGTGTTTGCACAATGAAATCTTTCTACGAATTGTACAAGCATGGGACATATATACAAGAGAGAGTTGTGAAATGGTGAAGGAAGAGACACTATTGGTGAGGTAAGAAGAACTAATAAAACAGGAATTTAAAATAAATTCAGTAACCTAGATGCTAGAAAAGTGCTTATTTGGCATCATGTTTTCTATATAATTAATGAGTTTTTTTATGAAATTCCTTTTTTTTGACAAAACAAGAACTCTCGGTTTTTGCTGCGGTGTCCGACTGTTTCCTATCCAGAAACTCTCTTTAACATTGAAATAGAACGAATAGTTGAATCAATACCCTCCTACTATAAATAGCCTTAAGATACTAACCTTAGTTTGTTCCTTACCATTTGTTCATATCCATCGAGTATGTTCACGTACACTCACTTACTGTAAATCATAGGCTTGCCTTTTGGAAGAGCTACTAGGTTCTACACATCATTTCTTTGGAACTAATTGAGCTCTTCTTGCATTGCTAAGACCAACTTTCATCTTCTAGAGCTTCATCAATCATCTTTGGTTCCAACTCATAAGGCAGAACAACATTTGTTTGTTCTCTAATGAGATTGCATTCTCACACTATCTTATCATTTCCTAATGATTTGATCTTCACGATGATAAGTTCTGAACTGCTAGTTGCCTCTAAATTTTTTTATTAAATCTGATACTGAATCAGGTAAATGAAGGGCAAAAGAGGAAGTTCACTAATGTTTATGAAAGAAAGAAGTGGAGGAAAGCAATTGGAGGGAGCCCCACTGCTGTGAGCAGCAGTGCACTCACTCACGAGTAACTAATTACGCCAGTGACAGAGAATTACATTGGAGCAGAATATTCTCCTTGATTTGGAGAGAGGAAAGCGGCTATTAGAGGAGTATTCTCTCACTCATGCATTTTAGGTTTGGGATTACCTTAGGCTCGGGCCGGGAATTGGCTTGGTGGAAGCCATTTCTTGTTCTATTGCTTATCCCATTTCCTTGTAATCTTCTTCACTCAAAACTGAGAGATCCTCAGTTTTGATATCAATAATACAAGGAACTTATTTCATATACTCTGTCTTTCAATTACTCTGTTTCTGGCCTGTTTGTATCAAAGTGGTATTTAGAGCACTCGATTCTGTAGTGTATGGTAGTTACGAGAACGGCGATGGAGAAACGCGTTGATGGCATCGAGCAAGAGTCAGCTGAGCTGAAGAATTTGTTCATTGAACGCAGTAGATCACGCAGGGGACGTCCCAGAAAACGTCGTCACCATCGGCGACGTGACCCGACCCGGAATTCGAACGCGCAAGTTGATGGCAAAGTTGAAACCGAAGATGATGAGAGCTCTCGCTCTAGATCACGAAGCTCAAGTCGTGATTCCTCACGTGATTTCTGTGGTAGTAAATTGAAGATTCCTATATTTCGTGGTGATGATGCGTATGGTTGGATAGTGTGAGATGAGCGTTATTTCAAGCTTAACATGGTTGCAGAAGAAGATAAGCTAGATGTTGTGGTGATCGCTCTTGAAGACAGAGCACTCAATTGGTATCAATGGTGGGAAGATCAGAATGAAAATCTGAATTGGGAAGAATTCAAAGCTGCGTTGATACGGAGATTCCAACCTGGGTTAGTCCAGAACCCGTTTGGACCATTGTTAAGTATCAAGCAAACCAGCTCGGTTATGAAATATAGGGAGAAGTTTGAAAGAGAGTCAGCTCCTTTGAAGAAGGAAGAAAGGATCAAGTTGAAGGGAATTTTCATCAATGGGCTCAATGAGGAAATTCAGGCCAAATTGAAGCTTCACGCGATGGGAACGTTGGAGGAATTAATGGATAGAGCCTTGCTGTTAGAATAGAAGAACAACGCTCTGAAGAAGGGTGGTTTGATAAATGTGGAGAAGAAGGGAGGGAGTAGTAATGACAGAGGAACTGTGAAGAGTTCCAAAGGGTTTACACGTTGGGAGAAGGGTGGTGTGAAGGAGGGCACGAGTAGCAAGGTTGGAGAAGGTGAAGCTAATGAGAAGAAATAGACAGGCAACCGATTATCACAAGCTGAATTGAGGGAGAGAAGTAGGAAGGGATTGTGTTTCAAATATGAGGAGACATGGGGGAGAAACCATGTGTGCAAATTGAAGCATTTTCAATTTGTCTTGGTGGAAACAGAGGAGGGAGGTGCTACAGAAGAGAGTGAGGCAGAGGAGGAAACAGGGGAGGCTCTGTCAGTGAAGATTATGCAGTTGTCATTGAAGAGTAAGGAGGGATTGACTTCTAATAGATCCTTCAAAGTCATAGGGACTATTAGAGGAGTACAAGTGCTAGCTTTGGTGGATTGTGGAGCTTCTAGCAACTTCATCTCAAAGAGGGTAGTGGAGAACTTGGAGTTGAAGGTGACTGATACCTCTGAATTTGTTGTGGAGGTAGGAAATGGTGAGAAGGTGAAGAACCATGGAGTATGCAAGCAAGTGGAGTTGGAGGTGCAAGGGGTGCCTATTGTTCAACATTTCTTCATTATGGAGTTAGGAGGAACGGATTTGGTGTTAAGTATGGATTGGTTGGCAAGTTTAGGAGATGTAAAAGCTAATTTTAGAAACTTGGAGTTGAGTTGGGGAAAGAATGAAGATAGGAGAATGATCAAAGGGGATCTCTCACTGTGTAAGACCCAAGCCTCTTGGAAAGCTCTCTTGAGGGCTTTGAACAACAAAGGAGAAGGTTATTTGATAGCTTACCAGTTGGAGGAAGCTCTTTGGACAAGTCACGAGAATCCGATCCAGTCACCATAGAGCGGTTTTATCCGAGTTTGAGGAGTTGTTTAGAGATCCAACTGACTTGCCACCTAAAAAGAGTTGTGATCATTCCTAATATTAGACCTTACAGGTATCCCTATTATCAGAAGAATGGAATTGAGAAGTTTGTGAGAGAGATGCTCTCTGCAGGAATTTTTAGGACTAGCAACAGTCCTTATAGCAGTCCTGTGATCCTTGTGAAGAAGAAGGATGGGGGTGGAGGTTTTGTGTTGACTACCGTGCCCTCAATAAGCTGACTACACCTGACAAATTTCCTATCCCAGTGATTGATGAGTTACTTGATGAATTGGGTGGAGCTATGGTGTTTTCCAAGCTAGATTTGAAGTCAGAATATCACCAAATACGCATGAAGGAGGAAGATGTGTCAAAGACAGCTTTTAAGACTCATGAGGGTCACTATGAGTTCCTAGTGATGCCTTTTGGCCTCACCAATGACCCCTCTACATTCCAATCTCTAATGAATCAGGTATTAAAACCTTATTTGAGGAAGTTTGCTTTAGTCTTCTTTGATGATATTCTCATATATAGCCCAAATATGGATATGCATCATGAACACTTGAGATTGGTACTACAAGTTTTGTCTGAGAATGAGTTAGTTGTGAATAGAAAGAAATGCTCCTCTGGTAAGAGTAGTTTGGAGTACCTAGGGCATATTATTTCTGAGGCAGGGTGTTGCTGCAGATCCTGCCAAAGTCCAAATTATGGTGAATTGGCCTGTTCCTAAGGATGTGAAAGGGTTGAGAGGATTCCTTGGACTCACCGGACATTACAGGAAATTTGTTAAGGGGTATGGGAAGATTGTTTGGCCTCTAACACAGCAGTTGAAGAAGGAGCAGTTCAATTGGGATAGTGCTGCACAAAAGGCTTTGGAGCAGTTGAAGGAAGCCATGACTACGGTTCCTGTATTGGCAATTCCTAATTTTGAGAAAACCTTTGTTGTAGAGACTGATGCTTCTGGAAAGGGCTTGGGAGCAGTGCTGATGCAATGAGGGAAACCAGTGGCTTATATGAGTCAAACTTTATCTGATAGAGCTCTCAACAAATCGATTACATGAGAAGGAGTTAATGGTTGTAGTTACGCGGTCTGAGAAATGGAGACATTATCTACTTGGGAGGCACTTTATAATCCACACAGACCAGAAAAGCTTGAAGTTTCTGGCTGATCAACGTTTGATGGGTGAGGAACAACATAAATGGATCTCCAAACTCTTGGAATTTGACTTTGAAATCAAATACAAACATGGTATTGAGAACAAGGCAGCTGATGCACTATCAAGAACGATTCTGATTTTAATTATTTCAACCGTATGCGGTTTGTTGAATGGGATGATTTGGAAGATGAATTAGCCAATGATGTGAAGTCGGAGAGGAATTATGCGAGGATTTGTTGGTGATCCCGGTACTCACGCGGGCTACAAAGTGGTGAAGGGAGGTCAGTACTACAAGGATAAGTGGCGGTGCCTAAGAATTCTTCTAAGATTGATTTAATCGTAAGAGAATTTCATGATTCAGCCATAGGAGGACACTCGGGCTACTTCAAGACTTATAAGAGAATTACTAGTTTATTTTATTGGGAAGGCATGAGAAGGAGAATTCTAGATTATGTGAAGAAATGTGAAGTATGTCAGCGAAATAAATACCAAACATTAAGTCCAGTAGGCCTACTCCAGCCTCTTCCTATTTCCAAACAGGTTTGGACTGATGTTTCTATGGATTTTATAGGTGGCTTGCCTAAGTCAGGTGGTATAAATACAATGCTAGTGGTAGTGGACAGGTTCACTAAGTATGCACACTTTATTCCTTTAGCTCATCCTTTTAATGCTAAAGATGTTGCTGAGGTATTCTTGAGAGAGGTGGTGAAGTTGCATGGGTTCCCAGAGTCTATTGTCTCTGATAGAGATAGAGTTTTCACAAGCTCTTTTTGGACTGAGTTGCATAGATTGGCTGGCACCAAATTGAAGTTCAGTTCTGCATACCATCCACAAACTGATGGTCAAACTGAAGTGGTTAATAGATGCCTAGAAACGTACTTGCGGTGTGTGATAGGGCATAGACCAAAACAGTGGCATAAATGGATAAGTTGGGCTGAGTTTTGGTACAATAGCAACTATCATTCATCTACTAAGATGACTCCATTCAAGGCATTGTATGGAAGAGAGCCTCCTCCCGTGATTAGGGGTGATTTCCAGCTCACTACTATGGAAGAAGTCACTAGCTTGTTGAATGATAGAAATGAGCTCTTAGCATCGTTGAGAGAACATTTGCACCAAGCTCAAGAAAAAATGAAACAAAGAGGTGATAGTGATAGATTTAGATGTGAAGTCTGAGGTTGGTGATGTTGTGTACTTGAAGATACAACCTTACAAATAGAAGAAATTGGCTAAGAGAATAAATCAGAAGCTGAGTCCCAGGTTTTATGGGCCATATGAGATACTAGAAAAGATTGGAGAGGTGGCTTATAAGCTGAAGTTGCCCGATGACAGCAGGGTGCATCCTGTGTTTCATGTGTCCTTGCTCAAACCAGTTGTGTCTGCAGATGTGGTAGCTCAGCCTTTGCCATCATTCCTGTCTGAGGAATTGGAGTTGCAGACAACACCAGAAGAGATCCTTGCTGTGAGGGGTCAAGATAGGCATAACATGGAGGTTTTGGTGAAATGGAAGAATCTACCTGATTGTGAGAACTCATGGGAGACTGTGGCTGATATGATGGAACAATTTCCAGAACTTCACCTTGAGGACAAGGTGAATTTCAATGGAGGGAGTGTTGATACGAATCAGGTAAATGAAGGGCAAAAGAGGAAGTTCACTAATGTTTATGAAAGAAAGAAGTGGAGGAAAGCAATTGGAGGTCCCACTATTGTGAGCAGCAGTGCACTCACTCTCACGAGTAACTAATTACGCGGTGGCGGCGAATTACATTGGAGCGAATATTCTCCTTGATTTGGAGAGAGAAAGCGGCTATTAGAGGAGTATTCTCTCACTCATGCATTTTAATTTGGGATTACCTTAGGCTCTGGGCCGGGATAAATTGGCTTGGTGGAAACTATTTTCTTGTTCTATTGCTTATCCCATTTCCTTGTAATCTTTTCACTCAAAAAAGCGAGAGATCCTCGGTTTGATATCAATAATACAAGCAACTTATTTCATATACTCTGCCTTTTCAATTATTCTGCTTTCGGCTTTGTTTTGTATCATCGTCCAATTCCTTATAGGAGTCTTGCTAGTGCTTGAATTGGACTCACTTTGTTGACCAGTGTCCTTCTTCTTCTAGTCATCATTTGTAGATAGTCTAAGGTTAAAATTTGCGAGAGTCATTTGGCGATGATATGCCTTTATCGTGCATTTTATCTATTGTAAATAGTGTAATTTGTAATTATATCCGGCCCATTAGAATTAGGTTTAGAATAGCCTATTTAAACAGATTAGCGTTTGTACTCAAAATACACTTGAAATAATATTCAGTATATTTTTCTACACGGTATCACGAGCTCTCGATCTTGAGAGGCTTGCTTCCGCATAAACCCTAATCGCCTTAATTGCGGTAAATACTTACCACCTTCATTGTGGTTCTTTTGTTGCCTTCATTGCAATATCATCTTACTGTACTGTGAAGTTTTGTCCCTAGAAACGGAACCTTCAAGCCCTAAAACAAAACCTACTTGTTCATCACTAAGCATCAACCGAACAAAACCCCAGAACGCCGTCACCTACAGATTTATTTCGTTCACCGCCTGCACCATTAGAACCGCCTTGAAATTCCGACCAACCCCGGAAATATTTCCGCGAAACTCCGCGCCACGCGCCACCAAGCGCAAAGTAACTCCGGCGACCTCTCAGTGCGTGGGGCCAACACGCCGCCTTGCACTATTTTTTTTGGCGGCGGTCGATTACGCGATTGGTAGATCGGCATCTCCTCTTCCCCTGTTTTGTGGGTCCATTTTCAATTTGGAGCACTTTGATATTTTGGGTACTCTTGGAGCCATTTGGTTGTGTTTTTGCTCTGTTTTTTGCTATCAATTCTGCTCTGTTTTTTGCTATCAATTCTGCTCTGTTTTTTGCTATCAATTCTGCTCTGTTTTTTAGTTGTCACAGCACCTATTGGCATTCTACAGATTTAACAATTTATTTTTGGGTTATTCGTTATTCGAAGCTCATTTTTGGTTACGGTTATCGCTCTTTCGGCAACTTTGGACACAATTATTGTCACAGATGTCTGATAATATTGCTACTGATTACTCTTTATCATTCACCGAGGATGAGTTGAATCGTTTGAAGGCCCTACTTGACTCTCTCAGTAAGCCTTCTGGAACTTGTTCTCTACCAACGACCGGTATTTGTGTATGCTCCCGATCTTTCAATGTTTGCCGTAAAATCCCTAAGAATGCTTGGATTTTGGACTCTGGTGCCACCGACCACATGACATTCATTTCAAGTTTATTTTCTTCTTATACCCCCTCTAAGAAGAATTGTTATGTTACAATTGCTAATGGTTTTTATGCCAGTATTGATGGCTCTGGGAGTATTAATTTGCAACCTTCACTTCAACTACAGGATGTGCTACATGTTCCCACACTCTCTCACAATCTAATATCTGTTCGTAAACTCACCCGTGATCAGAATTGTAAAGTAATATTTTTCACTTCTTATTGTGTTTTTCAGGATCTTACCACGGGGAAGACAATTGGAGTTGCTAAGGAAAAGGGAGGGTAATACTACTTATCTGATGAACCAAATTGTTCGAAGGTGTTAGCTTCCTGCTTACAGACCGAGTCTTCTGAGTCTTCTTCTCATTCTACCGCACAAATTTAGCTTCAGCACAAACGTCTTGGTCATCCTCCATTCTCTTTAGTTAAGTCTATGTTTCCTTCCTTGTTTTTACATCATTCAGTTGAGTCTTTTAAGTGTGAAGTTTGTGAGTTAGCTAAACATCATCGTGTCTCTTTTCCTCTTAGTTCCACTAAAAGTGTTGAACCTTTTGATCTTATACATTCTGATGTTTGGGGACCTGCGCCTATTTCTAATGTTTCGGGTGCTAAATGGTTTGTGTCATTTATTGATGATTGTACTCGAGCAACTTGGATTTTTTTGATGAAGGATAAATCAGAAGTACCGGAATTATTTATCAGATTTTATCACATGGTGCAAACACAATTTGGCAAAGGCATTAAAAGAATTCGCTCTAACAATGGCAAGGAATATGCTAATCAGAATCTTTCAAATTTTACCAGTCAACAAGGAATTCTTCATGAGTTTACATGTGTCGACACCCCACAACAAAATAGTGTCACAGAAAGAAATAATCGTCATTTACTTGAAGTTGCTAGAGCCATTCTCTTCCAAATGGCAGTTCCCAACCCATACTGGGGAGAAGCAATACTGACTGCTGCCTACTTGATTAATCGGGTCCCATCTCGAATGTTAGGTAATGTTAGTCCCGTTCAGTTTTTGACTTCGCGACTTCCCTATGTTCATGTTTTGTAGAGTCTTGAATCTCGAGTGTTTGGTTGTATTGCTTTTGTCCATGTTCACAAACAACATCGAAGTAAGTTGGACCCTCGTGCAGTTAGATGTATTTTTGTGGGTTATCCTCCTGACAAAAAAGGATATAAATGTTATCATCCTCCCAGTCGTAAGTACTTTATCTCTAAAGATGTCACGTTTCATGAGAATGTTTCCTACTTCACTCGTCTTCAGCTTCAGGGGGAGAGTATTCATGATGATTTGGAATCTAAGTCTGAGTTTACGGTCTACACGAGTTACACGAGGCTCTGTCTTAAGTCCTACTACTGGTCTTACTTGTCCTGCATCCACAAGTCCTACATTAGAGTCCCTTGAGTCGCCTGTGACTCCTGTCTCACCTTCTACTATTGATCCTGCTTCCACAAATAACGAATCTGAGTCACCTACTTCTATTTTGGTCCCTCCTTTCTCTTCTGTTTTGCAGGAACCATCATCTTTGGCACCAGCAAATGCTAAAGCTAGTGAGCCAACTTTGGTGTATCAGAGAAGAAGTAAGCCCGACCTGCCCTAGACACAACTTCAATTGCCTGAACCGGAGGTAAGTGCTGAAATTAACCCTTCTACTAGTGATTCCTACGGTTCGACACTAGTGACAACGATCTGAGATGATTTGCCTATTGCTTTGAGGAAAGGAAAAGGTCTTGTCGCGAAATACCCTATTTCTCAATTTGTCTCCACTAAAAAGCTTTTTGTGCAGCATCAGAGTTTTATTTCAGCTGTTGACTCTGTGATAACCCCATCATCTGTTCAAGAAGCATTCAAAGATAGAAATTGGGTCCAAGCCATGGATGAGGAAATGAAAGCACTTGAGAAGAATGGAACGTGGGAAATCGTTCGAGATCGAAAGGTAAGAAACCGATTGGTTGCGGTGGATCTATCTGATCAAGCATAAATCAAATGGTACTATTGATTGGTACAAGGCAAGATTAGTGGCTAAAGGATTCACTCAGACCTATGGCATTGATTATGAGGAGACTTTTGCTCTAGTGGCCAAGATGAATACTGTTCGGATCTTACTATCACTTGCTGCCCATTCCGGGTGGGAACTAAACCAACTTGATGTCAAAAATGCATTCTTGCATGGAGATTTAGAGAGGTGTATATGTAGATTCCTCCGAGATTTGGTCGTCAAAAGCAGAAGGAACAAACAAGGTGTGCCGATTAAGGAAAGCTTTATATGGGCTAAAACAGTCTCCTCGAGCATGGTTTGGGAGATTTACAAAGGCTGTGGTGTACTTAGGCTATAAGCAAAGCCAAGGAGATCACACTCTTTTCTTCAAACATTCACAAGATGGAAAAGCGACTATACTTCTTGTTTATGTTGATGATATCATAATTACAGTGTGATTTGGTGAGAGCAATTACTCGAGGAAAAATTATCGTGATGTTTGAAATGAAGGACCTTGGGCAACTTAAGTATTTCTTGAGAAACGAGGTAGCCTACTCAAAAGAATGCATTTTTATCTCTCAAAGAAAGTATGTTCTTGACCTCTTGTAGGAAACTGGAAAACTTGGATGCAAACCTACAAGTGTTCCCATAGAACAGAATCACCAAATTAGCTTTGAAGAAGAAAGTGCCAACGTTGACAAGGTCCAATATCAGAGATTGGTGGGAAAATTGATTTACTTGGCACACACTAGACCTGATTTGGCTTATGCAGTCAGTGTGGTGAGCCAATTCATGCATGACCCGAGGATTGCAGGCTGTTGATCGTATTCTTCAATATCTCAAGGCCTCACTAGGAAGAGGACTATTATTTAAAAGAGGTGGGAGCCTAACTATGGAAGCTTATACTGATGCTGACTATGCAGGTTCAATAAGTGATAGAAGATCCACTTCAGGTTACTGCACCTTCCTATGTGGGAACCTCGTTACTTGGAGGAGTAAGAAGCAAAATGTAGTGGCTCGATCAAGCGCTGAGGCTGAATTTAGAGCTTTGGCACAAGGAATCTGTGAACTACTGTGGATGAAGATTGTACTAAATGACTTGAAGATACAATGTGAATGCCCTATGAAGTTATTTTGCGATAATAATCAGCTATCAGTATTGCTCATAATCACGTTCAACATGACAGGACGAAGCACATAGAGATAGATCGCCACTTCATTAAGGAAAAGATTGACAGCGGGTTAATAACTACAGCTTACATTCCTTCCGGACACCAATTGGCAGATATGTTAACGAAGGGTTTGCCAACAGAACATTTCAAAGAACTTACATCCAAGCTGGGAATGATAGATATCCATTCACCAGTTTGAGGGGGAGTGTTGTAAATAGTGTAATTTGTAATTATATCTGGCCCAATTATCAGGCCCATTAGAATTTGGTTTAGAATACCCTATTTAAACAGATTAGTGTTTGTACTCAAAATACACTTGAAATAATATTCACTATATTTTTCTACATTATCATCAAATATCTTACGTGGATTGATTCTTCCACGATTAAGGATCTAGAATTGTAAACTCTATATGCCTTAGAAATTTCAGAAAAACCCAATATTATACTTTCATCAAGCATTAGACCAAACTTTGTAAGAGGGTCTTTAGTAATCAAAATAAAGCATTTACATTCAAAAAGCATGGAAATGTGAGATAATGGGTTTACACCCTTTCCACAATTCATAAAGTCTTCTTCCGCATGAACTGAATGTAAATATTATTATGTATATAACATGTTATGTTTACTACTTTAGCCCAGTAATATCTACCCACATTTGTGTAATTGAGCATGGTTCTTACCATCTCTTGAAGAGACCATTTCTTTCTACACCACAATTTTGTTGTGGTGTTTTAAGTGCTGAGAGTGTGAAATCTCATTCTCAGCACACAACCATCGAAAGTTTTCATTTCCAAATTCACCACAATGACGGCTTCGTATTGATGTAATACATATATCTTTCTCATTTCTACCTTCTTAAAAACATTGAGAATACCTCAAAAGACTCATTCTAGCGGGCTTGGAAACCTACTCGTGTCAATCTTGTCTAGTCATCCACAATGACCAATCCATACTTCTTTCCAGCTATAGGGGTTGTCCCTGTAGGGCCAAACAAACCATAAGTAGCTTTTATGGTAGAGAATGGGTTAATTTCTCGTCTGGGCAAAGGAAATTTTAGCCGTTGATATATTACTTAAATAATCAAGGATCGGGATGTAAGATGGGGAACGTGACATCCAACTGTTTTTTCATGTTTTTGTTATTTACAAGTTGTATCTAGGTTAATCATAGGAATAGGATTGCTGTCATATCATGAAAAGTTCATGTAAGAAATGGATTTGACCTCAATTTTGGATGCCGTCCAGCTGATAATCCGATTCACCAACCTGCAGAAGGCTTTGTCGTTCATGTAACTTTCGCATATTCTGTCTCTTAATTCCATTTCTGAAGGAAGTGCTTGCTAGACATCGTTTTTCATTGTAGAGTGAGTCCGACTTTGGCCGCTCTGTTGTTTTCCTTTTGAGGTACTCTGCTGCTTGCACCTGAACTGATAGCAGTGAACAAATGAATATTTATAAGGCACATATCTAATTCTGGAAAGAAGATGAAATCTACTTTAAATATAAATGACCATAAAACTGACCACCCAGGAAGAAAATATGACTAGTACGATATATCACCCAACCAAAAAAGTGTATCATTTTTATATTTTATGGCCATTCACACCCAAGCACAAAGAAGAGGGGGGAATTAAAGATAGACGTATCAATGATTTCTAATATCAACAGACTACAAAGCAGTAAATAAAATCTGAGCAATGAAAAATGAAAAGCATATCTTATAGAACAACAGAAACAACAAAAGGACAAAAAAGAGATAGAGGGAAATACTCTTATGATAGCAATTAGTAGTGTGCAAGAAGAAGCTACAAACACATTCCTATTATATACCAAAATCTAAGTCGAAAAGATGCCTTTAAAGGCCAGGGAATTCTGAACTAATCAAATACAACACTATAGTAACAACATAAATGACACACTTATACAGAACTTCGCTCCTTCTGCAACCAAAATCTATATAACAAATCATGAGAAACTGTTCCAAAGTAAAGGGGCCAAATTAAAAAGGAGTGATAGGGAAAGCAATAGAAGTAGAACTAACAAAATGCTCCACACATTTTTAATTGCACAATAGTATTAAAATGAAGTCTGCATATTGTAGCGAAACCTGCTTGCAAAGATTCACAGCAATGGATGAGAGAATACCAGATCGTGAAGCAACTGACGCCATAGCACAGTTCCTAAGCCTTGTAATCTCGCTGATAATAGCCTTCAAATTTTCAGTGTCACTTCCAGGTTTTTTAACATCATTATTTCCAAGGCAGGACAAAGCATTTTCACATGCCTATTTGCCAAACATAATTAAGCAAACAGAGACGAACTAAACTAAGTAAGTAACTCAGATCTCAAAATCGAAAGACTTCAATCAAAAACAGTAAGTGACAAAAACTACACCAAAATAAGCCTATGAGCCTAACCGTTTACACATTAACACAAGATTTGATCTCATAAATTCAAAACTATTAAATCCGCTCCAGAAAAAAGCATTAGCTAACCTAGATTTTGAAATGCACATAATCACATATAGCACGCAAGAATAACTCGTACCTTTTCTGCAACAGCGTGAAAACCGTTGTGCATCGCGTCCTCAACAAAATTTAACCATTCCACTGGCGAAACTTGTAGCCATTGACAACTAGCGGTAGCGGATTTGAGTTCACGCATAACTAAAGCCTCGTATCTCAAGGCCAAACAACTCTTCAAAGTTGGAATTGAAAACGCAAAAGCAAAAAATGAATCAGCACGACGGCGCCGTTTTATAGAATTTGAATAAGTACAGCGTTACTATGTGTTTGCAGTTTCTTGAGTTTAGATTTTAAAACTTCTTTTGCGAAATTCGAACAAATGAAATTCACAAGGAATGTAATGAGAGAACGTTTTCCGAATAGAGCATCGTGTAGTGAAATTCTGAAGCAGTAGAAGTACCTCTAGATCTCCGACGAGAGCGAAAGCGCGGACGAAGAAATCGAGAACGAGAAGCTTTTCGTGAATGGTTTCTGAAGCGATCGAGCGAATAACGGAGAGAGATTCAGATTTGAGGAGCTGCGTCAAGCTGGATCGAACTTCTACCAACGATTTCACGTCCTTGGAGACCAAAAGCGATTCTAGAAATTGGAGCGTTTCGTCGCTGAAACTGCGAGAAATGAAACTGGAGATGTTAGTTACGAGGAGAGAGAGAGAGAGAGAGAGAGAGAGAGACCTTCTGGTTTGGAGCAAGTAGCGAAAGAGGGAGAGTTGTTGTTCTACCGAGTGTGACATTGCGGGTGAGGGAATTGGCGGTTAAGGTACCTAGAGAACTCGAACTGAAATTTTGAATGGCGAGGGTTTAAATAGAGGATCTTTATCCTGAGCGGTGGTGCATTGGGGTGGAATCAACCCGATTCTGTGTCCCAAAAGAGTAGCTCACTTGGTTAAGTGAAAGCGACATCATTGGTGAAAAAATATAGGCGTACGGGGTTCGAATCCCGCTCCCCCCTCCCCTCTAACAACTAACACACTACTCCCTCCGTCCCAAAATATAAGGCCCTTTTGACACTTTTTTTGTGCCAAAATATAAGTCCTTTTTCAAATATCAAGATATATTTATTACTATTTTTCCAAATATGTCCCTAATTAATACTTTTAATTTGTCTTGGCAAGTGAAAAGCTAACATTAAATGCTTCTATAAACAAAGGGTAATTTAGTAATAGTCAAACACAAATTGAACATATTTTTTTTGGTTACAAATGAGAAAGAAAAAGCAAAACCAAAACGACTAAGGCCGAATGAACGGCAGACCTCGAGCATCAGCCTGAAGAAGCTGCATCAAGCCTGCTGGAGGAGAAGCGAGCTGAACTTGTGGCTGTTGTGAAGACAGTCCCAACTTGGCAAGATAGTCGGCACAGAAGTTTGCTTCCCGATAAACATGACGGAGACGGACTAGCCAAGGGCGAGCAATGAGACTGCGAACCAAGGCTATTTCATTCCCATGGACATGAAACTGAATCTAAGCACTCTCCACAAGGCGCAGAGTATTAATGGAGTCGGTGTAGCAGACAATGTTCCTGTATCCCATGTTCCAACAAATATCTAGTCCACGCAATAGTGCACTCAACTCTGCATGCATAATTGTAGAGGCACCCAAATGAGCCATAAAAACCCGCAAGAATCGGCCATCCCGATCCCGAAGTAAACCACCAAAGGACCTTGGGAGGAGGGACAAGTCACGCACTACCACCGACGACACTTAGAGCGATCCAACCTTGGGGAAAATTGAACATATTAATTACACTACCAACTTTTCTTAATATGCCTAAAAATTGCAAATGGGGTCTTATATTATGGGACAGAGGGAGTAATTTCTAAACACTTTGCCTATTTAAAAAAAAACGGATTCCGTCCATTATCCGATCAATCCGACGGGTAAAGATCATCTTATTTCTGAATTGTGTCTACTTATTTTTTTGACAAATGGAAACTACTTAATTTCATTGCAAATAATGTGGGAAATATATGCCGGTAAATCAAAGATAGTTTGAGAAGAAACTGATAACAAGGCTACCCCTGCTAGAGTATGAGCGACTTTGTTAGTCTCTCTCCTAGAGAACTCCACATGAGAGTTGAAACTAAAAAAAGAGAAAACCTCCCTACAAGAGTGTAAAATTGTGTCTACTCATTTCATTACTATAATTTTGAAAAACAAAAACGATGTAATGATCAGTGACGGATCTTGACAAAAGAATTGGAGGGGGTCAAAATAGTAACAAATATATAAACCAAAATTAATTGTGCAGTTTTTTATATTAATTTTTGAGAAAAATATACAAATAACTAGAAAAATACGTACGGCCATCACAAGAATTGAATTGGGGACCCTAAATACGCTAGTAATACTCTTAATAGCTCAACTACTGATACCTTTGTTGCTTAGTATTCATTAGGTTACATATATTCTAACTTTGAATATAATATATATATATATATATATATATATATATATATTAACTTAATGGGGCCAAGGTACTGTATGCACCCCCTCTCCCATTAAGATCCGCCACTGGTAATGATATTATGTAGGTCCAATATATACATAAAGATCTTAAAATTTTGGCAAAAAAGAGACAAATTAGAGAGGAACTTAACTTCTTATTTTTTTAAATAAAGAGGGCTTATGCCAAAAAAAAACTAACAAGTCTAATCTTTCGAGGCACAGACGCCCCAGACATGTCATTAAAAATCTTACTAAGAATGCCCTCAGGGGTGTCTTCTAGAAAAATGGTCTCCATAGAATCGAGTTGAGGCTCTAGTTGGCAAGCCAATCTGCACAATTTTTTCCCTCTCTCCACGTACTTTGTTTCAAGTCTAGGATTAATATTCTTGTGAATACATAGAATGAGAATGAGCATTATCATGTTTGTTACAAGTTTGAAAAAAAATATTCTCGAGTATAAAAGTACCTAAAAGTCAAATAACTTCCAATAATGTTCATCATTCCCATGAATTTATTTCCAATAAAAGGGGTTGGGAAAAAGTTTTCTTGGAAATAGGAGTAAACACTACATGTAACCCGCTCTTAGAATAATTTGAAAATGTTATAAATATTTGTCAAACACATTTTTTTAATAATACCTTGAAAAATGATTTCCATCAATTTTTCCTAGTTAAGTTATTCCCATGAATGAAATTACTAAACTTGAAATAAATACTCCCTAAGAAAACATTCATCAATTCCACCGCATTGCTCATCTCATCATCTCTAATAAGTATTCTAAGGTCTTACCTTTCTCCTTAAAAATTGTTGCACCACCGTTAACATTGAACATGATATTTGGAGGAGGATCCCATGATGTACTTCAGTTGCTAACATGATCTTTCCCTTTTGTATCCCCATGGGTGATAAGAACTGTATTTGAGCATATTTTAAACAATCCACTGTTTCAACTCAATATGATGATTGCATCTAGGACATAGAAGTGGGCACGTGCTCTTCATTTCAATGTTGTTTTGGTAGTATAGGTTTGTTTTTATCCTAACCTTGTAAACCAAACACCCTTTGCATAGGTTCTTGATAAAATATACTTCAACTATAAACTTGTAAAGGGGAATTACAATTGGGAATCAAATAATCATCAAAATCACAATGAAGTGCATGGCCATTGATCACACGCTGCTTAGATTGCAGACGTATATGGCAAAAAATTAATGTGGAAAAATGAAGTGATGGAACACATGGTGGCTTCTAGGGTGACAACTCAATTAAGTCCTTCACTTGTATATCATCAATTATAACCGCAATAAGCTCTCATGTCATAAGCTTTTATGCAATAAGCGCGTATGTAAATTGTTTACCCAAATGGGAATTGAAGGTGGCTTGGGGTGAGGACTCGGGCCCTCACTCGTGTCCAATACTTAAATGTGAATATAAAAATAGTATATTTAATACAACCATTCGAGGATTAAGTGGCGTCAATTAACAAAGACGTGATGATGAACAATAGTAGCAATCGAAAATCCACGACTTAGTTTAGGACTACTAGTAGATAAGCAATTGAAATGACAACTTTGAATAGGTCACATCATTCTCTATCTGTAATTTGCAAAAAGCCCTAAAGTGACTTAGACCAAAATGCTAGTTTGACTCAGATTACTAAGTAAAAGTGAAAAATTCAACCACTCATATTATCCAATATTATATCTTACGATTATAACTAATGATACACGAGTGAAGAGCTTAGTTGAGTCTTCACCCTGAAAGCCATAAAAAATGCGTAAGAAAGTTTCATAATTTTATCTCGTCTTTTATTTCAATTCAATGAATGGCAAAAAGTTGAGAACTCAATGGACAGTTTATAAACCGAACCAACATAGCCTTCTATGAATGGCTAAAATAACACTTTCAAGAAGAAATATAGCATAAATCATCCCCTTTTACCATTATGTTTATTCATAAACGATTTTGGTCAAAAAAATATCTTACTTTCATTAAGCTACCCGCCTCATACTCGTCCCGAACATCTACAAGTGTAAATTTATTTCCCATCCCCAATATATTAGGGAATATACTCACACTATTATAAGTGTTACAAAAATATAGACCCCCCAAATAAGTTTTAATTTAATATTTTCATTGTAATATTAATTATTTTTTAGTGTAATGAAGTTAATTAATTTAAGATGTCAATCTTTTTCTTTCATTTAAATGTGTGAGAAATTATCCGAGTGGCTTCCAGAGAGAAACTTCAAAAACAATTTTCAAATGATAGTTTTCATCAGGACTTTTAGAGTATTTGGTAGAAAAGAAAAAGAAGAAACACTTTCTCACTTCCTCGCTTTCTCTTCTATCAAACACACCTTTAAATGTAAAATAGTATAAAATCAAAGTTTAAATGTATGTTACCCCCTGCAAATATACCCATTATTCATTTACCCACTATAAAAATAAAACTCTTAAAAAAAACCTTACAAATATGAACCGTTAACAGTTCCCCCCGCTGTTAGATTATGTTGACAGCGTTAAGTGAATAATGGGTATAAAGTGTTTACAGTTACCCTTGCAAAATATAAATAATTTACGATTACCCCTATAGGGGAGTAACTAGAAACACATTATTTGCAAGGTCTTTTTTTAAAAATTTTATTTTTACAGAGGGTAAATGAATAATGTGTATATTTGCAGAGGGATAACATATATTTAAGCTTAAAATCAATCCCCTACCTTTCTATCATATTTATCTTCTAAACCAAACAAAATAAAATCACTCACTCTTCTCACTTTCTCCCCTCCCTTTCTCTCTTCCCACTTTCTCTCCCCTCAAACACACTACTAATGCTTTATTTTAAAAACTGATGATGAAGGATTGCGATGCAGAAAAACAGGTAAAACAACTGTATGTGGCAAGCTAATCCTAATTAACAGATTTTCTCCTACAATTACAAAAAAACATCAATTCTTTTTTTATGGTCCAATACATCAATTCAACCAAACATTTTACAGTGGCCACTGGAAGTCTCAAAAATTAAAACAGAAAACACGGTACAACATACAAAAAGCTGAGAAGCTTGGTAATTTAAGTAACTAGTGCTTAGTCTCATCGGATTAAATCAACTATAAGAGAGACCGTGTTAGACAAAGGCCTTAGCATTGCCCCCCACTTATGAAATCCAGGAAGATGACTGCAATGACCTTACAAAAGGTGTTGAAGTACATTCATATCATTACGACCTAGGTATCCTTCATTGGATCAGGAGCTAAAGGAATACAACAGGAGCAAGGAGACAACGTGTTTGAAACTCGTACACCCAAGAAAAGACATTCTCCTTTTTTTTTTTTTGGTCAAGAAAAGACATTCTCCTTAAAGGGTATAAATGTGCAGCATGCCAGCTCGATAAGTGGGCATAACATCAAACAAACAGCTACTAGCGCAATTGTTCTTATTTAGTCACAAGACACATAAGGCCTATTAGGATAAACAGATTATTTCAGCACTTATAGCATAGGCCCTTATTATTTAAGTGCTTATGTATAAGTTGTTTCTATAATAAATAAATAATAAAATAATGGTGAACTATATTTTTACAAGCCATAAGCTATTTTCATAAGCTACTTCAGAAAGCTTATGGAAATTAACTTAAAACATGTTATAAACATGTCATAAGCTGTTTCCATAAGCTCTTTCAAACAGTTTCACAAGTGCTTATGCCAACAGATAAGTTTAATTAAGCCAATCTAAACAAGCCCATAAACTTGAATTCAAAAGAAAATCAAGCATCAAGCAGAGGATACAACCACTAATCACAAACAATAGCTAGCTTACCTGTGATATATCCTTAATATTATTGTTAGCTATCACTAAAGATTAATAGTTGTTAATTAAATGGTAAAATATCCTTAACATATTAACTAAAGATTATAAATCAATGCAACCTAGCAAGGTATAAATAATAAGTCTTACAAAAATGAGTTACTGATTAAAAAAGGATACGTGAAACCAAAACATTTTTTAACAACGTGAAATCAAAACATAGTCTACGAAAAAACGAAAAATTTCCATCTCCAGATGGATCACATATGCATAAGCAACAGTACTTTCAAATCTATAAGCTTTTTTGCGCAAGTTAGATCTAATCTATTTTAAAAGAAACGTTTGACACTTGGTAGACATTGTGAACTACATGAACAAAATGTTTAGATCTATATGAAATAGATCTCCGGTCTCTATTATAAGAAAATTTTACAAAATAACTGATATATCTAGTCAATAATATAGATCAAACCGGTGTTATCAAATCGGGATACATATCGTGTATCGTTAGGACCATTTTACGAATCGTGTATCGTATCGTGTATCGTATCGTAAGATACATGAACAAAAAATATATAACATTTTTGACTAAATCCAAGTAGAGTTAGCAAAAAAACATGAACTTCAAAATAATTCAAGTCATAAATAAACATAACAAGTGTTTAATTCAACCCCTCCAAAAAACACCATGTAACTATGATCTACTCTTCAACTACAATCGGTGCAATTTCTTCATTTCCTAAGTCAACATCGCTCAAATCATCTTCATTCCCAAGAATTTCAAGCTCTTCCTCCTCATCTACATCTTCCACTATGTCTTCCATCTCATTGTCATCCACTATTAAGATTGAATTTCCCTTATCTTTCCTTGCATTTAGGTTTCTTGGACCTATATATTAAAAACCTAATAAGTATAACAAAGAACAATACTAAAATGAAGTGTTAACTTTATGTTTTAAAGTTTAAAATATATAGGATTACCTCTCTTCATTTTCTTGCTTGGAGCTCCTTCTTCAGGAGTAAATGACTCATGTACATCCATCCATGAAGTATCATTCGGACCCGTGAAGCAAGGATCCTCTACTTGATAAATCCACTCATCATCCGACTCAATATCGGATAAACATATAGGATCATAAGTTTCTCCTTTCTCCTCCCTGGACTTTTGTCTCATCTCAAGTTGAAAATTATACTTGACATAAACAAGAGCATTTAATCTTTGTTGCTCTGGCGACTTCTTTTCTTGGTATGAATTTGCTCAAATACGCTCCAATTCCTTTCACATCCAAAAGAGCACTACATGTGAGACTCAAAACTCGCATTGCTATCTTTTGTAGTTCCTTACCTCCACCACCAAAACTTTCCCACCATAGAGCTATCAAAATTCAAAAGAAAGTTCACATAGTCAAGATTATATTTTTGATACAATATATTGATATAATCTTCCCTTATCATGAACAATAATTGAATTTGAAATAGGTTACTAACTGAGTTGTTTCTTGTCCCTAGTGTCAATTGCCATTGTCCTTCCAAAGAGTCCCTGCGGCTTTGAAATTATCTATTTGTTTATCAATTTGAATTCTAGTTCTTCTATCCTAAGCACCATTTTCTCAATAACTTCATGTAAACCAACTAAAACTTCATCATCCGGAATGAAACCCTGGTACATAATGGTACCTAATGAAATAAATGATGAATAGTTACCTAATGGTACCTAATAAAATAAATAATTATACAATCCTTCAAGAATGCAATTACTTACTTGGGGTTAAGAAAGAAAGCAATGGCATGGAGATACCTATGTAATTGCAAATCCCAACGGTGTCAATTATCTTCCACACCTTCTTGTACCTCGGCTCTTGGCCATTGAAATTTGCACGACTATTTGCTCTTTTGCTCTATCCATAGCTTCATAAATATATGGCACAAAGAGGTTTCACATCTCCATCCACAAGTCTTAAAACCTTCACAAGTGGGGCCACACACTTTAAGCAATATTGAATAGATCTCCAAAATCTAGCATCACCCAAAACAATGTTCACCACTACTTTGCCATCATCCCTACGGCATAATTACTAGAAGCATATTCCTCTCAAGCAAATGTAGACCGAATAACATTCTTTTGTCGCATAATACAATGTAGAGTGAGAAAGGTCATGTGCAAACCTCGTATTCTTTGGTCTAGCCAATTCCACTTCCATTGGAAAACTTTCTATATAGGCTTAGAACCCATGCATGATTATAAATAAATGTGACCTTTTTGGCTTTCGCAAGCAAGATCAAAAAAAAACAGTAGTTGCCCAATGTCTTCAAGAAGCAAATCAAGGCGTGAAGTCGCATGAGGAGACCAATATAATTTTGTTCTCTTAGCCTCTAATAATCGTCCCCTGCAGCCTACAAGATTAGAAGCACCATCTCATCCACAACTTGTACCACATTATCCTCTCCTACTTCTTCTACTATGGAATCCAATAAAGAAAACATTCGGTTGGCATCCTTAACCACATCACTAGTGTCGATTGATTTCAAGAAAAAGTACCTCTTGGACTATTAACCAAAAATTGGTAAGTGACCTACCCTTTCCATCCGTCCACCCGTCACACATCAAAGTGCATCCCCATTTTTCCCAATCCTCTTGTATAGCTCCATATTTTCTTTAACAATATCAACGGCTTTCTTTAAATAAGACACCTCACCTCATGATAAGTAGGAGGTTTTAAACCCTTCCATATTCACCAACCGAATTAAGCATTTTAACAAACAAAGCACTTCTTACTAAATTAAATGGCAAGGCATTACCATATATAGCGTTGCAAATATCTTGAATCACCACCTCTCTATTTTTAAGCACCTCATTCATTGTCTTTTGCCTAGCCATTTTTGTTGGTAGCTTTACAATAGCTTGTTCAAATCTCTCCTTGATTAGTGCCTTCTTTAGCTTTATCTTGCAAAAGCTTCATAAACATTTCTTTCACTTCATCCGAATCAGTAGCACAAGCACTAACGTTATGATTTGTTCCATGAAGGTGGTGTTTCATTAAATGCAATACCACCCCAACAAGAATGTGTGCAATATTTGCAAGTCACATACAATCTATTAGGTGTGGTAGATGCACAATGCTCCCATGTAATATCTACCTCCTTTTTCTTCTTTGCTTGACTCATAGTGAAAGTAACGGGGAAGGAAAGCAAAGGAACGAAAGACGCTGCTTCAGAACGAACGATGCTTCAAAACGAACGATGCTTCAGAACGAACAATGCTTCAGAACGAACGAATGCTTCAGAACGAACGAAGAAGACGATGCTTCAAAAGGAACGAAGAAGACGAAAAGGAACGAAGAAGACGATGTTTCAGAACGAACGAATGCTTCAGAAATCAGAACGAACGAAGAAGACGATGCTTCAAAGGAACGAAGAAGACGATGTTCAGAAGGAACGAAGAAGACGCTCCATTTTTGCAATTCGGTTGCGACTTGTTGTGACACGTTTCTGCTTTTGATTGAAACGTGTAGAGGAAACGTGTAGAGGAAGCCAAAAAAACTGTCAAAAAAAACAATGACCCCAAAACCCAAAACGCAGCGTTTCATTTAATCCCAAAACACCGTTTCATATCATCCCTCCCAAAACGCAGCGTTTCACTTCGTCTTCTACCTCTAGCCTGAAACGAATCGTGAAAAATCGCAGGCAAACCTTACAAATTGGGCTTTACGAAAGCGGGTCGGGTCGGTTGCGAAATGTTTCGGAATCGTGCGAGACGAATTAGAATCGCGATTCCGACGATTCTGGAGCGATTCCGACGATTCGTTCCACGATTCGTGCACCAAAACGATATGACCAGCGATTTGCATCGCTCGCCCAGTTTTTCAAATCGTATCGCGATTGGAATCGTGCGATACATACGATACTAACTACACTGGATCAAACACATTAGTTATTCAATGAACCTAAAAACAATTTTCTTATAATAGAGACCAGAGAAAGTAGTTGATTTGCAAAAGGACGTGGTAGGATAATGCCATGCATGAGTTATTCTACAGCGTCCCCGCAAAACAATAATTTTTCTACTTCGAAAAAAATTAAATGGCACAATTGTGACATAAACAAAATGTCATAGTTATGGCATACAAGCAAATCATATTAATGATGACAATAAACATTATAGTTGCCCAACATTTTTAGACTCTTAATAAAACAGCTTTCAAAACGTAAAAGGTTATTGAACAAGCCAGTTGCATTTTTGTGTAAAATTAGCTTGCTGACATCACAGTAGCTTTACCTTGAGCTGGTTGGAGGCCAATTAAAAGTAACCAAACGAAATATAATAAACAACATATGAGCAATAAAAGACTACTGCAATTACAGTGGCTTCCTCTCCAAAAAGCCAAAATTATATAACTTGTGAAACTATTGTGAATAGTTGAATGATAAAACAGCCAGAAACACTAATATCCTGGCAAAAAACCTGGCAAAAAACATTGCCCCTGAAACACACAAATTGGGATTTATTTATCCATGGAACTAGGGACTGACATGTATTCCATTAATAAGTACAATCACCGGCTTGTACCAGATGCCACATGGGATGAGCCAGGGATGCAAGCATTTATCCACATAATGACACACGGTTAATTTTCAAGCAAGTATAAAGCACGTTTTCATGAAAGCAACACTCACCTGAAACAATCAACCTGCCTTAGCAGCAAGTAATTTGGAGATTATCCACATGCCACTATAAAAACATTCACATAATTAAATTAATCCCTGACAAAAAGTAAAAACCCACCAGCTAGTGACAGTAATAACAAAAGAGGAGCGAAGAGGTCTTGCTCAAAGCAAGTGAACAACCTACCTCTTGGCTTCCAGTTCAAGAAACGAGCCAACTGAAATAATAATACCCTCAGACCCCAATTCATAGTACATAAAACGTTTGATGCAAATCTTTAGTATGGTCGTGAACGATTCCCACCATGATCTCTCCTATCAGGACCAGAATCTCTATAATTGTCTCTGCGCCTATCGCCACCATAGCCACCCCTATTGCCCCTATAAAACATGAAAAATCAATGTATTAGTTGATGTATAATATGAACTTCTATTTACAAACATGGTCAGTTGAAAAGAGAAATAGAATTTTGACAAGGAAATGTTCAAACATATATAAACATTGTGAGTTGAAATATAAAATGAACTTTGACGTAAAAAAGAAACTATACAAATAGCTGTTAAAAAGTACAACCGTCATAATCAAAAGATTCTAAACAACCTAAGACTCAATTTGATAACAGGTATTTCTCCGTAAGATGGGGATTGCCTAAGCCTTACAAGCATTACTTAGGCCATATCACTAAGACATGTATGACTAAACACACCCTGACATCCAACACAATGAAAGTGAGGATCGCCTAATCCATGAAAGCATTACTTAAGGCGATGTGGGACTAATCACAGCCACTCATAACCAGGGCAATCAACCTTCAGCATGGACTATACCATATTAGAATTTGAGTTTCGGGTCTAACTTGGCCCCACAAAACCATCGAATAAAGTGAAGAATGCAATGTGGGACTAAACACACCCCCTCACATCCAGCACAATGAAGGCAGCTTAAAGTGGCCGCAACTAAGATGGCTAGTGTGCAGAACGCAATTAAGGTGGTTTTCCAACAAAACACAATACTCCTTTGACATGTATCCTTAGAAAATGAAAACAACAACAACAACAACAATAATAATAATAATAATAAAAAAATTAATAATAAATAATAATAATAATAATAATAATAATAATAATAATAATAATAATAGTAATAATGAACACACGTAGAAATTTAGTGTATGAAAACTTTTGAATTATTATGAAACGTAAGCCAACATTTCAATCCCATTCAAAAACTTAGGCATCATTCATCATCAGACAAATAGAACCAGTCGGTGCTCAGTTTGTAATGTATACCCATGGTTATTTGCTGGTGGAGCCCTTGGTGCAGATTTTTCTGCCATTGTAACACTGATCTTGTAACCCCTCAAATCATAATCTGAAAGTGAAAATTCATTAGTGTTTGATTTATGAGAAAACAAAACTATATATGTATATATTAATTTTAGATATAGCAGAAGAAAAAGGGATCCAAAGAAGTACCATTGTAAAATTTGCCAGCAGAATGAGCTGCAGAGGGATCTTCATACGCAAGGCAGGCATCGCCCTTGTTCTTTCCATTTTCGTCAGTGTAAATTTTGATGTTCCAAGGCCACTGATCTTTATAACCCCTCTTCTGCTTTATTCTTGCAACCTAAAATGTTAAAACACAACATGTAACAAATGTCTAGCATGTTCTGCCTCAAAAGATCAAGAAAGCTAATGAATAAATAATCATATGTCCACCAGGACAACAGGGTTGTATTTCTTAGACAAAGCATGATTCAATATAGATATCTCAATTCTCAACAATGTGTATGCATAAAAAGACCAAGTGAGTCTACTCAGAAAGAAGTAATATCATATAATAGAAAATTGAGAAAAATATTTATAGAGCCTGCGCAAAAGTCAACAGATCAGAACATTACTTGTCCAATGCCTCCAAAAAGTTCCCTCAATTCTTCAATAGTCACATCTGGTGGTAAGTTTGAGAGGTAGATTCTAGAGTTGTCACATGTATCCCCACAATTGTCATCGCACTGCTTCACAGGAGCAGCGGCCTCAGCAGGAGAACCGCCAAATCCACCCCGATTACCAGCACCATAACTACTGTCATGTCCAGCTGGTGGCCCGGCCCTACCACCACTCCGTGCATCACCTTGATTATTTCCACCATAACCGCCCGTATTACCCCCATATGAAGGAGGATATGAAGGAGGTCCCCCTGTGTAGCTTGTAGGTGGGGGAACAGCATCTGTTCCATAACCTGCATTCCCACCAAAAGAATCATAAGTGGGTGGGTAGCTTCCACCACCACTGCCATAAGATTGGGCGGCAGGGGGAGGAGCTTGACCATAGCCGCCATCATCTCTGCCTTGACTACCGCCATATGAGCCACTCCTATTGCCTCCTCCGCCTCTAGCATCATTATTACCCCTCCCACTATTATAGTCACCGCCTCTACCTCCTCGATTACCATCATATCCCCCACGGCTTCCTCCTCTGTTATAACCATCACCACCTCCTCTGTTATAACCATCACCACCGCCTCCTCCTCTATTATAACCATCACCACCACCACCACCACCACCACTGCGGTCATTAGTACCAGTAGGACATGGAGCACCACATTTGTTACACTCAGTTCTTCTAGCAAAGTTCGAATTCCCACAACTATATATCGCAAATTCGAATCAGGTACATAAAAAATAGAATCAACAGCACAGAAAGAAACAGTGAAAATGCAAAAAAAAATATTATCTACGGAAAATTCACACACCTTTGGTTAGGGCACCGCCAATCTCCGTCTCTTCCACTTCCACCTCGGCCGCCACCACCACCACCACGACCGCGATCTCCACCTTGAAATCCACCACCACCTGATAAAACTCACATCAAATAAGGATACCCTATGATTGAGGATAAATGAATTAAGTAAAAAGTTAATAGATCAAAACTACATACCTCGACCACCATAACCACCACCTCCACGACCGCCACCGCCTCCACCACCTCCTCTTCCTCCATATCCTCCGCCATCGTTTCCACCATATCCGCTCCTTCCTCCGTAACCTCCACCGCTTTCCTGACCACCATAGCCACCACCGGCGCTGCCTCCTCCATAGCCTCCACCTCCGCCTCCATAACTCCCGCCTCCACCTGCACCGCCTCCGTAACCACCGGAAGAACCGTATCCGCCGCTAGCTCCATAAGACGCTGGCGCAGAACCACCGCCTCCGCCATCTTGACCGTACCCTCCAGACATGATTCGATCTAGGGTTTGCTCGACCGCAAGAGAGAAAGAATGTGAGATTTTTGGGCACAACTTCTTCAAGTAGCCAGTGAAAAGAAGGATCTATGGAGTGGGCCAAACAGTGAGGGCAGCGCGCAACAACTTCACAATCGACGGCAGCAATATGGGCTCATAATTGGGCCCTTAAATTTAAACAAGGCCCATGCTTCAGCCAACCCCCCTCTACTCACTAGAACCCCCTTTTTGGTGTGAAAACACCAAAAGCCCTTACTAAAATTTGGTTTTATTTTTTTAAGGATTATGCGGTTCGGTATGCGGTTGATCGAACTTGATCGAATCTCGCTGCGCCTTGACTTGTCAAAATTTACTCGAGACACCCCAAAATTATGTTTTGACTAGGTTCGACCAAGTGTGTGCCGATCCAAATCGATCAGCCGTGCGCCGAACGCTCTCCACCATCCAGGGGTATTTTTGGAATAAAGGGTGGTATGGGAGTTCTAGTGAGTATGAGGGGGGTTGGACGAAGCATGGGCCTTTAAACAAAGGGTTTTGCTTTTCCCACTCCCCTCCTACTCATCTCACACCACAAACAAATTTTATTCCAAAAATAACCTCGCGTGGAACGCTCTTGCAAGACGTGATTAATGACGGTTCGAACGGCCTTGTTCGAACACGTTCGAACGCATGCATCTGTGTTAAGGAATATTGGTGAATGTGGTGTGAGTAGGGATGGCAAAAATACCCGCACACGTGGGTACCCGCGGGTATTACCCGTGACGGGTATGGGGTGGGTAGTTTAACGGGTACCCGCGGGTAAAATAAATGGATACTTAGACTACTCATTAATAAATGGGGCGGGGGGGCCGGGTATTGAGGTACGCGTGCCCACGGGTACCCGTACCCGTAATAAAGTATACTTATTTGAGAAATTTGCTATTATTATTAATTTTAGTGTTATTAATTTTCTTTCATTAACTACTATAAGTTAACAAATAAATGATAAAATAAATGTATAATGAAATGACTAATTTTTTTATATGAATGAAGAGAAAAATAGTGTTCAAAAGATTAATTTTGTTTGATATTTTGAATTTTATTTTAAAAAATATATATTTTAATTAATATTAAAAGTACCCGTGGGTATCCGTGGGTACCCGCGAGGAGACAATACCCGTGAAAGACTCACTATGCAGGTACCCACGTGGGTATGGGGCAGGTACGGGTCGTATTTATACTAAACGGGTCGGGTAGCGGGTAACTACTACCCGTGTCTGCCCCGCCCCGTTGACATCCCTAGGTGTGAGGGTCCATATTTAATACACTCGAATGAGATTGTTCGAACAAAATAAAATAGGGTGTTCGAACAAGGCTATATGAACAAAAAGCGATTGGTGTCATTCGAACTCGTTAAATTACGCGATGAGAGGTGTGTGTTAATATTTAACACACTCGAATGAGATCTGTTCGAACGTGTTCGAATGCCCGTGTTCGAACAGGTGAATTTTTTTTGAAAAAAAAAAGACGCTTTGGCCATTTCATTAATGGCCTTTACATTTTTTCACACCCTTATGTGGTGTGTTTTGAGTAGGAGGGGGAGTGGGAAAAGCAAAACCTTAAACAAAGGGTTTTGATTTGGCTCACTTCCTACAACCTCTCTAATCACTAGACACCCCCAATTTTTAAAATTCCAGAAATACCCTAATATGGAACATGTATGAAAACTCACATACGATGATTTGATGACAGGTACGATAGTACATTGCCGAACACGTTCGTTAGTTAAATCGTGTCAAAAAAACATATGTTCGGTACTGAACATTCGTACTGGTTTTTTAATTAAATATTGTGTCTATTGTTAGGGGTGTGTGGTCACAAACATAGGTACGGTAGTGCAGTAACGAACCTATTCAACCTCATATATAGTTCCGAACCTATCTTACACTGCATAAAAATAGCAGTTTCAGTATAAGCCAAAAAATAAACTAATTTTACTTTTAAGAAAATACATCTTAACCAAAAATTATCTTAGTTTACTAAGACGAATTACGGTAGTACAAAATATATTGTCTGAATACAAATTCAACAAAATATTTAAATTAACATCAACCCTATTAATATTAAGCTTTAGTTAAGTCTATAACATGACTAGGTGCTAGATCTAAGTTTAACGACTTCCACTGATACAAGCGTCCCATAAATGACTTGTACCAATCTGTTGATATGTCTACCATGTGTCTCTTCCAGTAACAATAGGCGGGGTTGTTGAACTTCCTTTTTTCAAAAATACCTATATAAAGTGGGTTACTATAAAGCATGTGTTAAACACGGGTGCATTTTTGGAATGTGCAACGTGAAACGGATAAATTGTGAAGCATGCTTTAATAGACCAGCAAACTAGTACGACATTGTATCTATTTGCGATCAAATAACCAACTTCTGGGATAGTCATCCAATTCTCCATTGGTTCCCCATATTGGCACATCAACGACTTCATAAGATAGGTGACTTTGTCCATCTCACAATACAACTTATTGTAGAATTCGAAGTCTCGTTTAAGCTCTTCCAACAAATCATTTCTGACGGTATTCCAAGCATCCTCATCTTACCAAGTAGTGCAGCAATGCACCAAATTTTGTAGTTATCATCACCTTTCACATTTATTATATCTTTAACATAGGATGCATGATCTCTAGCATACCGCTAATGTGTTTTTCATAGGCAGCCGTATGAATAATATCAGGAGTGGGTATAGCAGTAGGGTTTAGGGTTGGACTAAGAATTTGAGTTAGTGCCAGAGTGGGACATTTAGCTTGTGGAACTTGTAGCTTGGGTTGGTTTCTTTGGTAGCGGGTGTGGTAGAGTTTCACTTGTAGTCTGCGTTGGTTTCTTTGTAGCGGCGGGGTAAGTTAGTAATCGTGGTTCTCTCTAATAATCCACTTTATGGTACAATTCCAAGAACCATATGTTCAAATTCTTCAAATTTGGTCCAATTTAAGGTATCACAATGTGTACTTGTTGGTCAAATTCCAACTGAATTGAGTAAATGCTAATCGACTTTATGGTACAATTCGAAGAACCATATGTTCAAATTCTTCAAATTTGGTCCAATTTAAGGTATCACAATGTGGACTTGTTGGTCAAATTCCAACAGAATTGAGTAAATGCCAATCATTGAAGTCACTCGATTTATCTAACAATACTCTCAATGGGTCAATACCTTTTGAGATTTATAGGTTGGTAAGGTTAACTGATTTATTTCTTCAAAACAATAGTTTAATTGGTTCAATTTCTCCCTTTATAGGGAACCTAACCAACTTACAAACACTTGCATTGTATCATAACAAGTTGCATGGTGATTTTCCTAAAGAGATTGGGAAGCTTGGTAAGTTGGAATTACTACGTCTTTATGATAATCAATTGTCTGGTAAGATACCTATGGAGATTTGGAATTGTTCAAGATTGCAAGCGATTGATTTATCAAGGAATTATTTTAGTGGGGGGGTTCCTTTTACTATTGGAAGGCTAAAGGAATTGAATTTCCTTAACCTTAGACAAAATCAGCTTCTGGGAAAAATTCCACCTGGTAACTATCCTAAATTGAATGTGTTGGATTTGGAAGAAAATGGGCTTTCAGGTGGCATTCCTTCAACAATTGGATTTCTTAAAGGGTTGGAGCAACTTTTGCTTTATAGTAACTCTTTTGAAGGTAGTCGCATTTCATCAATTGGTAAATTTATCAAACTTGACTTTTGTTAATCTTTCAAAGAACAAATTTAATGAAAGTTTGGTTCCATTATGTAGTTCTAGATTCTTTATTTCTTTTGATGTCACATATAATGCATTTGATGGTGAAATTCCCTTTCAACTTGGAAACTCTCCCACCCTTCAGAGAATAAGGTTAGGTAACAATAGACTTTTTGAGGTAATTCCAAGAACCTTGGGAAAAATCACAGATTTGTCATTGTTAGACTTATCAGAAAACTCACTCATAGGACCAATACTAGATGAACTTTCTTTGTGTACTAACGTGTCCTACATTGATTTAAACAATAATCTTTTGTCTGGCCACTTACCTTCATGGCTTGGAAATTTGCCTTTGGATGAACTTAAACTCTCTTTTAATCAATTTTTTGGACCTCCTCCACTTAGCCTGTTCAAATTACCCAAGTTGATTATTATGTCTTTAGATAGTAATTCTCTCAATGGAAGTTTACCAAGTGACATTGGTGATCTTGAATCTCTTAATGTACTCAGACTCAATAACAATACTTTCTCTGGATCACCTCCTGCAATAGCGAAATTGAGAAATCTTTATGAGCTTAGTCTTTCAAAAAATAGTTTTGATGGGTAGATACCAATTGAGATTGGAAATCTCCAAAATCTTCAAGTCATTTTAGACCTCAGTTTCAATAATCTTTCTGGTCAGATTCCATCTTCAATTGATATGCTGTCAAAGTTAGTATCTCTTAATATATCACATAATCAACTTTTCGGAGAAGTTCCTTTATCCATTGGTGGATTAGTGAGCTTGATTGACCTTGATATCGCTTACAACAATTTTCAAGGTGGATTGGATGATAAGTTGTCTCATTGGCCATATAAGTCATTTGAAGGAAACATTCAGCTTTGTGGAGCCTCTCTTGGGAGCTACAACCGGGACGGTGCTTCGAGAAAAAAGCTAGCAGGCTTAAGTTAAAAATCTGTGGTGATAATCTTTGCACATATATAGGAATGGATTGGAATCTATTGATCTATGAGTACATGGAAAATGAAAGTCTATGGGATTGGCTACATGGAGAAACTCTCGAAGGAAAAGTGAGTCTTGGTTGGGACACGAGGTTCAAAATTGTTGTCGGATTAGCCCAAGCAGTGGAGTACCTCCATCATGATTGTGTGCCAAAGATCATTCATAGGGACATCAAATCCAGCAATGTGTTGCTTGATTCTCAAAGAAAGCTTTGAGAATCTTGACTCTAATACTGAGTCAAATTCTTGTTTTGCTGTTTCTTATGGTTACATAGCCCCATATAATCGATCTTAATCTTAATCGAGTTATTAGTCAATTTAGTTCGTAAAATTCATATAAGTTCAATTACGCCTACGATATTAACACTTGTTTCATACTTGTTTATTATTTTTCAAAATATGCATACTTAGTGAAATTAACGAGAAAAAAGTGATATATACAAAGACATGAGTATTGTGCTCATGGAACTTGTTAGTGGTAAAGGACCAACAGATGATCGACTTTTAGATCGAGATATGGACATGGTGAGATGGGTGGAAATGAACCTTAACACGCAAGGAACCGAGCGCGAGGAACCGATAGATCCCGAGGTTAAACCCATTTCACTGCTTTGAAGAGTTTGATGCATTTCAAGTGCTTGAAATAGCCATATAGTGCACCAAAACCGCACCTCAGGAGAGGCCATCGACTCGACAAGTATGTGATCTTCTTCAGCATGTTCTTAAGAACAAGAACGTGAATTTGGATCAATGCAACTGAAGTTATGTTCAACTGATTGAAAGAAAAAGAAAGGCATGTTTTCTATTAAAACTGATTTTGAGGGAGCCTTTTAATAGCGCTTATTTGAGTAAGCGCTATTAAAGTTACTTATCGGTTCACACATGCAAAGATAAATTCGAAAGCGCTATAGTAGTGTTGGACAAATATTTAGTCAAATAAGCGTTATTAAAACACTTCCCAAAGTTAATTTTTAATTTCAGATAAATTCGAAATGTATGTTTTTAATTACAAAAATGTAATATCCTAGTATTTCAACTTTGGAAGAAATACCAAGAACTTTCACAATTTGCTTAATCAGAGCACTGAACCTATTTAAGGAATTAAACGTACAAAACTTGACGGAATAAACCATCCATAACATGCTCCAAGAGGTAAATATTACCAAAAGGATAGCTTAATGACAACAATAAAAACTGTCGATATGTCATTAGTACACTCTATTGTTCAATATTCTAAAAGTAGAGTTCTCAAAATGATACTTAAACTTAGTTTACAATAACATAAGTTTAAGAGATCATAAACATATTACAAAACATAGCTCTAAGGTAGACTAAGCAAATATAAATCTTGATCCCTAATGATCCTTTAAAAACTTGTAACTCAATTCAGCGGCTACTTCTCCATTTGTTTTGACTTTCCTTGTTCATCTGTAAAACACCACATAATAAATAGTGAGATACAATCTCAATGAGTTCTTTCGAGACCCCTTACCTTAACCTCTCGGTGTTGTACTTATATTTTCACTTGACTTAACACAACCCAGGAAATCAAATCACTCAATCTCAATGGAGAACCACTACAAAGAAACAGTCAATTTGCGGGGTTTTCAAAATCCCTGAAGTTACGAGTGTGACAATCATTTTGTGGAGGTTTTTAGAAACCCCTGGTGCCAAACGAATTTGAGGCAGTTTTACTGCGGGGTTTTTTAGAAACCCCAAAACTTATACTCCTCGGTTTTTAGATATCATGTACTGAATTCAAACTCGAGACCTCACGGTTGTGAGTGTGAGTTTCAAGTGGCACTTGCCATTCCATCTATAGACCTAAAAAAGCCTACTTTGTGTTGAGGCCTCTAAATAGGCCTATGTCATGCGATTTTTTCGCATCTCTAGATTCTGTGTTAACAGCTAATGGTATTGCAACATGCACATCTCCAGTGGCATGGACACCTCACCCATGTTCTTTCACTCAATTTCAAGGAATGGTCGTCTCATATCAACCAGATGTAATTGATTAATCAGAAATATATGCAGTGAATAACCATGAAACAGACAAACCAAAGTGATGTCCCTAATATTTGAACTACCTCAAAAAAGTGCTAACCATTTCAATTCAGCAATAGACATTTACAACAAAATCACCTAAGGCCATGGAGCTTCAAAAAATTATTCTCAACTCTACTTATGTCAAACCCCCAAAGATACCAATAGGGTTGTTACAAGTAAAATCACCCATTGGAAACTACAAACTCCGAAAAATTCAGCATGCGAATTGTCAATCTCAATTGGAAACCTGCAATGATCCATAGACGGATCAACCGTCGTGATTAAACCAAGACCACTGAAGTCACAACTTTCAGCTTTCTGATCATGTTGTTGATAGTAACTATTGAAAGCATATGATATATTACTAGGCCAGCTGATATTAAAACAAGATCCACCAGAAGATAGTGCAGTACAATCAGCATTTTCACAAGCCTCTAAAGCACTAGCAGTTGCATTAGACAGATCTTTATTGTTGTTCACAACACACCACTTGGAAGAAAAATACTCAACATTTTGAGCATTGACAAGGCCCTTTGAACTTTGGCCGAGATCCACGTGATATTTTGCTTGTCCGTCGAAAGTGAATAAACCCCAATGCCTTTCAAAGTTTCCGGAGGTGATACTCCTTTGATCCTCGTCGAGAAGGCTATGAATGTATGTTTCGTGTGTGGTTGATGTGGTCTAAGAGGGGTCCCTAAATTGCTATGAAGGTGATTCATAAGACCTTTCATGAAGGTTTCTGCGTGGCTCGAGGTTGCGTTAGCAGCTCCGTCTGTTGGCCAACCAATCTTTGCAACAACAATTTCCATATTAGGAAATCCTGCTTTTGATAATGCAGTAACCACTGTATCATAGCTCAATTCAAAGCCATTTTTGTATGTTTTATGGCTAAAGTTATGAGGATGTGCAGTTTCTTTAAAGAGGAAAAATCCAGTGAAGTGTTTTTGGTCTGGAGGTAGGTTATGAATGGAGAAATTGTCACAAAGAAAGGTGATTCATGCTTGTCAAGAAATGTGAGGAGGTCAATCATGGTTTTGTTGAGGTCGGGTCTGAAATGCACTTCGGTTGATCGGTTAGATACAGACTCGAAACTATCAAAGCTGCATGGAACCACAACTTTCACTTTGTTGTCCAACTTTGCTCTATATAAAGCAACTTGAATGTTCATAGCAGCTCCAATTGTGAAGGGGTGAAATTGTTCACCGTAGCTTTTAAGAAACGGCTCGTCACCAACAGCAACATATCTGCATAAGTTATAGTTAGAACCATATGTGAAGTGAATCATATTGCAGAAAGCTACTACAGAAAAGAAACACATGCTCAATGAAGGAAAAAAAGGTATATTCAAGAAAACTGACATTTATCTTGTTTTCTTCTTGATATATGGCAGTTTTTTTGTGTGTGAAATTCTGATTCTACTTTCACATTCAATTATGTAATTCTTTTTTCTTCCCAATCCCTTTCCTCATTCAGTGGTTTCACTCTGTGGCTGGAAAATTTAAATTTTGTGTTTTTCTTTTTCAACACTTAACTTCCCTCCTAGATTTCTGGAGCAAGTGTGGTGTTAGAATGCTAGAGTTGATTGAGCTTGATGGCCTTGTGTTGTTTCATCATCCAGTTAGGATGTAATGGGAGATCTGGGTGTTGTAAGCAACACAATGGTTGTAAGGATGGATTTGAGTTTGGCATGTTTTTCTGAGAAAGTTTCCAACTTGAGCGATTTTGTTTGTTGAAGCTAAACGGGGGGTGCGTTCTTGCATTCACTTGGGAGAGGCTTTCATTACTATGCAAGACAAGTTGCTTCATTATGAACAATGATTGAAGCAGTCTAAAGAGAAGTTAGCTGAAACTAAGTTACAGTCATCCAGTTTCCAAAAGACTTTGTCTTCTTTTATGAAGGCAGAAAATGGTAATGGTGAAACAGGCAAAATTGGTAAGGAGGGTGATAAATCCTTGAACATAAATGCAGAGTTAAAGCTGCAAACTATTGAGCAACAAAGATATATTCTGAGAATGCAAGAGAAATCTTTGGAAAGAGATGTGGATCTAGAGAAGAATTTATTTGATCCAAGAAAATGTAATGATCTCAAATAACACAAGGGAGAATACAGAGTTGGAAATAACTGAAAGTGAGGATTAAAGGGACACGTGGCATGTGATCTAGAAATGAAGGAGTTGAGAAGAGGAAATGCTAACAGAAAAATATTCCTCTCCATGCTATAAGAGGCAAAGCAAATGATTGGTAAAGGGGTGAAGGAAATTGATGAAGTCACTTCTCTATCCCTTTGGTACTCTCTTGTAGAATAATGGTTAAGTCTTGTACTTGACTTTCTTCTATATTTCCCCTTTTACTGTTGTACTTCTTGACAATTAGTGAAGAAATACACCGAGTTCCATTCCAGATTCCATTTATGGTATTATACTATTATCTCAATTTAGCATCATTACAATGGTGCTTTCATCAATGAACTCTCCTTAAATGAATGAGCACACAGCTGACTTGTACCAATAAGCTATTCAATTATGTGCACATATTCTCACCTTGTTGCGAGAGGAGATTTGCTGCATCAGAATTGGCCAGTGATGCCCTACCGGCAAATGAATTGCTTCCCTCTGCAGAACAAAGTGACACACCAACTGCCCTTGAGAAAGCCACAGTGACCAACTCACAGAACATGTGTTTGTTCACAGAGACTACACTCTCACCTTTCGGTTAGCATTTCCTCTCCTCAACTCCTTCATTTCTAGATCACATGCCACGTGTCTCTTAAATCCTCACTTTCGGTTATTTCCAACTCTGTATTCTCCCTTGTGTTATTTGAGATCATAACAGAGAAGTTTGGGAAAAACTAAAACTTAGGATGTCCTCTTTAGAGCGAGAGCTGGTTTATATGGAGGAAGAAGCAATTGATGTTTAGGAAAGACTGTTTGAGGCAGACAATGCATCTGAGATCCTAATGGGAATTTTAAAAGGTTTGTTGTGTAGACTCTAGATTTCTCAATTTAATTTGAATGGTTTAAGTCATCGTGGATGTGAGCTTCGAGCAAAGCTTGAAACTTATTGAAAGCCAGAAATATTAATATGGACAAGATTGAAAGTAACATTGTTGTATTAAATGGCTCACATCTAGATCAGACAAATGGTACAGAAGCTAATACGAAAGATGCTCAAGATAAACTAATCTTTGACAATTCTGAGGACTCCACTTTAAGAGACAAGGTGTCTTTACTTGAGAAGCAGCTAAAAGAATCTGAATATCAGCTACTGAATATGAAGGCCGATGAATATCAGAAGCTGTATAATGTTGTGTTCTTAAGTAACAAATATGGGAAATCTTATTGCTGAACTGATAGAAACTGTATGTAATGCTAACAGTAGAGCTGATAATGCAGAAGAAAAATGGAACATGTGATAAAGGATCTCAAGTCAAAAGTTTCTAAAGCGGAAAGTTGGGCTGACAGTGCAGGGGAAAATTGCATTTTATTGTCTGAAATCTGAATCTAATGCTGGGTTAAATGAGGAATCGAGCTTCATGAGGAGTAGATTGAAAAGTACTGAGGGATCCCTGCACCAGGATGAGGAAGCAAAAATGACAATTGCGAAGGACATTGGAAAGCAGACCAAAGTTTTAAATAAGATGGTAACTCAGCTGGCTATTGACAGAGAGTGCCTTAAAAAGTGCGCAGTTATCTTCACTACTGAAAGTGCGAGACTTCAGCGACTGGCCATAGGCGGACAGGACTTTGAAAACAAAATTTTGCCAGCTAATGAAGTGGAGCTGAACATTCAGATGTATAGATGTTGAGAATGTCAAAAGAACAGATGTCGGGGTCATGATTTTTCATCAGGTCGTGTTTTACCGCTCTCATCTCATCAGTGACTTATTGAGTGAATCATCAACATCGTCCATGAAAATAAAGGACGCTATCAACTTAGTTCATAAAATTATTAACATTCCAAAATAGTTCTTGAAATTGAAAAAACTCGTTCAAATTAGTCATTTTGAGTCAGTCGATTAGGTTAATGAAAAATTTTGAGACTGACTAATTTGATCGAGAAATCTCAATTCCAGAGACCACTTTGGAATTACTCTAATTTTAAAGAATAAATTAAGTGACCCCTACAATTTCAAGGACTAAATTGGTGATCCACTCGTGATTTATTTGTATTTAAATTCCATAAATTTGTTGTATGTTTGTGCAATCATAATTTGGAGGAATACTGTAATTCTGTTTATACTTTATGTTTAATGTAAAAGTACATTGGTTAAATTTCTTGATATATATGGTTTCCAAGTGTAGAAAGTTCAGCAGTTATTTATTTTCATTTCCATGAAACTATGGCAACTCTCTTATGGCTATATGAAGAAACCATGTAACTTAACGCCTATGGCATTGCACAACAAGTTGTGAAACTTCCTTATGCAATCACTAATTATTGTTTGACTCCAAGATGTAATCAAAGGCCAGAATAACAAACATGAAATTGAAAACTAAAAAAAGAGAGTAACAAACAAAGCAACAAAATAAAAGCACAAGCAAAAATAGACAAAAAGTGGAACAAAGAAAAGGGGAAAATTAGAGAAAAAAGAAAAGTGACATACTCAATTCGAGTTCCACCGCCACCATTAGAAATGTAACGGGTTACATTATCATGGACCCAAATATCCGCAGCTTTTTTGGAAGAGTTGAAATTTCTAAGCATAGTGTTAGGAATACCAACAGTGACACCAATGTTAGACCCCGAAAGAGCTCGAAGAACATCATGATTTGCATCAAAGAGTTTAACTTTGTTAATGTTGTTGAATTTCAAAAGCTTCACTACCTTCTCCGGTGGTAGAGGGTGAGAAGCCATTGTACCCCAGTTTACACCAACGGCTTCGGCCACGTAGAGCGTGGTGCAAATGGCGAGGAAGGTGAAATTGATGAAGTGAGAAATGGTGGACATTGAAGTGTGTGTCTATGGATGGATTGTTCTGAGTTCTGTGTTTGGGAAAGGAAGGTTTGTTTGAGTTAGTGGCAGCTTTGGTTGAGGCTTTATGCCTTCTTGTACGGATTTAATAAGCTTATTTTAATTTTAATTAAGTAGTTCTTTTTTTAAGAAGAATTTCAAGTGGTACTTGAATTTTTTTATTTTTTTTTATCAAAAAGTAGTAATTGAATTTTTTTTTCTACTTTGATGAATTGACAAATAAACACTACACATACTATTACTGCTCATACTCGAATTCAAACATGGGACGTTGTCATATACTGAAATTGACAAGGGAACCGACAGTTAGAGATTATCTTTTTATGTGTTTTGAATAATCTATAAAATTAATTTATACCTATTTGTATGTTACTTTTCTTTACAAAGAAGTTGGTCAAATCATGTTAATTTATATCCATTTTCTAATAACAAAAATATATATGGGCGCCTTAAATATACTCAATATTTAGGCTCTGTTTGACAAAAAATAGCGATGACGAATAAATTAGCAGATAGCGGATGAACTTATAGCGGATAGCTGATAGCGGATAAGCTAGCTGATAGCGAAAAAAGTGTTTGGTAGAATTAACAGTTAAACTAGCTGATAAGTTTAAAATGACATAAAAGGACATGTTGGCGATTTAATTAGCTGATAAGTTTAAAATGACATAAAAGTAAAAAGTAACCTAAAAAATAAACAACGGGTGTTGGGTGAGGTCACGTAATAAGGGATATAAAAAAAAATTATTTTACTTTAGTGAGGAGGATAAAGAAGGAATACTATAAAAATTATAAGGGTAAAAGTGACTAAAAAGATGAACCGCTATAAGCTATAAGCTTAAACGCTACTTGAAGTAGTAGCGTTTCAAAAAACGCTATAAGCTATCCCAGAAACGCTATCCGCTACTGCTTACCAAACACCTCTAATTTTTTCCAACCGCTATAAGCTAGTCAAATCCACGAGTCAAGTCCGCTAGCTAGCGGATATGACTTGTCAAACAATAAAATTGCGTAAGCAGATAAGTAGCGGATAGCGGATAAGCTAGCTTATATCGGATGAGGTAGCAGATAGCGGATGTGGTAGCGGATTGAATTTAAAGTGTTTGGTAAAATTAGCGGTTGAAGTAGCTTATAAAAATAAAATACGTAAATTGAGAGAGAGAGAGAGAGAGAGAGAGAGAGAGTGTGTGTGTGTGTGTGTATGTGATCGGATTGACAAGTCCTCACTACAACAAATCTAGTTGATAGGCAGTGCTTTTTTTCATCCATGGGCAGCGCTTTTGAGTGCTGATGAACGTGGCGCTGCTGATTCCACTCCAACAATGGGCAGTGCTCCCTAAAAAGCGCTACCCATTGCCAAACACGGCCTCCAATATGCAAAGTGCTCCCTAAAAAGCGCTACCCATTGCCAAACACGTCCTCAGATGGGTAGCGCTTCCTAAAAGCGGTGCCCATTGCCCCAACGCGTCCTCCTTTAGGCAGCACTTCCCTAAAAGCGCTGCACATTGCCCAAACTTGTCCTCTATAAAAGACTTCCTTAAAAGAGTCGCCCCATTGTTTAATTTTTTTACTCATTGTTGTGTATTTTCCTTTTTATATTTGCAACAAAAAAAATTAAATCATACATCCAAAATATTTTTTAATAGTGATATCTATGAATTTGTTGTATTTAAACCTGAATTAAATCATACATCCAAAAAAAATTAAATCATACATCCAAAAATTAAATCATACATCCAAAAAATTAAATCATACATCTAAAATTAAATCATACATCCAAAAATTAAATCATACATTCAAAATTAAATCATACATCCAAAATAACAAAACATGAATTTGCTGTATTTATCTAGATGCACAACTTCTCTGAGAAGAATTATCTTTGACTGCAGCTGCATGTGTATGCTTTTGTGATGAAGATAGATTCCTGGTGCTGATTTTTTTTATGATCAGTCAAGCAATAATCTACGGTGTCAATGATGGGTATCTTTCAATTACTTTCATAGGTACCAAAATTAGGCTTATAAAGAAACAGTTACCAATAATAGAGGTAGTTTAAAACCAAAATTAAGTAAATAAATTCTTGAATAATGCAAAACAAAATAATCAAATTAACATTATACAATCTGTATTTCAATTTCAATCAACATGCCATGAAACAGATTTCAAGTATAATAGTTCTTACCAAAATATTGTTACCGCCACGGAAAGGGTCTTTGAAAATTGCTTGAGGACTGAGGGGAAAAAAGACTAAAGTTAACATCTTTGGGGCATGCATGATGCAGTAAATTAGAAACATTGATAGAAGTAAGGGTACAAAAATTCTTACTATAGGATTATGCTCAGAGGGATGCTCAACTAGCTTTGATATGGTCTGAGTATAGAAAACATGTATATATAGGATTAACATGAATAGCATGAGATATATAAAAGGACAACAATGGTAGGAAAACATGAATCAGCAACTCCAAAGGCACAAATACACAATTTCATCACAGTTCTAGTAACTAAAGCAATTGACTATCAATAAGATTAGTTAATCATAACAAAAATGGAATACTTCAACACTCATATTCTTGCACTACATAAACAACAGTAAAAGATAATCAAAAAATGTTAAGAAAGAGGACATGAAAGCATGTCAAACAATCTTAATAGGCATAGCAAAACAATCTCAACTTGACTTTTAATCAAACAGCTAGCATGCAACCATATTTATGGATCAACTCTTAGCCAAACTATGCATACTACGACACACACTACAAGAATAAGCCTGTATTGCCACCAACATTTGCCACAGAGGACTGTCCGTCAGTAATTTGCCACGGATTTGCGACGGCATGTGTAAAAAATAAGGGCGCGAAATTTCCACCCGAGTGTTTGCCACGGGTTTGCCACGGACATAGAAATTTGCGACGGAGATGCCGTGGCAAGTCCGTGGCAAACCATTTATCAAAATAAAACACCCACGATCCTAACAAATAGAACCACGCATGCGTCCTCTCTCACTCAGCACTCGTTCTCTCATTCTCACTCTCCACTCTCCTCACCAAAGCGCAGCGCCTCCACCACACGCCTCACCATCACCCATCATCGCCATCGCCTCGGCCTCCACCATTTCTCCGACCACGCGTCCTCTCCACTCTCGCAACAACCACCGCAACCTCTCCACTCTCTGCAGCAACAACCACCGCCTCTCGCGCCACAACCACCACTCTCGCCTCTGCGTCGCGCGCCTTGCAAAACCTGATCCCAACCCAAATCCAGAACCCATCGCTCCCAAAACCCGGATCCCATCGCTTCTTTTTCCTTCAATTTCAAATTTCCTTGTTCTTTACCTCTTTCTCTCGAAATGACTCGATGAAACCCTAGAATCTCTCTCTTTAAATCACAAATGGAACTATGGAGCCTAGAATCTCTCTCTTTCAAATCAATTGATCTGCTTACGTGAGATTTTTCATTCTTCATTTTCGCCATTCTTGTTTCTAGGTCACTCCTTCGATTTCATCATTGCTCATCGTTTACGTGCTTCAACCGCTCTGTTAGTTTGGTTTTTCAATTGCTCATTAGTTAGTTAGGGTTTCGGCATGGCGTGTGTTGATTTATTGTTGAATTTGTTGATTTTCCGCATCGCTTTACGTGCTTCAATTGCTCTTTCTGGTGAATTTGTTGATTTATCGTTTCTTTGTTTTTCTCTACTTATACATTACTTGTCTTGTTTTGGGCTTAGATATATCACTAGGTATATTTTATTTCTTTGGGAGAGTTACAATTACAGTAACTTTTTATTAATATGCTCTGAATTATTTTTGAATGAGCTTTATACTTTCAGCTAGACACCAATTGATGGTGAGTCTATTAATGTATTTTTGCAAGGTTATTAATGTATTTTCATCTGTATTTTGTGCCACCAGGCTGCCTGTTTGCTCATTTTCCTATTTTAAGAGCTCTATATGTGGCTTTTCCCCTTATCGATCTCTATAATCGAAGATGGAGAGGATGGTATTACAATGAAGCTAGAAATCCAATGGGATGGTAATTCGAGTATTGTACTTGACATTAAAACTCTTCTTGGTGTTGCACTACCCGTGCAGGTAGGTAGTTTTCTCAACATAAGATTGGTTGGAGCTCACACTATTGTAGCATTAAGAAGTTAATGTTGCTGTTCATTTTTAAGTACTACTGGATTGTTTTTTGATTATCTAATAGAATAGTACTTGTTTTGTATTTACCTTGCTATAGGAAGCAATCACTTCCATTTACAATTTTGTTTTGGGAGGTGCTGCATTGCTAAACCTCTTTGGAACTTCGTGTTAATTTGTTTGTTGTCTTCATGAATAAACTGTGATAACCAATTAACCACTGAATTATATAATTTTGATGATATATAGTTGTTTAATGAGTTTGAACATGTTTTCCTAATTCAACAACTTGCAGGTAATGCGTATGGTCTCCAAATGTTGATCTGGTACCATTTAAACTCTTTAGGTAGATGACTCCTATCATCATTGGTCAATTTCACTATTTGCCTTTGGAGACCTACTTTTAGTTTGATCGTATGTAATGCTCTCATTATTGTTTGTTTGTACATGTTATCAGTTTATCTTCTCTTTGTTTTCCTTTAGGTGGGAAGTATTCTTTGAGGTACTTAATTATATATGTGCAGATCATTCAACAAATGTAGATAATGTATTTTAATGCATAATTGACATGAAAAACATCCTGCATTGCTGCTTCTCAAGAAGAGTTATCCTTCATGAAACGTTATCGAGTAAACACATCAAGGTGGTGCTCAAAGACGTTGAAGAGGTATCTATATGCTCCGATCATCAAATTGTTTTATGCATGCTATCAAAGACCATTTTTATTGCTTTCTTCCCATTTAATTGTGTTTTTTGAATTATGATTGTAACCATTAGATGAAATAATACAATGCTTATGTATACCAAGAACTCTCAAGTCGAGAGTGTTTTCATCCATGTAGGATTGATAGTGGTGGTTTTATATTTTGTGCTTTAGTGTTGGCATTAAGAATCACTTTAACTTAAATCATATGTTGATGCTAGCGAGGATATGTTCAAATGGTTTTCATGAGCGGTCGCGTTTATAATATCATTTGTCATTTATGCTTGTGCGAGTTTGGCAACTCGATTGAAGTGAATCAAGTGCATGTCATTTCGTGTAAATTTAATATGTTGCTATCTAGCTCTCTTTTAGCGATTCGTGCTTTTGAAAATGTTTGTTGCTATATAGCTCTCTTTTAGATCATTGTTTCTTTGTGAATCTTTCATGTGTTATTTACAATAATATTGCTTTCAAATGTTGTATCTTGGTTTCATTATAGGTTTAACTTGAATTGTCTAGGTGTATTTAAATATCTAAGTTCAAAGCTATAGTAAACAAATTATATGCGAAATCGATGCAATGTTCTTGTTTCTAGGTCACTCCCTTTTGATCTATGTTGCTTTGAGCTTCAATTACTTTATACTTTTCCAAACATGTCATGTGCTGCGTCAAATTAGCTACAATACAAAACAGCACTGCTACATAGTGATGGCATGTCATGGTTTAATTACTTAGTTGAGTTTAGAAGAATAGGAGAAAATTGTGTTTAATATGTGGTGCTTCAATGTGGAGTAATTGATTTGTCTTTCTGCTCCGCAGGTATTATTTGTGCAATGATGTGCTATTGCAATCTATTGTTTTTGTCTTTGTATCATTCTTGTAAGTTCACTAGTATCAACGAAAAGCTATAGCATTGTTCTGCCCATATGTTTATTTTATTGAACTTTCACATTTTTATACTTGACTAAAAATTGCGCTTCTCATGGCGTCCTCTCCTCAAACACGTTTGAAGACTTGATGATAATGAACTTGAAAAAGAGGCATCATAGTGATTCTAATGAGGAGGACCTGTCATTTTTGAGCTACAGCCTCACCCTTTTCTTGGTTTATAGTTACTTCCTCTTTTACAAGTTTGATCAAATGCCTCATTCTTCAGCTTGCATCTACAATTCCAACAGCTTCAATGCATTAATTTTTAATATGATATGAATGATCAGTGTTAGGAATAGATTATTACATGCTCTGATGTTGTAGTGGTCTCTTCTAAGTATTACTACTTTCTCCATGATTGCATGAGTGTCTTAGGCATTATTTATTTATGTCTATTGATTTTTCCTTTGTCTGCGCATGTTGGATGTAGGTTATAGCATATGGAATGGATTTTAATTCCTTTGTCCTGCTTTTTATTTTGTAAGTAAGAATCTTCTTATGTGTGGTTACAAGTCTCACTATTGTAATAATATGATTCAAACTGCTCAAAAGCAGGCCCCTATTCTATTATTCATTGCATGACATGATACACTTCTAGGTTGTTTGTGGACTTTTGCAAATTGTTGAGTCAATGTGATCCTCTGAAGACAAAGTGATCCTAGAGTATATTGTTTTGCAGATGTGGATGAGTACAAAAGAAATTGGCCTGTGAATGTGGTGTTCATATCTACAATCTATTACCCGCTTGGATTTGGGCAGAGTTGATCTAAGTGCTAAGTATTTCAATTTTGATATTTGTAGAATTTTGTGTAAGAAACTTGTAGAACATATAAGATTAATTAATAATTTGTATTGTATGATATTAAATTCAATAGAATTTGAAGTATTTTTATGAAATTATTATGAGTCGTTATCTCAAATAATTTTGTATATCGTGGTTTTATAAATTGATCAATTGATATGTATATATGTTTGAAGTTTTAATTTTTTTAATTTTTTAATTTTTTATGACGGATTTGCCACTTGATTTGCGATGAAATTCGCGACGACTTTGCCACGGATATTTCTGCGGCCAGTTAGCGGCAGTTTGCGACGGAAACATTTGCCACGGAAAAGTCCGTGGCAAAGCGTTCATGACGAGCGCTTTTTGCCACCAAAATTTGTCCGTCGCCGTCTGCGTGGCAAATGACAAGCTTGCCTTGAATTGAGACGCTTGCCACGGAAATGTCCGTGGCAAAACAGCGATTTTCTTGTAGTGACAACAACTAGGAAAAACAACTAGGAAAACCTAAAATCAGAGAAATAGGCAAACAACTAGGAAAACCTAAAATCGTAGAAAGAAAACCCAATTTTCACACAAAGAACTTCAACAATTTATATCAACAAATTGGAGAATAGTTAATATTCTATCCCCAAATCCAAACAAAAAGTTTAATTTCACAAAAACTTGGGAATTCCATTCATAATCGATGAACCGTGAAACAAGAAGTGAACGAACCCCAAACCCAAAAAAACAAAACCCTAAATTGAAGATAAAGTAGATAGATGTAAACAAAACCCTAAATTTAAGAAGAAGATAGATGCAAAAGATCGAACCTAAAGAGGGACGAACCGAGAGAGGAAAACAAGGAGAGAGAGAAACGAACCTAAAACTTCAAATCGTTGATGTGGACGAGCTTGAAATCGAAGATAGTGCTTCTTGAAATCGTTATGGGTTAGAGGGTGGAAGCTATTTCTGATTTAGGGTTCATGATTTAGAGGGTCGAAGCTTGAAATCGTGAGAATTGAGAGTTGAGAGACGAACTCGCTGAGAATTGTGAGGGTTGTGAGGGATATGGGAACGAGAATTAGGTTCTAGGTTGTGTGTTTTGTGTTCTGGGTTGTGAGGTTTAAGTGAGAACGAGAGTTAGGTTAACAAGTGATAAGTAGCGCTTTTTAAAAGCTACCGGATATCGGGAGAACGTGTCTAGCTATACTCGGCGTGTTTTAAGCTTACTGGGTATTGGGAGAACGAGAGTAGCTATACTCAACGTTTTTTTAAAAAGCGCTGGGTATGGCTAGCGCGTTTATAGGCGATGGGAAGCATTTTTTAAAAAACACTGGGTAAGGCTAGCGCGTTCAAAGGCGATGGGCAGCCTTTTTTAAAAATCACAGGTATGGGTTAATTGCTTTGTACATCCGTGACATTTTTACTTAAAAGCGGCTAACATATAAGTATTTTTTTGACAAATCTGGCGTAGTCTTTAAACACAAACGAGAAAACCAATTAAGTATATTTTAAAGTGGAACTTGTATATAAAATATTAATTAATTATATTAATAAGTTCGTTATAAACTGCTTAACAATTTTTTGAAATATTAATAGAAAACAAAAATTAACTGAAATAATTAATAGAAAACAAATATGTTATATTTGTTTGACATACGTTATTGAGAATTGAGATCAATCATAAATAATAAATAAACAACTTATTCTAATTTTAGATCTTAAGATGTAACTATTCCTCTCAAATCGTTCACCAGACTCTATCATTAACTAAAGCTTTCTGTCATGGTTTTACGTTAGACAATGGGCGTGCGATTTACAAGAGAGATGCACGTCCTCTTCTTCTCCAAAAATTTTGTTTTTAGAGATTCATATATTTCTCTTAAAGGTCTATTTCCTTCCACTGTGTTTATGTATAACAATTTCCAGTTTTCAATTTTATTGTTTTAAATTGCCTTCTTTGATTATATTTCACGAATGACATTATTTATAGGTTTTCAATGTGCCTTCATTGTTCTCATTGTGGTTGTAAAAAAGTTTACCAATTAAACCTTTCTAATTTGTTGAATAAGAGATTATATTTCTATAGCAGTTTGAAAACTGTTTAAAAGGAAAAAGGCCTCCACGCTTGGCAAAGATGGCTTTTCAGTCACCAGGAATCAAATTGACATTAACTCATATGCATGATTGGTTGATTCTTCTGCTTCTTGCTGCTGTGGAAGGAGCGTTGAATATGATAGAACCTTTTCATCGCTATGTTGGTATAGAAATGATGGAAGATCTTAAATTCCCTATGAAAGAAAACACTATACCCATGTGGGGTGTCCCAGTAAGTACTTACAATCTATGAAGCATCTACACACACAGATACACACTGACACAGACATTGACACACAAATACCTGTTTTAATTTTAAAAATACAATTGAAGTGTCGGTGTCTGACAGATACATGTCGGACACCAGACACGTCTTCAATCAAAAGTGTTGGTGTTACAGAGCTTACAATGATGCTAACAGTGTTGTCTTGTCTCATTATAATAAATGAAACAAAGCTTAACTTAATGTTCATTCTTGAAACAGATTCTGTCACTGCTCTTACCTATTCTTATCTTCATTGCCTTTTACTTTGTTCGAAAGGATATCTATGATTTACACCATGCAATATTGGGTATATTTTTCTACTCTCTTACTATGCTAGTTTTCTTATGACTTGTCTGTTTTTGATACATTGTATTTGTATCTCATTTGAAATGGTTATTTGGTTTGGTCCTCAGGTCTTATGTTTTCTAGCTTAATAACTGGAGTTATCACAGATTCCATTAAAGATGCTGTTGGTAGACCAAGACCAAACTTTTTCCTACGGTGTTTCCCTAACAAAATACCAGTGTGTGTTCTTTCTCATTCTTGGTATTTGATAACCTTTATTGTTCCTTTTAGGGAAGGCTTGAACAGGCTTACAAACAACTTATTTGGGTTTATCAATTGTCATAATATCTTTTGGCAGGGTGTTTGGAAGAGCTTATGAAACAATTTATGTTACGTCTATAAAATGTTTTTAGCTTATTCAAATAAACTCTTCACGATAACTTATGAAAACAACAAAGAACTTAAGTGAAATATTTGACTATAGTTTCTCTTTAGTTGTATAAATAACTTTTGCACGAAATTATAAGTGTTTAACAAGATGTTTTCCCAAACAATTATTTTCTAGCTTTAAGCTTTTTTTTGAGTGATTTATGAATGTAGGTGTTTGACAAAGAAAGTGGCGATGTTCTTTGTACTGGGATTAAGTCAATTATAAAGGAAGGATACAAAAGTTTTCCTAGTGGGCATACTTCATGTAAGTACCATAAAAATAATACCCTTTCAAAAATAAAATTGGCTAGGTGACTGTTGGTGACTAGTGGGATAGAATAGAATGTTGTTTTGTGTATCTTTAATTTGATAATTAATGGTTAACCAAATGCAGGGGCATTTGCTGGTCTTGGTTTCCTTTCATGGTATTTATCAGGGAAACTTAGAGTATTTGATCGTAGAGGCCATATTGGAAAGCTTTGTATAGTGTTGCTTCCTTTGCTTATTGCTGCTCTTATTGGAGTTACTCGAGTAGATGATTATTGGCATCATTGGACTGATGTCTTTGCTGGAGCTCTAATAGGTGATAAGTTAGATATCATATATCATAATATAATGCATTCCATTATTTGATCTTTATTTTGAGCTTATAATGCATGTTATTAACTACCTTTGTTAATTCTGTTGCTTTCAGGAATTATTGTGTGTTCAATCTGCTACTTACTACTCTTTCCCTTTCCTACTTATACTCATGGTAAGTAATCTTGTTCTTCATTTATGTTTTTTAAGAAGATTTTAACGAGTCTTCCTTCTTTCTTACAGAAAAAAAATATAGAGTGGTGTGATTATATTTCCTTTAGTTATATGTTGGATAGTGCCGGTGCCGGTGGCGGATGCAAGTGTTTCCCTCTAGGGGCACTTGCCCTCAGCAATAAAAAAATATTACTTTTTATACACTTAGTAATTTTTTTGCCCCCAATAAAAAAAAGTGTTTGCCTCTGATAATTTTCTCTGCAATGAGTTTTTTGAAGAATGAACACTCCATACACTCCATAATCGTATGAGAGATGAATTACGGAATGATTGTCTTGTTACATATATTGACAGAGATATTTTTGATAGTATTGACAATGAAAATGAGTAGAAAATAATTGTAGTTTGTGAAAGATGGATATTTTTGTGTTTTTTTTCACCTACGCGATTAAGTATTTTTAAAAAATTAGTAATATTTTCATTCCATGTAATATTATAGAGAATTTTTTTTTCCCATAGATGAAATTTTCTGGATTCGCCACTGGATGGTTCTTAAATAGGTGAAGTGTCTAATTATGAATCTTTGGGTTACTGCTTTTCATTCTTTCATCAAAATGTGTAGGTTGGGCGCCTCATGCATTTTTTCATATGATGGAAGAAAGTGAATGTTCCCAAAGAGGGACTCAAACTCCGCATGTAGGAAGACTAGAAGAGTCGCCCTTGGACGATATGGAAAATGGGAGACGTTATATGTAATTGCTAATTTCTTTCGTTATTTCGTAAATAGCAACAACAAAAAGATTGTTTCCATATTTTTATTAAAAACTGAAAAATTAGGATTTTTTTAATACTAGTTAAAAGTGGGTAAAAATGAATATTCTTATTCTTTCTATGTTTATAACTTTTTATAAAGTGTGATTTAACCAATTCAATAGTTGGACCATATATAATATCAACACGATAATTATATATAGCAATGTTATACAAGTCAAATATTCAAGATTTATTTATATTTTAATTGTTTATTTATTCAAATTTTAAAATATATATTATACGTTTAAATGGAGTTATCTATTTAATTTTAGTTATTTTTTATTTTAATTTTAGCTAACTTTTTTATTACAATTTAAGCTAATTTGAAAACTTTATATACTTAATCCATTTAATGATAACTTATTATAATAGTTTTTTTACATCAACCAGATCAATGCATTTCATTCCAAATAGAGGTCAAAATACAACCAAAAATATGGCTAAAGGAACTGCGAGGAGCATAGGATACAAATGCTCATACCAAGGCATGCAATACCTCAAGCTTTAACAATATGGCTTTGATCTGTCATTACGTGCAACTATCTCCACTATAGAATAGAAAGAACATGAAAAGAAAGAGCGAGAAAATCCGCTAATACTAATAAATAAATATTAGAAAAACAAATAAATTTGTTGATTGTTTCACACACACAACTTTGAGTGAGAATAGATCTACACTTATTATAATAGTTAAATTTATTGAATTCACATTTTATAAATTTTTTTTTAAACAATAAGTTTTTTTTATGAGTATTAAACAATAAGTAAAAATATAACCAAAGAAGTGAAACATTTGTGGCCCTCAGGAGAACTCGAATAGCGGGTATTCGCCCAAACTCGTCTTGTGTGTTTGACAGCAAAAGTCCATGTTAATTGAGGGTCCATACTTTTTACAACCCCCTACTCACTACACATTCCCAATTTTAAAAAATTCCAAAAATACTCTCATGTGGAACACACACGCAAACCCACCCACTCTGATCTGATGAGTGGTACGATACATAAATAGCGAACACATATGGTATTTTGGTACCGGGTCAACAAAAATTTGATACTTAGTTCCATGCCTGTTATAAGGGATCTGCCTGATCCTAGTACATGTGTACGATACTAAAGTACCAAACTTATTCGGTATTAAAGTACCAAACAACTCCGATACTATAGAAAACCAAGTGTTCCTACTACAGTTTCAGTATATGCCATAAAAATTCAATTTAACTGACAACTTTATGTTATAAATTAACATAATAAATAATCAACCAACAATAAACATGTGATAACATGAAATTGTTCATTAGTAAAGCAAATGTTGAACACAAGAGCACTTTTGGAAGGTGCAACATGAAGGGGAAAAATTGTGAAGGATCCTTTAACAGACAAACAAAAAAGCATGACATTGTATCTGTTAGCGATCAAGTAACCTGCTTCTCGGAGAGTCATCCCATTATCTTTGAAATACCTATGTGTAGTCATCAACGATTTCATAATATGGGTGACTTTCAGCGTCCCACAATACAACTTAGTGTAGAATTCAAAGTCTTGCTTAAGCTCGTCCAACAAGTCATCTCTCACAATCTTCCAAGCATTCTGACCCAAACCAAGTAGCGCAACAATGCACTGAAATCCACAATTACCATAAGCTTTTACATTTTCTATATCTTCAATATAAAGATGCGTGATATCTGGCATACCGCGAATGAATTCATTGTAGTCATCCGTATGAATTCATTAGCTGTATGCCAGATATCACGCATCTAAATCTGTATGATTAGCAGTAGGATTTAGGGTTGGATTAGGAGTTAGAGTTGGAGTGGGAGTAGGAGTTGGAGTGGTGTTGTGTGAATATGCGTTGTGCAAATATATACATGCTTTAACAAGTAATATAGTAGAAAGATGAGATCGTACCCACAGACATTGTAATTAATTTTCCAAACTTAAGTTGATAGTTGGATTTGTGAAATGTAACCAAGTAACAAACAATAACGTGGAGAAAAACAAAAAGTAAACAAGCTAAGTAAGTTGAGTGTGAAATCAAGTGAGAAAGACAGTTGGAAATACTATTTACTAAATAAATCACTTTTGACAGCATTATGTTATATATGATGTTGGAGCATTGGATACTGCAGCAATTGATGTGTGTCTTTCAGTCACTAGCGTCAGAGTTTCGTTACAAGTCTTATGTCTAAGCTCTAAATAAGTTCACCATTGTATATGAAATACCCACAATATCACCCTATAGACTATGCTATCCTATGTCTAGGTTTTAGCATGGAATAACAAAGAGTCCTTTATTAAACACTTACCCACATTAGTTCTTGAGTTCTAAAATAAGTTTGATAAGTATAACACAATAACTAAAATGCAACATCAATATATAACTTTAACTAGTCAAAAGATCATTACAAAGTTAATACATTCCAACTAAAGAAGTTTAGCTCATGCTAGACATTACTAAGAACATACAAACAGGGTTAATCATGTTCATATTTCTGATAATACAAAGGAGAGAAAATAAAGTAGAAATTACACGGTTGAGGTTCCCTTCCATGAATCAACCTAGCTATGTTGCAACATTCACTTCACAACATTCAACCAACACTATGTAATTGGTAGAAGTAGATAGAGAAGTTTTCAATTCCTTTCTCTCCTTGGTACAAGTGATGTTTAAATGATTCTAATTCTCTATCTAGGTATATCTTTGAATGAGAAGTTGAAGGTGTCTATATAGGATCCTTGAGTGAAGTAGTATTGGGCACCAAGTTTGCTTGGAGATGAAGTTAGAGTTACTTTTCCAATTGTCTCCAAAAGTTGATTTGATCTCTCACCCTCTAAATAAATGGGTCCTATAGTGAATGGACATGTGCCCCGAAAAAGGTTCAACTTGAAAGCTATGATGTCTCAAGGGTGGTGCCGAAATCATCCACTTGGGCCACTTGCTATTGCTTTTGGCGCATCATCACTACAAAAAACACGGTCATTAGCGAGGGAATTTTTGGTTGCTAACATGCCCAATTCCGTCGCTAATTGCCATTAGCGAGGGAATTAGCGAGGGACCAGTTCGGTCGCTAATTCCCTCCTCGCTAATGGAATTAGCGAGAGAAATGTGTTCTGTCGCTAATTACCGAGGGACAGTCCCTCGCTAATTCCGTCGCTAATGCTGACAGCACGCTTCCCGAGTCTGACTGACACGCTTCTCAATCTGAGTTTATTATTATTATTATTAGTATTATTATTATTATTAGTATTATTGTTATTATTATTATTATTAGTATTATTGTTATTATTATTGTTGTTGTTGTTATTATTATTATTATTATTATTATAACCAAAATTTTCAAAGAGAGAGAGAGAGGAGTGAGAGTGGTGGTGGTGTGGTGGTGGTGGTGGTCGTGGTGGTGGTGAGAGAAGGAGAAGAGTAAGGGAGAAAGAGAGTGAGATGTATGTGGAGGTGGTGGTGGTGGTGGTTGTGTGGTGGTGGTGGTGGTAGTGGTGGTGGTGGTAGTGTTGGTGGTGGTGGAAGAGAAGAAAAAAGAGTGGTGGTGGTGGTGGTGGTGGAAGAGAAGAAAAGAGAGTGGTGGTGGTGGTGGAAGAGAATAAAAGAGGTGGTGGTGGAAGAGAATAAAAGAGAGTGGTGGTGGTGGTGGTGGAAGAGAATAAAAGATAGTGGTGGTGGTGGTGGTGGTGTGGTGGTGGAAGAGAAGAAAAGAGAAGAAGAGAGTAAATGAGAGAGAGTGGAGTGAAAAGAGAAGAAGAGAGTGGTGGTGGTGGTGTGGTGGTGGAAGAGAAGAAAAGAAAAGAAGAGAGTGGAAGAGAAGAAGAGAGAAGAAGAGAGAAAAAGAGTGTAAATGAGAGAGAAGAAGAGGTGGTTCGGATTAATATTAAAAAAAAAAATGACAGTTTGCGAGGGAATTAGCGAGGGACCTAGCTAATTTCGTCGCTAACTGTAAAGTGTACTGTCAATTGTCTGAGTGTACTGCAAAGTCTACTGTCAAGGTTAGAAATTAGCGAGGGACACAGCTAATTCCGTCGCTAACTGTCTTGAAATGCGTGCAGCGCAATTTGAAATTGGCGCCTTGCATTTAGCGACGGCTAGTCGTCGCTGCTATCGCCTTATTTCCGTCGCTAATTACCTAATTTGCGAGGGACCTGTTTCCCTCGCTACGTCCGTCGCTAATTACTGAGTTTGCGAGGGACCTAATATTCCCTCGCAACGTCCCTCGCTAATCACTTGTTTTTTTGTAGTGCATGACGTCATCAAGAGGATGCTGTGACATTTTAGCTTGCTAAGAATGTTGCAGGAATGAGTGTTGGGGCATTGCAGTGTTTCGCGAATGTTGGGGCATCTAATGTTGTAACATTGAGCAAACACATAAAAATACCACAAGATATACAAAATTGTCAAGTTGTTTTTAACTCTTTTAACCTTCAATTTTGTAATTATTTTGTATTTCCATATTTACTAAACATTTTTTACTGAGGATTTTACAATTATTTAAATTTAGAGACGTAAGTAACTCTATATAAAATAGTTTTATCAAGTGGGTCATGACTTCTTTTCTAGTGGTGGTGGCTTTTTTGGTAGTAGCAGGGTAGGAGTGGTACTTTGCAGTTATAGTTTGGGTTGGTTTCTTTGGTAGTGGTGGGGTGCCATTGGAACTTCTACTTTAGGTTGGAGTTGAGGTACTTGATACTGGCGGGGTAGGTCCTTTGCGAGACTAGGCAGTAGATGTGCTATCTTCCTGGGAGTCAAATATGTCATCTACATGTTCCAATTATGACTTGTCTCTCTTTGTTGAGAACTCATCTTTCATTTTCTTTCCCTTTTTAGGTGCTCCTTTTGTGTCGACCTTGTCCGGAGGTGGATACATGGAAGTAATGTCTGGGAATGCCAATTCACGCACTTTCACCTTCAATGATCAGAAGCATCAAACCTTCACTGCAATGCTTCAAATTCAACTCATCATTTAGGGTTGAAGAACTTTGCTCAGGAGCCTCATGAGTTATTTTGAAATTCAGTCTCATCCAGTGAGGATGAATCATTGTCGACAAAGGAGTGTGGGTAAGGTCTACAATGTACCTACAAAATAAGTTTGATTTTTTTAGAACAATATAACTTGACTGAGTGACAAAACCTATCAGAAGAACATAAAATATTTACCTAGAAAGCTCACAAGCACATGGTAGACCGTGTGTGGTTTTGATCGTGTATCCACATGCAAATGCATCAACACCAATCGTGTTACATCTCTTCAACTCTTTCGCTATATAGTCTATAACATTGGCAGCCACTAAACCTTTAAGGTTATTATATATTCTCTATAAGTAATCATATTTGAGTCTGCAGAGGCTATGCTAGAAAGTCATCTTAAGTCAGTATGTTGTACCCTAAGGGACTTCCTAACAGAAAGTACCCATTCCAACAGCTCGTCACGAGTAGAAAATAACTGGGACAAAAAAGTAACTGTCAATTAGACCCTTAAAACTAAACAAACCCAAAATCCAAAAAAAAAATATTAGGCCTAATATATACCTATTAAGCTGTGAACAAATTAGTATGGTCCACAATCATTGAGTCACTTGGGATGTCATCTCCTCTCGCGGTTGTACAATTTCTGCATGCCATTTTATTCTTCAAAGTCTGTACAGAAACAAAACAATTTCTGCACATTCTGATTAACTACTAAGGTACGGTTTTAAGATTGCAAACTAGTTTGGCAGTATGTCACCGAACGAATTTGGTAGCATACTACCGTGGCTATGGATTTTGAAAACATCCCCTTTTACAAATTTTTAAAGGTTCAGTTGTTTGATACCGAACACGTGGAACCAGAAAAATAAAATGAACAAATACACAGTTTCCGAGTGAAAAAAAGGAAAAGGTTAGTAGAGATCATACGTTAAGAGGGTCGACAATGTGAGGAAGATGACTACAATGTGAATGAGATTGGCGAGGAGGTTAGGGTTTGGAGTGGAGAGATGAGAGGTGTGGGTTTAGGAGGGAGTGTGTAGGAGATAGATGGGAGGAAGAAGGAAGGATAGGGGAATTTTTTTTAAGAGTATGAGAGGTATTTAGGTATTTTTATAAGGTAAATGAGTGTGTGGTGAGTAGGGAGGTTATGAGAAGTATGAGCTTCATTGAGTGTGAGTTTACAGTTTTCTGCTATTCGAAATTGAGGAAGGTGTGAATATGCATGCTAATACTCACCCATGCTAAACATAAATGACTCATTTACTTTTTGTGAAGAATACTTTTTTCCCTTTTGTTAATTTAGTTTTAGTTTGACCTCATATGACACATAAAATCTCACAACTAAACCTCATATTTGGGTGCCCTTCTCTTGAGATGTTTTAAGCATTTAGCCCTCTCCCATTTTTGGCTCTTTCCATTGTATTTCACAACAAAAAATAAATGACGTTGATAAACCAACATCATCTATCACGTTATGAATTTAGTTTGACATGTGGAGAACATGCAACCCAAAATAGTTTTTTTTCTTTTGACAAAACGAAATAATTTTTTTTTTCCACAAAACCAAATAGTTATTAATATACAATATCACACACACAGGGCCGTGCCTGAGATCTTTGGTTCCCTGTGCGAAATTTTAATGTGGTGCCCAATTTCTTATAAGCCGTATATATTGAAATTAATTGTTTCAATACAATCTCAAGTAATATAAAATATTATAGAATAAATGTTAAAGTTTACATCAATATTGAAAAGTTCAATAAAATGTCTATTGAAATAGACTCATTAGTAGCGTTGTGCTTGAAATTTTGGGTGCCCTATTCCACGTTTCTTCTTTTTTGTTGATAAATAATGGGTCAACTTTATGATGCCTTTTGGTTTATCATCCTAAATAGGATTTTTGTTTTAAGCTTTGTGTAAAATTTAAGTTGAGACTTTCAGATAGTTATTTTAATATAAATTTTTTTTTATTATATAAGTATGTGTGGGTCTATTTTTTAAGTTTGATAGGTATTTTTTATCTGTCTAGACTTTGTTTAAAAAATGAACATGTTAATTATGCAACTTTTTAACTTTAACAAATATATACATAGTAATATATATGTATATATACCATATAAAAAATTTTGGTGACCCAAAAATTTGGGGCCCTGTGCAGTCGCTCCTCTCGCGTGCACGCACACACACAACTTATAACATCAATTTTTTTTTTGACAAAAACTTTTAACATTAATAAACATATGAAATGTTATTTAATATTATTTTACAATAATATTTTCTAAATAAATGCAATAAAATAATATTCAAAAATATATAATTTTGACAGATATTTTACTATCTATCACCAATTACTGAAATAAAAACATACTTTTAGAAATATTTCATTGCACGAAAACGAGAATATTAATCAGTTAAAAGAGTATAATTGATGTTTTTAGGAAGATACATTTTATCTTGTCAAAAAAAGGAAGATATATTTTATAAATAATGTTTAGGTAAACTATAAAGAGTATTTTAAAAACATTCCTTAAATATTTACTATTTTCTAAAATATATTTCTTAAATTTTTACCATCACAATAAAATAAAGTTAGTTCCATTTCAAAATTTCAAAAAAATAAAATAAAGTTGTTAATAATTTTTTTGATTGGCCAAAAAAATAAATTCTTTTGTTAAATATTTTAATAAACTTTGATTTGTCACTCTCTTTGTCACAACTAACTTCTGTGGTTCACAAACAAAACAACAAACGAAATAAAAAATCTCGTTTCCCGGTGGACTTGTCAGTTGTCACGGTTTATGATGGGTCCCACACCTAAGCATGCAAAAAATAGCTTCTTCTTCTTGTTCCGAAAACCCGACCAAATTCAACTTGTTTAGTTACCCCCTTGAGATTTCAGCCATGGTTTCTTCTTCCTCCACCTTTTCTCTTTCTCTGATTCTATTTCTCTCTTTCTCCTCCTTCTTCTCTCCCTCTCAATCTCACAAGGTTTCCTTAGAGTTGTACTATGAAAGCTTGTGCCCTTACTGCTCCAATTTCATCGTCAATTACCTCCCTAAAATCTTCAAAGATGACCTTCTTTCTATCGTTGACCTTAAACTTTCTCCTTGGGGGAATGCTAAGTTCAGAAGTAATACCACCTTTGATTGCCAGGTAGACTCTCTCAATTCAATTTAATCTCAATTGAAATTTTTAACTGTACATATTTTTGCATTTTTTTCTCTAATTTATGAAAAGCTATTTTTGATTTTATTTATTTATTTATTGAGTTTGATTTTGGATGATAATTGCAGCATGGTCCATATGAGTGCTTATTGAACACGGTTGAAGCTTGTGCAATTGATATCTGGCCTCAACCGGTAAGATTTGCTTTGCTCATCTGGTAGTTAATTAGAAAGACACAGTAAACAATTAAATAAATAATTGCAAACATGCAATGGTTTTTCTTGTATTATTTTTTCAATCTTTGCCGGGGTACTTTCTTTAATTGGGAGGAGGAGTACTATGATAATTAGGAAAAGTTCAAAAACTATGTAGCCCAGACACTTGAGATTGAAGATGTACTTGAGATTGAAGATGTGTCCGGTGTCTGACACCCAACACGCCACTGATATGTGTGATTATGTTTGATCACTTCCATTTTCTCAGATTATCATCGATATCCGGTATTTATGGTGTCTTTGTTGGTGCTTCATAGTTGAAAAATAAGAGCAGTTACTGGTTATTTCATTATCATTAGGTCTTGCATGCAAACGAATGGGTAACTAGATGGCCTTATTTGTTTAAAAATTACTTGGTTTTTTGTGTTTACCTTTTTCTGGTTAATTTAATGTTGCAGATCTTTCTTAATCTGATTTTAGTATCTTACTGTTGGTTAATTATAAAAAAAAAATACTCTGCATGTATATCAGTGTTATGAGTATTTATATGAATCTTACTTTTTTTGCAGAACAAGCATTTTCCTTTCATCTATTGTGTTGAGGATCTTGTGTATCAGGGTAGGCACAAGGAGTGGGAATCTTGTTTCGAGAAATTGGGTCTGGATTCAACACCTATTGATCAATGTTACCGTGGTGAATATGGAAAAGAGGTAAATGCTTTTCTTTGAATTAGTTCTTGTACTAACACTACTAATTACTAAATGAAACTGATTCGTGGAAACTTGAGAACTAGACAACTTGAATAATGGTTCAGATGCATAATTAGTGGATCCTTCTTGATTCTTTATTGAAACTAATCCTATCAAGAAGAATATATAATTATATCTAAGTTATGTCAACTAGCTGTTATTTCTCGTTCTATCATGTGTGACTCTCAGAGAACTGAGAAATAATGCTAGCAACACTCTCTCTTAAGTCTCAAGACTCTCAGCATGCTCTTTATTATTGGATAAAATTCATGGAGGTCTTGCCAATTAGGGAGGGAATCAATCTCACATGAATTTCATTCAAATAATAAAAAGTGTGTTGAACATAGTGTGCCGTTGTGTTGCCAAAACTCCTAACTTGGATAGCAAGTTTGGTGACATTACTTTGATCTGTCATTTGTTTTATGCTCATCTCCTACTTGTTTTTTATTAAGTTAACAAAACAAAATAACTATTGAAAAGTAATTTTATCTTATTCTAACAATTACTTCAGGAAATTGATCCTGGTTTCTGGTTTTTATAGAACACTGAAGTGGTGTAATGTGATATTTGAATTACCTTGTAGCTTCTTTGGTTTTCATAGATGACTTGCAGCTTCTTTGCTGTAACTGCTACAGCACGATATAATAGAACGCCCATTTTATAGCTTCTTAAAAGTCATATTTCTTCATGATAATTTTGCAATACCCTTTTATATTCCTTATCCCTACCTCGCAAACGGTTAACCAGGCAGTAACAAAGATATGATAGATGGCGAGTCTATAGTATCATTTAAACTAATTCTAAAAGTTACTCAAGGAAAACTTGTTCTGGATGTCTGAAACAGTGTAATATTTATGATAAGTGCTTCTTTGCTGCAACTACTACAAAAAGATACTATAGACCTCCCAGTTTGTTCTTCTAAACATGGGTCTTTCTTCACGGTAATTTGGCGAAATCCTATTTCAGTAGTTTGCAGAATTCTAACACTATATCTTGGTGGTAAATAATGATATGACAGATGTGCTTTGAGTCTGTATACCATTGTTTGGTTGAAATTATTTGAGTAATGGTTACCATATATTTAACTGAAATTGTTTCTCACAAGTAGTGGTTACCATCTTTATGCAGCTGGAGCTAAAGTACGGCGCTGAAACAGAAGCTCTACAGCCACCTCATAAGTATGTTCCTTGGGTAGTTGTTGATGGAGAACCACTCTATGAGGTTAGTCTTGCAATTTGTTATCTGCCCAAACACATGCCATTTTCAATGCTTCAATTTTCCCCAATGTTATACATCTAATTAACAAATAATACATGATAATTAAAATCATACATCACACACACACACACACACACACACACATACATATAAATGGTTAGTTAGTTAAGGCTACACTAGTTCACACTAACTATTTGTCTGTTAATCTCACAGTTAGTTAGTTACCCTTGTTGTTAACAGTAACTTCATATCCAATTCTGTTAGCAGAATTGGATCTGCATAGTTAGTTACTATTATCGTTAGCAGTACTAACTTCTAACAGAATCGGATACGAAGAAGTTACTGCTAACGTTAATGATAAGTGATAACTAACTAACTAACTGTGGGATTAACATATAAATGGTTAGTGTGAGCTATTGTAGCCTTAATAAAGTTACATGTTAGTGGAACTCAAATGAATTGGCAAATATTTTTTGCTGCAGGATTATGAAAATTTCTTAAGCTATATCTGTAAGGCTTATCAAGGCACTGATGCACCTCAAAGTTGCATCCAAACATCATACCTGCGTACTGTTCAAGACGTGGGAGCAAAGCTTAAGCATTTGGTTTGCGATAGGGAAAGCGTGATGCCAACATGGGAAAAGATAAGGTCAACCATTACGTCGTGGATATACAAGATGAACCTTGTAGGTGGAATTTAGACGTGCTTGTGTTGCATATGATTTAAAATCAGTTTGTTCATGTTCTCTTGCAATGATCGATCCTTAGAAAGCTGCAATTAGAACTTGTCTTGCAGTAGTGTTTTTTCAGCAAAACCCTGTTGTGTGTAACGTATTTATGTTATGTTTCTAAGTGCAGTTCTATATTTTGGCTATTTCCTAGTATCACCAATTTTTGATAGTCTTTTCACGTTGGAAAGAAAAGGTGCAAAGGTTAAAGGGGAAAAAAAAAGATGCAAAAGAAAGTTGTTTCATAAGCAGAAATTGAATGGGCTAGCCACTTATGAACTTCAACCATGGTTGCTTTGGTTAGAAAGTGCTAAAGGTTTGAAAGCCATTTCTCGTAGGAATCAAATGGACATATATATATATTAATATTATGGATACACTTTCCAAGTAATCAAGAGGTATTCATTTGGTAGAAAGGAACAAATTTTAGCATAATAAATTTAAAAACAATTAATTTAACATTATAGGCCTTGAGGTTTTTCAGGAAAAAAGAATTTGAAATTGAAAGGGAATATTATTAAAGTATTTGAACATGGAAAGAAATTTTTTAAAAAATCACTATTTTGATGATTTTCAAAAGTAAAAAAAAAACAAAGTTTCTTGTAAAAATTACTAGTTTCAAATTTTTAGTTTCTTTTTTATTTATTTTAAATTTTAGTTTGCGATATAAAGATGAAGGAAATATTTAAGTCTAGTGTAATGTAATATTTTCCAAAGGTCGTTGAAGTAATGAAGCATTTTTTGGTATACTTGAAGTGATGAAGTCTGATATCAAAAATACAAATACTGGAACTACTACGCTTTTTAGTCTATTAATATGGAGATAATAATGCAATTGGTTAAATGCAATTTGTACTGAGTATCTTACAAAAGAAGTCGATATGTCCGAGTGGTTAAGGAGACAGACTCGAAATCTGTTGGGCTGTGCCTGCGCAGGTTCGAATCCTGCTGTCGACGATTTTTAATTTTTGATCCCGGTGTATTTCATTTTTTGACATGCAATTTCAGTTTTTTTTGGGTTTTTTTTTTGGACCCCCACCCCATCCCCATAAACCCCCACCCAATAACAAAAACCCCAAAATGCCCTTTGAAACTTAATTTTTTTAAAAAAAATAAATAAATCGTTATATACCCCTTGAGTATGTATATACGATGGGTATTTTTTGTCCAATCGTATATATGTACTCAAAGGGGTATATACGATGCATTTTTTATTTTTTTAATAATTTGTTTTAATTTTTATTACTAAAGTTCTACTAAAAATTCGTTAAAATAGTCAAAACTACTCCAAAAATTATAAAAACACCACTAAAAATCTAACAAAACCAAAATAAGGCTATACAATTTTTTTAGATTTTTGGAGACTATGAAAAATTAAAAAAATCGTAAAAATAGTAAACGATGGAATTTGGGATTTTGAGGTTGTAGTCCCGTAAGAAGTCCCTTTAAAGGAGTCTTGATTCTTGATTTTTTCGGATTTAATGGTTGTGGTTTCATTACGATCGGAGTATGTTTCCCAAAAAACCGATTTTTTAGCCTAAATTCGTTCGTTTAACGAACTACACACAAAACCTATTTTTAGGACTTATATAAATTTTATTTGACTTAAAAAAATTTAAAAAATACAATGGGGTCGATATACACCGAGGGGGTATATATACGACCTATTTTTTCCATCGATATATACACCTCCCAAGGCGTATATACGATTAAGATGGGGTTTTCCAATCGTATATACGCCTTGGGGTGTATATATCGATGGCCAAATGTAAGGTCGTATATATACCCCCTGTGTATATATATTGACACAAAATTTTTAAAAAATACGCTTTAAGAAAGATTTTGGGTTTTCAGTGTGGGTGGGGATGGGGTGGGGGTACAAAAAAAAAACCAGTTTTTTTTGTCTCTTTCAAAAGGTTAGCCCAAAATCCAATAGTCAAATTTTCATGCTCAATTAGGATTTTACTTTTCCCACCCCTCCTACTCAAAACACACCCCCCTCACCCTACATAATTACCAATCTAACCTCACTTACATTTAAAATCCCCCTACCCCTCTCCCTCTTCTTCTCTTACAACACAACACACTCCCTCTAAAACCCCAAACCTCCCCTCTCTCCACTCCAAAAACCTCCCCTCCTAACCTTCATCATTCTCTCCCCATGCAACTACCCAACATTGGCAAGTAATTTAAGGTAATATCCCTACCAAACTTTTATCATTTCGGTTCCGTTTTGAGGTAGTTATGCCTTTTTTTTTTCCTGAAATCGCGCTTGGTTCGAATACGAGCGTTAGAACATGTTCGATTACGCATATTCGAACGGGTCATCAGTGGGGTGTGACTGTGTTGGGTTCGAACACCCTTATTCAAACCCGTCAGATGTCCAAGGTTCGAACAATGCGCATGCCGCATTCTGATGTTTTGAAGTTTCTGTGCAGGTTTTTTGGGATTAAATGGAAGAAAATGGGGAACTTCTGGAGTAGCTGAGATGTCAACTGGAGCAGTTAAGATGTCAAACTGACGTCGTAGAAGTTCAAGGTTTTACTAGTTCGTTCACAACGGATACGGTAAGAATTAGTTGTTGATTTTTTAGCAAATTCTTCAAATTAATTAACTGACACATAGTAATTGATTTTCAACTATTTCCTAATCATGACGAGCTGTTGACGTGGGCGCGTTGGTTGAGATCGTTGGTGTAGGTATCCGTTGGTTGAGATTGTTGGTGTAACCTAAACGAAGAAGACTTACTCTGCTGCACGTCATTCGAACCGTCACATAACGCGTCCTGCACGAGCGTCCCACGCAAAGTTATTTTTGGAAAAAAATTTGTTAAGGGTGTGTGGTGAGTAGGAGGGGGAGTGGGAAAAACAAAAGCCCTCAATTATTGCATTTTGAAGTTTGCTAACAACACCATTTTTTTTTTGACATCATTACCCGTGCTGTCTTTCAATTTCTCACGTTCCCTTCTATTTTATTTTGATAGGTAATTTTGATTTGGCCTACTTTCTACCACCCCCTACTCACTGGACACCCCCAACTCTCAAATATTCCGAAAATACCCTCATGTAAAAAGCCCCACGATGCATTTTGGGTTGGTTCGGAACTATACGTCCGAACTGGTTCGGAAATAAACTTCTGTACCTAAAAAAATCTTGTAAATGGGAGTGTCTGTTTGGTTCGGAAGTATACTTCTAAATGGTTGGGAAGTAATTCGCGGGTTAGTTTGGTTTTGAGACAAAAAGTGAACCGAACCGCAAGGTAAAATTACATGCGGTTTGGTTTGGTTCGGTTGGCTTCCTAAAATAAAACCGAACCAAACCAAACCAATGCGGTTTGGATAGGTTCGGTTTTTTCCAAGACAAAAATAATTTAAAACGGAGTAAAAATTAACTAACATAAAATTTTAAGAAAAAAATCTACTCAAATTAATGTAGTATATAAATCACTCTTTTTTATTTCTTTTCAAATAGCTAAGACAATGTTTAAAAAAAATTGAATTAAATATTTTGTTGTAATTTTTAAATATAGCATAACAATATGGATTGTTTGTAAGTGAGTCAAAGAATTAATTGGATTTGGGCTAGTAAGTGAGTGAGAGTTGAGTTGTAGTTGCATTTGGGTTAGTAAGTTAGTAAGGAAGGTTGTAATTCAACAAGCCTTAGTGTTACTTGCGGTTTGGTTTGGTTTCGGAAATCAAAACTGCGAACCAAACCGAACCGCGCGGTTAATGAAAAAAAGAACTGAACAAAACCGATCAAAAGCGGTTTTCGGTTTGGTTTGGTTCGGTTTGCGGTTTCCCTATTGGGTTGGTTCGGTTTTGAACACCTCTAGGAAGTATACTTTCGAACTGGTTTAGAAGTATACTTCTGAATCGGTTTCTGAATTGGTTCAGATGTAAACTTCCAAACCAGTGTAATCTCAGAAAAAAAGACGTCAGTGCATTTCATTAATAGTTGTTGGTCTTTTCACATGATTTGGGGGTATCTAGTGAGTAGCTAAAGATTATAGGAAGTACGAGCATTTTGATTTTATAATCCCTTATCCATCTTTTAGGCATATGTACACCAATTAAGCCCAAAAATATATATGCTGAGGGGCGCATGGAGGAAAGGTTTTTATTTATTTTTTTGGTCAAAGGAGGAATGGTTTTGATGGGACCACAATAACTAGAAGGTGTGAGCAAAACCAACCTAATCCAACGACACATTCTGTCTCGGTCCCATTTAACCTACAGAACATTGAACTTGTTTGAATCTAGGGTTGAGTTCCAACATTAAGAACAACTCAATCAAAATGTATGGACGAGTTAGCATTGGATATAATCTGCCCCAACTTGTCTCTTACTCTTCTCTAAAGGCATCCCCTATCACTTTGTATATTTTACGTTCCCTCTAATTTTAGTTTGGTTGTAATTTAGATTTTCTAATTCCTTATATCCATCTTTTATGGACAAGTTAGGGTCTGGTATAATCTATCTCAACTTATCTCAATTTTTTTCTTCTATTGCAAAGAGACTTTTATAAACTCAATAGCGCTTGGATGAGATGATTCGAGTCTCTTCACACTTAATTAAAGTCTTGGGTTCGAATCCAGCCTTAGGAATGCAGCGACTTTAAAACTTGAGGGAGAGTTTTTTCGCCATCATGGCCTTATACGCATTCTTGTGCAGAGTGATTCTCTGCTCATACCAAAAAACAGTTTTATAAACAATATTAAATGGAAATTCATGTTAGCTTAGTTAATAATCTTGTAAGGTAAAATACTATTGTATGAGCCCCTTTATCTTTCTTAAAGTTAATTACCCCATGACCAAATAATTAAATTGATGGCCTCTTTGTAGATGTGAATACGAATAAAGATTCTTCACACAATTCTAGTGGTCTCTTTCAAAGCTGAATTCTAAGCAGTAAAATCCACACATTTCAAATCCTCTTTGAGAAACAATTCCTCAATATTCACGGTCAAAGAATCCTACCCATTATTGTCGTCGGTTGCAGGCACATTCCAAGAGACACACGAACAAGAAAGCTGTGATGCCTACTTATTACACTATATACATGCAACTTTACATAAGTGTATGTTCAAGATAATAAATACTAGTATGTGCGTATGTGTGTTTTCTTCATGAATATATAGTACAATGTACTACCTGAATTGGACATGTGCATGAGCCTGGGACCCCCAAGTTCATAAATTGAAGTATTGAACACATCACTGCAATCTTTAATGCCACGTTAAAAGAGATGACAAAGAAAACTTTGATCATTCAACATTTTACATATTCTTCAATCTTCAAGTAATTCAAAATTTCAAATATTGTTGAATCTAGCAGTGCAGTGGTGGTGGTGAAGAGAGAGTGAGGGTGGTGGGGTTTGGGGATGAAGATAAAGCTTTTTGATAAAAGTGCACTTTGGCCCTTTATGCTCCACTAAAACTTCAGTATGATCCTTTTTTTTTTTTGCCCAAGCAAATTCATGTCGCTTGTTAACGGACAGCGTGACATCCGTTAACATTAATGAATGAAAAGCTAAAAAATGACTAATTTGACACAAATTTAAAATATGCATGACCTTACTAAGAAAAAAACATTAAAGACCAAATCAATTTCAGAAAACATAAAAGATCAAAAATGCATTTTAGCCTAAAAATGGTCTAATGATTTTTTTTTGATCATCTGTCTTTTTTTTTTGTTTAAGATACTTAATTGTGAAATTATTTTTCGTTAGAGGGATAAAGTGTGGGCGTTGCTTTTCCCACACCCCCTTCTACTCTTTCACACCCCTTAACTCCAAATATTCCAAAAATACCCTTAAGTGGAGTGCGTGTTTTCACCTATTCGGGGATGGTCAACCGAACAGGTAAAAAAGGTGAATGTGGTGTGAAAGTCCATTTTTTGTAATAAAATAGGGGTGTTCGAACACCCTCATGCGAGCCTGTTCGCATGACCTCGTTCAACAGTGAAATTACGCACGCAGAGAGGTGTGAAGTCAAGATTTAACACACATGAACGATGTCATTCGAACCTGTTCGAAGGCCCGTGTTCGAACAGGTGAAATTTCGTGAAAAAAAAGAGGTTTTGACTGGTCTTTTGGTCATTTCACACCCTTATGGGGTGTGTTTTGAGTAGGAGGGGGCGTGGGAAAAGTAACACCCTAAAGTGTAATTTGTAAGTGTGAAATTTATGTGGGCCCAATAGAGTGTTACAACTAGTTAGTGTTTTAAGGCTGTCAATTTTTGCACCCCCACCTAGACACCATACCCCTTTCTAATTTAATCCCACATTAGCCCTCTCACTTTTACTAAGATTTATACGAGAGCACCAATAATTTCACCATTCCCGGATTTACTCAAAAAAAAGTGTTTTCAGAACTGAATTTTTTAAAAATTCCTGGATATAAGTTCTTGACATAAATCCAGAGTTTATAATCCGTCTTCCGGATTTATGTCTCAATCATAATTCCGAAAATTACAAAACTCAAATGTTCTCGGATTTATGTGTCATAGTTATTTTTTAAATCAAAGAGATACATGGCGGCTGATGGTACTGTTCCATTTACCATGAATTTATCGGATACATTTAAGACTAAGGAGGTACGTATCTTCCGTAAAAACTGTTTACGAGTATTTATAAGTTACTAATTGTGATAATAACGATAAATTATTTATTTTGTAGATTTTTTCTACCCGTGACGATCTAGTACGTTGAGCTAGAGAGGTTGGGAAGCCAATGAAACAGTTGTTATTATTCTTAGATCAAAAACAACCATTGGTATAAAAGGGAGAAAGAATAAAATTATTTTTGGTTGTGAGAAACATGGTAAACACACTGAAGTAGACATCAGTTATTCTAGAGCGAGCTCTTCAAAGAGGTCTGGTTGTCCTTTCAGGCTAAAAGAAAAACCATTGAATCCTCCTGTTAGGGATTGGAAAGTCAAGGTTAGGTGTGGAATACACGATCATGAGCTACTTAAAACGTGTATCAGACTTCTAATCTTTGGGCAGTTCTCTAAGGAGGAGCTATCAATGGTGCAAGAGCATACTATTTTAAATGTTAAACCGTTGGAGAGTTTAGAGGCATTGAAGAAGAGATTTTCGGGAAACTTGAGTAGTATCACACGGCTTTATAGACAACACACGATGTTCCGGTCAAGTCGGAGAGGTCCTGGACAGAGATACAAGAGCTTATGAGATTGATAGAATCGTAACATTATTTGTGTTGGAGCAGTAAGAGTTGAGAACACGAATGTTGTCAGTGACATCATGTGGGCACACATTGAGTCTATCAAGTTTTTGAGGATGTCCTCAAGGATTTTGATTGGACATCACCTACAAAACCAACAAATATAGACAGTCTCTCTTGGAGATTGGTGGTGTCACTTCCATTGAGTAGACATTCTCGATAGCATTTGCATACTTGTCAAATGAGCGTTATGAGAATTTCAGATGGGTATTGCAGATCGCTCTAGTAGCGGCTTCCTCCTCGCTTCCGTGCAACTCCGTGATGCTTCGCATGTTTCTCTCTCCTCTCCACTCTGCGTGTTCGACCATCGCCTTCAACTCGACTCTACATCGCCCTGCTTGTTCGTCGCACACCACCCACACATCCTGCCCCCACCCACCAGATCTGCTCTGACTTCCAACCTCTAATTCAAATGCTCCTCGCCCACCCCCAAAACCACCCGACCCACCAGATCGATCCTTCCAACCTTTCCACACCCCTCCTTTGATTCGTGGTTGTTGCCTTAATGCCTTCTTAAAATATGCTCTTCATTCTCTTCACTGCATTCTACAATTTCCAGGGATAATGGTTCCGTTTTTCCCTCCACTTGTTCTCACATCATTTCTTTGCACTTCAGATTCTGAACTTAAGACCCCGAGGCTAATTGGCCTTCAAATACGAGGAAACTGGATTTTTTGTCTTTTCTCCTACACCAATTTCATGGTTTTTTGATTTGGCTCTATATATGGTGCTGTTAATGTTAATACTCTGTTGGATATTTTTATTAGCATTAGGGTTTCATTATGTTTTTAATTAAGTTAGTTATTTAGGATCTGTATGTCTCAAGTGTTGCTCTTGTGCTTATTGTAATTTGTTTAGGAGTTTCTGCTTTACCTGGTTAAATTGTGTCCATTATTGGACTTGAGGGTGCTTCTCTATAAGCTAGTTGCTTACATTTTGCGTAATGTTTCACTGGCCTTTATCCGTTTCAATAAAATATTGTATGATTGAAAAAAAGATGTTAAAAGGGTACAAAAATGGGCATCGAGACTCTATGTCAGATGGTTTTTCAATAGAGTTGGATTGAATGAGAGGCGTGCTAGCTAGGCAAATTAATAAGTCTTCGGAAAAGAATGATGAGGCTTTCCATGGGTAAACTTAAACAAGAGTTGAGAGTACAATGGCAAAGTTTTAGGGTATGCTTGTTGTGAGGAAATTTTAGGAGGGGAGGGAACAATATACTTCTCAATTCTACATTGAGAAATATATAAAATGTCTCCAACCATTAATGAAGTGTTATTAAAAATGAGGGGGGATGTAGGCTTTTTCTTGCAGACAAAGATGAAGGTTTTTTTTCTAACTAACATGATGTGGCGCAACTAGTAAATGTTTAGAAAAATATTTATTGAGAGATGACAACTCTTTAAGTGGATTTTCGATATCTCGAAAGATTGATCTCCACAGTCGCTGTGGAGGATACATTGGTTTAAAAAAAAGATGTAGTTTTTCTCCTATGAAATTTGGCCAATCAAAATCTGGAAGAAGGAGGTGGGTCTGAGAAATGGATAACGCTGAGGAAGAAGCATAATTATTAATTTCTTTTGAGGTTTTTATCTTAAGAGCAACTTTATCAATATTTTTTTTATCAAATAATAATATTAATAATAAATTATATACACCATTAATTAACAATTTATACATAACGGCTCTGTTTAGCAAGACTAATCCGCTAGTTTAGAGCGGATCAGTTCGTTGTAAGTGCTTGGCACAATTAGCTTTTAGCGTTTTTCCACTAGCTTATGGCGTTTTTTGAAACGCTACTTAAAGTAGCGTTTGAGCTTTATAGTGTATAGCGTTTCATTTTTTCTCTCGACTTTACCCTTATCACTTCAATTAAATTCTCAAATATTTTGCATTGAAAGAATTTCTCTCTCATTTTTAAGCATTTATTACAAATGACTATTTACGAAATTTTATATTTATAAACTTACTTCAACCGCTAATTTTACTAAACACTTTAAATTCTATCGCTAGTTTTTATCCGTTATCCGCTAAATTTTATTCACTACTTTTTTACCAAACAGAGCCAACATAAAAGTAATCCTCTATGCTCCGCTTTTTATTTTGGGGACAACTAAGGTAGTTATCAAATAAAGTTTGGGTGCTTTGCACTCAAAGTGTGTCAACCATGCAAGTTTGAGACCAACACAATTCATTTTTTTAGGGCATGGTAGCCAATGATGAGAATAACAAGCCTGCCGAGTAGAGTGGAGAATGATGAGGAGAAAACAACAATTGCACAATAAAGGCTGAGCTGAAATAAAAAGTTAGAGAATAAGATAGAGAATTCTAATTCAAATTGTAATTGGAGTAGTACTATAATTTTTAAAAATTGGGAACCAATAAATAAAAATAAAAAACAATAAATGTGATGATAAATAGTTTTATATAGCAATATGTAAGCAAAACATGTCATCTGCTACATCCAACTTTTTAAACACGGTAGATAAAAATTTACCGTTTAGTTTTGTTATATACCAAAAGAAAACAAAAATCTTATATACTGAAGTAAATTCTTTGGAATACAGGAATCAAATTCCATCTATGGAAAACCAAACTCCTATGTTCTTTTCTGATTATTCTACCGACAAGAAGTATTGGATTGAAGGCGGATTTGAAATCTAGCTAAAAGCCTCAACATGATCACTGGTTTCTTACCCTTAGAGGGACTACAAAATTAAGATGAAGATGGTGATTAAATGTTGAAGGGAATTTATGAAAGAAAAAACAAATTGGGGAGTAAGCATGAGGCATGCACATGTGTCAGCAGTATATAAATCTAGGGGCTAGATATCATTGTCGGTGACTTAAAGAACACTTTGCCAAAGAAGTTTGGACCCACTTCACTGACTATGGTACATCGTTTATGTCAAAGAAGTTTCTTACCCCGCACCGACAACGACTCACAACATACGAGGAGAGTTCAAAGAAGAGCAGTATGATGCTCGCAGAGAGTGTCACTCCTTCTCCGAACACCCTAGAGAGACTCAGACTTGTTGGACACGCTTCTGAGCGTGACAGCGCCCGCAGAGAGCGAGAGCGCACGGATGGTTGCGGATAGCGGCGGCCAGATTTTGAGCACCTCACCCTCAGCAGCTCAAATTTCCGATATATGAGCGACCATACACCGTGACCACCCAGAGTATGAGCACTGGACGCGCCACTACCAGGACCATCCAGAGCTGTAGTCAGATCGTGACCTCTTGCTCAGGGTTGGGAGGCTTGGCAACGGGAGTATCAGGAGCATGAGGAGCATGAGGTTCAGGAGGATGAGCCTCAGGAGCATGAGGTTCATGAGAGGAGGAGCCTCGGAGAGCTCGAGTTCGTGAGGAGCCTCAAGAGGTCGAGCACGACTGTGCCGCCCCATTATTATTACACTGGGATACACACTGTGCGTCGCTGATAGAGAGAGGCGAGGTAATATTTTAATTCTTTATTTTAATTTTACTAAACAATAATTAATTATTTGTTTTTAATAACGTATGGTTTAATTTTAATTTTTTCGCACTTAAATCAAGATTTTATCTCACGGCGTAAGTATATTGGGTTTAGACTCGCTAACACCACCCGATGTAGCCCACTAGTTGCGCGAGGCTAAGCTATTTGACATCACACCTCTCGGGGCAATCAACCATGAGTTGATATATGCTTTTGTGGAGAGGTGGCATCCTGAGACCAGCTCCTTCCATATGCCTTTTGGGGAGATGACACTGACGTTGGACGATGTGTCCGCGTTGCTCCACTTGCCACTGGAGGGCACCCTATTGGACCACAAGCCCCATGTTGATTCTGTTGAGGCTTTTCACTTGGTCAGCCCAAAGATTTGGGCATGCATCCAGCAGGTGTCAGGGATGAGTTTAAGGAAAACAGGGGGCAGTATTTGAGGATCGCTTTTGTAGAGGATGCTTTCACGGAGAACATGGCACGGGGTGCTTATGAGCAGGCTGCACGGTGCTACATGCTTTACTTGTTAGGCACCACCATTCTGGCCGACAAGAGTCACCCCTACATGCCAGACAGGGTGCGTTGGCAGTTCGGGCAGGTCCAGACGATCCCTTCTCCACCCATTTTGGGTAAACCTCCATTTGCGGACAAGATCATACGGGGGTTGCTGAGGTATCAGATTCGGGCGCAGACTTTTTGGCGAGGTGGTAGAGAGGCAGCCTACCACGGCGAGTGCGATCCTGATTACTTACCTTGGTACGATCGTAACTGTGGTCCGTCTTACTCCGGTCGGCAAGTGCGATTCTTGACCCAAAGCCACAGCCAGATCAGGAGAGGATGCTGAGAGCAGCTGCATTGGTCCGGGATGCGCTACGTGTCGATCGTTCACCTGATTTTTCACGTCGTTATTTTGAGGCCGTTTTAGACATTTTGACCCCGTAGTTGTATTTTACTTATTTGTATCTGTACTCGTATTTCATATTCGGTTTTTTTATTATATATTTTGACGTATTTTAGATCATATAGGACGTCTAGGACGTCTCTTTACTCGTATATCGTAACGCTTTCGTATTGTTATTTAAATCGTAAAGCGTTCGTATCGTATTTTAAAAATAAAACACTCGTAAATCACAATTTAATACACAATTTAATTATGAACCGGATTTACCTAAGTATGAGGTAAATCCGGAAATCCCAAACTTAAAATCAAAATCCTCATTTTATGAATCGAATTTACCATAAATTTAGGTAAATCCGAGAATTTTTATTTTTATTTTAAAAATTTCAAGGGTATTTCTGCATTTTAGAGGTTTATGAGGGTCTGGGAGAGAAGGAGGGGGTGAAAAAAAAACCTCAATCAAATTATTAGTATATCTTTCTAAATTATGATCCATTTCGCAATTTGCTATTTGAATTGCTTTCCTTTGCGAGGAAATACAAATTAACTTTGCTTTCTCAAAAATCATATTCCGCTTGCAAATAGATCGACCACTAGTGTTTAGCATTAAAAGGGTGGGGAGGGAAAGGGAATCACATATTTTTTAATTGAGGAGTTTATAAAATGTTTCTGAACAAGAATGAAGTAGGATTAAAAATGCTAGAATATTATCTATCATGTTATTTTTTTAATTTTTTTAAAATCTCAAATTTGAGTCTGTTTGTTACGGATTAAAAAATAAGTGATTTTATTGTTAAATAATTTAGAGATTAGTTTTTTTAGACATTTTTAATAAAATGAGAAGTTGTTTTGTGTTTGCATAACATTCTGAAAATCAATTATTATTCAAAAAAAAGAAAAATGACTTTTATGAGAAATTACTCAAAACAGTTTCTCATTTGAAACAATTTTTAGATTATTTTTAGATTCTTATTTTTTAAAAAGGTGTAACAAACAAATAGAAAACTTCTAAAATAGATTATTTTTTAAAAAAGGGTGATTATTCTTCAAAATAAGCTATAACAAACGGGCTCATAGAGATTAAATTTTGCAAAGCCTCCCCATCCCCCTTGTCGAAACCCTCTTCCAAACATACCCTAAATAATTCTATTGTTAAAGATAAATTTCGAACTTGAAATCTACAATTCGATGTTGAGGTAGGAAGACGTCGAAGGATACATTGTTATCAAAGTAGGATTTCGAAGTTTGTCTCTTTTGAGACATTGAAGAAAGGTTCGAATCCAACTATTAACTATCGAAGTACAATACTTCTCTTAGAAGTTAAATAAGAAGTTTTTTGGAGTAATTAATGGCCTACGAACAATTGGACAACATTAAGAGAACCGGCGTAAGTGGCAAGAAAATCTTTGAAATCATTGACAAATCATAGGGTTTTGTTATAGCTAAATTTCAATTCATGCTACATGAATAACACATATCATCGCAAAATTTTCCGACGAGAATTTTGGACTTTTCGCGGATTATTTGCATCCGTAAGTTTCCGGCGGATAAAGTGGAGTTTCCAACGGATTTTTTCCTAGGTAAGTTTTCAATGAAATTTTGGACTTTCTAGAGGATTTTTCTCTCGCCTTTAGTCCGCGGATTTTTTCCGCTCAGAACGTTCAGCGGATTTTCCAAAGTGGTCGAAATTTCAATTTCAAAAACTTCTGTAAGTCCTTTTCAAGGATTCGTGGATGAGGCAGAATTACCGACATATTTTGTGGGGGTATTTTCCGTTGGAAACGCCTATTAGCCCAATAAATTCGCACCACTTCTATTCGCTCCTCAGCCATTCATTTCCCTCATTTCCTCACCCCGGTTCACTCTATTTCTCTCATTTCTTCCTCTCTTTCTCCCATATCTCATCTTCATCACATTTTTTCTTCCCTCTCCTTCTCCCATACTCTCATCTTCATCAGATTTTTTCTTCCCTTTCCTTCTCCCATACTCTCATCTTGATTCCCTCATTCATTTCTCTTATTTTTTCCCTTCTCCCATACTCTCATTTCTCACATTTTATTAGTTATTATAAATATAATTATAATTAATAGAAATAAAAAAAAAACACATAATTTTTTTAAAAAAAATTTGGATATTTTCTGGTAGATTTTTAAATAAAGGATTTTTCGGCGGATTTATTGATATTACTAAAGGAATTTTGTTTTTGAAAAAAACATAAAAAATTTCATCGAATTTTTCGTCAGTAATTACGGCGGAAAAATCCATCGGTAATTTTCGTCGGAAAATTAAACATTACCTACGAGCTTTTATCGGAAGCAAAACTCCGCCGGAAAGTGACTTTTCTGAAAATTTCATGCATTTCTGGCAGGTTTTTTCTGTCGGTAATAAACAAATTTCTTATAGTGTGGACACGTCAGCAAGTGGAGGAAAATTCGAGGCATGGAAGGCTTCGAAATGCAAAGAGGTTCTCAAGGAAGTTTCAAGTCAAAATCAAAATTTTGCCCAACACGATTGGAAGTGAAGAGCATTTTTTGGTTGTGTTCTTGAGAGTTTGCTGGAGCGAGGACAAGTGTAAAGCATCCAATGGGCTAGAGAATATGTGGCAAACTCTTTGTGGTCACATCAGAATCCTCATCATCACCGTTCTTAATATAATGTGATCGTGAACACGTGGAGCACTTATTTTTCTTTGCATTATCTTTCCAGTATAGTACGCAACCATTTAGGCAATCGTGTATTTTCTTGTACTCCACCTCCATAGGGCATAATATCTTTTTTGCCTAATAGTTACGATTCGACAATGCGTTTCCTTCTGATATTAATTCCTTCAACAACTCAAGCAATTGTGTGAATCTCTTGCAGTCCAAGCATTCAACGCCTTCAAAAGTGAACAAATTCAACACCACTGACAATCTGGTGTGCAGTTTACGCCTAGATACAAGGGTGTTCATTGTCACTACACAAAGTGTTGTACATATGTGCTCACTTGAAAGAGTCTTTCCCAAGATCGTGAATCATGTCCTCTAGATGATCACTCTCATATGACCAGTTTCCTTTCTTCTACACACACTTGGGGTGTTTAACACTTCACCGTGTAACATCTACATCGTATAAGTTTGGCAAATTCCATTAACACAATAACACGTAAGTGTAGATGTATTTCAACAATACTTAATTAGAGGTGGGTTTTTCGAACACTTGACACAAGAACAGTAAAATCTCCCATTATTATTTGGATGCTTTGTTTCAGCAAATTTCAAAAAGTTCTCTACACCATTTTGATACTCATCGGTCCTGCGTTTTTTAACATCCAACTACGATCCGTATTCTGAAATATAGACACGACTTTAGGTATAAAAAAAGCTTGAACAAAATCACATTTACAATCTCTCTCTCACACACACACATAAAAAATGAATATCTTCAAATTAGCTTAAATATAACAACATTCACGACCATACATATTTTTAACAAAATTAAGTTACATAAATTCATCTGAAGAAGTCGTTGGTCTGTTACCTGGTGTAGACGGCTCATCGTCATCGCTAGAGACGAAGTCGATGATTAGTACTGGAGCATGGGGAACCTCCCTAGCAGCAATAGGCCTCCTATAGAGGTCGGTCCGCTTGTAGGATCATCAGGAGCAGGCACAACCCTAGAAGAATTGTGAGCAACTCCGCAATCCCCAACCATACGAAATAGGGTACGGTATCACCTGACGTTACTCAGTACTCTCCGTGGAGGCGGACCAGCGTGTGGCCTTATCTTTTCCTCATTAATAGTATCATGTTTATTCCACATCTTAATTTTGTAAATTTCAGATCTGCTGCTTTCTATCCAATACTTTTTGTCGGTAGAATAATGAGAAATGAACATAGGAATTTGGTTTTGCAGAGATGGAATTTGGTTCTTGATATCCCAAAGAATTTTTACTTGGTATATATGTTTTTTTTGAATGTTTTGGCTGATAACAAAATTAAATGTGGAATAAACAGGATAACTTAATTTTAATGTTATGTATATTATATTTTTAATAAATGGTGCATAAATTATTATTATTATTATTATTATTATTATTATTATTATTGTTGTTTTTTGTTATAAAATATTTTAGGCTGCTGGGATGATGCATCGGTCTAATGCGTTACCTCACCTCAAGAAAATTAGTAAGGATTCAAACATGTGACTATTATACTGCTGCATTATCTCCTCATCACCCTAAACCCTAATGTAAATTATCTCCATGAAACTTGGTATTTTATATCTAGTAAGAAAAAATATTTCAAATGTATCAGTCTAATGTGTTACATTTTTCTCCAATCGTCACCCTAAACCCTAATGTAAATCATATTTCTAGTGAAATCAGACACCTAGTAAGAAAACATTATTAGAGTATACGTATACGTATTTAATATTTTGTATTTACGGTAGCTTAAATAAGTCAGTTAGAAATACAAATTAGTTTGTTAGAGATAATTAGGGAGTTTGTTAGATGAAACGGCTGAGGCTACTTGTATATATATTGACTTTAACAGTCAATGAAAGTAAAAGCTCTCTTTATACAATTCTATTCTTCTAATTAACATTGTTTTAAACATCTCCAATCATCTCCTAAATCCTAATGTAAATCATATTTCAAATGAGTTAACAAGTAAACACAATCACGTTTGAAGGTGCATAACTCTTCCTTTGTTTCTTCATAAGAGAAATGCTAAAGAACACTCTCTCTTTTCGCACACTCTCTCCAACACTCTTTCTATGATTGGGTAAAATTCAGAAGGAGCACGAAGTATTGAACGACTACCACCACCGACAATGGAGTAGGATTAGTGCGACAGACTTGACAAGGGCAATGGAGTAGGATGAGACATACAAGAGTAAAAGCATGGCACGAGAGCAAGAATGAAAAGAGTGTGTTGTGTAGGAACAAAAAAAAAAGATGAAGAAAATGGCATGATGATTAAGAAAAATAACCTTGGAAACAATCCACGCCGATTGTTGTACAACACCCAACATTAAATGTGTAGCATTGTAACAATTTATTTCTTTTTTTTAAAGAAACCAAGTCGGTCCTTTATAAACAACCAACATGGAATCATAAGCGTGCTAAAGTTCTTATGCAGCTAAATATTCCATGCCGATTGTTAACAAATACCTGAAGTGCATTGTTTAGCGTTGTAATGTTTGACGATCATTCTTAAAAAAGCCACTTCGAGCGTTTGGAAAGCCCGGTGTGACATCTTAAGCTTTTTAAAAATATACGATGCAACTAAACCCCACCGGTTGTTTAGAAACACCCAGTGAAGAAAGTCTAGCGCGAAACACGCTGGTATGAAGTTCAAGTTTTAATTTATAAAAAAATGTCACCGTGCTTATATTTAACATCCGCTTTAGCTACATGCGGTGTTAAATCCCAAAGTTGTATGTCATTCATGTACTAATGAATCTATATGTTGTTTGTCACAATATATTAATATTGTATGCTTATTCTGAATAATAGCATGAGGTGTAACATTATATATACTTAGAGCATCCACAATGGTGTTCCTTATCGTTCTCAGGTGTACAAGAATTACAAGGATCGCCAACAAAGAAGTGGGCCACCACACCACCCAACTAAACCGCCCAAACACGCCGCTTGGACGCAATTCTCGACCGGCCGAAATCTTCGCTAAACTGGTCGGACTTCTACAAGATATATATATGCCATTCGCATACGGCATCGCACGCTCTTCTACTCAGTGCTTATCTCGCCTGCGACCTCTCACTAGATCGTCGAGTGTCTTTGCAGTACCACCCGAGGTGCTCGGCAGAAGCCAGGACCGGTCCTCTCATTCATTCAACGACCGCCCAACACGGCAGGACAACAACAACTTCAACACTTCATTGGTCAAGGTACGATCAATTGGCGACCACAGCTGGGAGGCCCGAGCGCTATCCTACCTCATTCATGGCTCCACGCGACCGCCCCCGCACGAGGCCTCATCCGTGACTCAACCCCTCCGGCAACATCTTCAAAGAATGGACCCCGAGGGCGTGGTCGTTACGATCCACGAATCTCGCGGCATCGCGCGAGAGAGCCCTCGGTGCACAACTGGCCGTGGACCTGGTCCTTCAACAGATTCACCGCTGCTCCTAATGATCTACCGCTGAGCCGATTGAAGCGGGCATTCAGAACCATTGCCGAGCATGTCACTCGTGCCGCTCTACGAGATCCCCGCAGAACAAGAACCAAGTTATCGCAGATAGAGATGAGCCGATCTCTCGCTACGAAAAGAGGGTCGATTCCGACCGCCAAGCGTGCGAAGACGGAGAACCTTCTCGATCGACGCCGACCTCGCGCGCACACCGCCCCTCCTAGAAGGAGCCTTTCTCGCCGGGAGAGTACCACTCATCGGTCTCCCGCGACGACGAACAAGGGCACGTGGGTCGCCCCGCCAGAGACGCCGCTCGTTGTCTTATGATGACTATGATGATTCCAGCCATCGCCTCGACACCGCCCGCCGCCTCTAGGTACTCCTCTAATGAGTCGTCCGGTTCACGCCACGTCGAGCAGGTCTTGGGACTCGTGAAGAGCTTGAAGATTACAGAGGTGGAAGGATCGGGGACGCCTCACGCCGGCCGAGGAGAGGCCAAAGCGAACGCCCCGTACACCTCCTCAACTTCCGCCCGTCCGCCCTCCGAGAGTGTTTTATGGAATGCCCGGCAACGAACGGCGTGCCTCGCTATGCAACCTTTGCGCGTCGAACGGCACTCAAGACGGTCACGCCCATTCACCGTGGAAATCAGCGCTCACAGATTCCCAGAGATTTAAGGAAGCCTCCTAATCTGAATAAGTTTGACGGCCGTGGCGACCCGCATAAGCATCTCCTGTACTTTAACAATTATTGCGCTTCAGAAGAACTGGCTCACCATGAAGTGCTGGGCATTTTCTCGATCTTTGGACGGCGGGCATTAGAATGGTGGGAGACACTTCGCCCCAACACTATCTCCTCATGGCAAGACTGATCGTAATCTTCCTATCGCACTATACGGCCAACCGCTGCCAATATCGATATGAAGAACACTTGGACACGATTGTCCAAGGTGATAATGAGACGTTGAGACAGTACATCGACCGGTTCAATACCGAGGCTGAGTCTGTTCGTGACTTGTCAGATAAAGATAAATTGAAGTATCTAAAGCGTGGAATTGGACCGGACCACAGGTTCGTAGAGGAATTCACATTGAACCATTATCAAGATCTCAGCTTCTTCCTAACAAGGGCCAACGTCCATATGGCATATGAAGAAACTTTAGCTGCGAGAAAGGCCGCCCGTGCGCGACCAAAGGAAGAGCAAGACAGACCGGCTAAAACTCGTGAAGGTCGCCGAGACAACCGGCCTGATTTCAGAGACAAGAAGTTTGATCATCGCACTCGTCTCAACACCTCCATTGCACAAATCTACAAAGTGAGTGCGTAACAATGAGTTTGTGGGTGTAAAGCGCCCGATCCACTCGTGCTCAAGAGGGCACGACCGACCAAAAGGTACCGCTGCTACCACAAAAGCAAGTGGTCATGATACTAATGACCGCATGGCCTCAAAGACGATATTGAAGAGCTCATTCGTAAAAGGCAAGTTGGGCAAGTATGAGGTCGGAGGAAGACGACCGACCTCAAGAGAAGACGAAAGAGAAAGATCGGGACAGAGAGGAAGGGCGCTCTAGTCATAACGAGCACCCAAGATAAAGATCATCAAGATCGAGATAATCGGCGGTCCAAAGGCCGCAATGTAGCGATGGTTATTCACGGTGGAAATCTGCTGGATCGCAAAGAGTCCAACAAAGCTATGAAAAGAAAGTGGGACGAGCTCCTAATGGTTGCCTCAACTTCTCGCAGAATCGACCGGGCCTCGAATAGACCGCCCATTTCCTTTGGGGACGAAGACTCGCCGACGGCAGTCGAATAGTTATGTTCCGTTGGTGATCGAGCGATTATGGCCAACACGTAGTTCAAGAATTCTAGTCGACCCGTGGTAGCTCGGCCGACATCATGTTTCAAGATTTGATTGACAAGATCAAGGTTGATCGGAGCGAGATAATTCCCGTGCCGAGCCTACTCCCTAACGGGCTTCAATGGAGCGATCACCTACCCGGCTGGGGAACAATCGAACTCATGGTCACATTTGGTGACGACACCGAGAAAGCACTTTGTATGCAGACGGTCCGTGACGACGCCCTCGTACTCCCCATCAAATCATGCTATCGATTATCATTGGTAGGCCGACCACGGCAAGCTAGAGGCCGTGGCATCAACGATGCACTTGAAAATGAAATTTTACAAACAGAGACGACGACGGTAGTTACCCTCGGCGGCCGACCTAGAGGCGCAGCAAGGCGGAGCCACTTCTTATATCGTGAAATTTGCGATGAGGTAGATCGTGGCCCAAGTTCTCAAAATATCAAGGTCACTGTGTCAATCTCGGCCCGATTTGGATGCTCGTTATGATCCGGATAGTGACCTGCAGAGGATAACGATGACGACTTAGCCCGAGAGCTAAAAACAAGTTGAAAAGACCGTAACCTCATGGGGAATTGGAAGATGTGCGGTTGGGAGACGACCCAACCAAGATCATTAAGCTCGGTAGCGACCTACCGAGCGCAGTGAAACAAGACTGTGCAATGTTTGAAAGACTACGCCGACTGCTTCGCATGGCGGACATCGACATGCCCGGCATTCCCATCGAAGTAGCCTGCCATCAACTTTCAGTCGATGAAGGGGTTAGGCCAGTCGCTCAAAGAAGACGGACTCAGAACGAGGAAAAATCTCAAGCCGCTGCAAAGGCCGTTGAGGACCTCATAAAGGCCAACTTCATCGAAGAGATTAAGTACACGACCTGGCTATCCAATGTCGTGTTGGTTAAAAAGAAGAATGGCAAATGGAGAATGTGTGTAGATTACACCGACCTAAATAAGGCATGCCCGAAGGATGCCTTCCCTGTGCCCAACATTGACAAATTGGTCGATGGTGCCTCGGGTTACAAATTATTGTCTTTTTTGGACGCTTACTCAGGATATAATCAGATCACGATGTATCCACCTGATCGACACAAGACATCCTTCATGACAGATCGAGGAAATTTTCAAGATAAGGTGATGCCTTTACGGCTAAAGAACGCTGGAGCGACTTACCAAATGAATGATGAATAAAATTTTCAAGAGGCGATCGGTCGAATCTCCGAGGTGTACTTGGGCGACATGATCATCAAAAGTGGGACCGATCCGGATCATTCGAACGACCGAGGGAAATCTTCAAGAAGCGAGGAAGAATTCACTCGGACTAAATCCGAGGAGAAGTGTACCTTTGGGGTGAGGGCGTGATTTTGGGCTTCCACCTAACTAAAAGAGGATAGAAGCAAACCCCGAGAAGTGTAGTAGGCGATGCACGACACGAGGCCGCCCGGCGACCAAAAAAAGAAATCCAACAAATGAACGGGATGGTAGCGGCTCTATCCGATTCATACCAAAAGCGGCCGCAAGTCGCCTCCATCGCTCAAGCTCTCAAGAAAGACGTAGACTTTGAATGGACCGACCAATGCCGTGAGCATTGGAGGAATTGAAAGAAGCGTTGACTAACCCGCCAATTATGACCAAGCCACGCGCCGCGAAACATCAGATTTATACTTGGCGATAGCGTAAGAAGTTTTGAGTCTTTGTGTTAGTCGAGAAAGCGACCTAAAGCGTAATCCGGCCTACTTCATTAGTAAGTGTAATCGCAAGGACCCGAGCCGAGATATCGTAAAAATAGAAAAATTTGCCCTTGCACTTCTAGTGGGTCGCCAAGACTAAGGCCCTATTTTGTGGCCCACCAGTGTCGTGGTAAGGACCGATCACCCCATCGAGCAAGTCCTCCATCGGCCGGACCGGCGGGGCGTATGATAAAGTGGGCGGTGGAGCTCGGTGAATTTGGTATCAAATTTGAATCAAGATCGGCCGCAAAGGCACACGGTGTTGGCCGACTTTATAGCGGAAATGATTCCGACTCGTAAGACCAAGCCACAACGACACGGATCCTACATGTAGATGGGTCGTCCCAATGTGAAAGGAAGTGGAGCAGCCTAATACTAGAAAATTCGTAAGGCCCGCCGTGGAGTGTCTTTTGACTTTCGCTTTCCATACATCAAATAATCGGCCCGAGTATGAGGCGCATATAACTGCCTCGCACTTTCGCCAGGACTTCAATGTCGATCGGGTTGAACTTCGATCGACTCTTACTTGTTGTCTCGCAGATCAAAGAGTTATACGATGCTAAGGGACGACGTGCTAAAGAGTTATTTAGCCAAAGTAAGAGAGCTTCTCAAGAACTTCGACCGAGCGTAAGTGGTACATGTGCCTCGGACCAAAAATGTTCGAGCGGACATTCTATCAAAACTTGCAAGTACCAAGACTCCACGAAACCACGTAAGTTTGATTCAGAGACCCTAAATCGACTGCGTATCCACCAAGCCGAGCGGCATTGGCCGCTTCTTTGTATCGCCACGCATTCGCATGGATCGCCCCATCCTACTGGTATATCGTCGAGCGGAAAGAGCCGAGTGACCCAAAGCAGCGAAATTGGTCGGCTCGGGCGACCAAATACTCGATGATAGAAGGGAATTATACGTAAGAGGATTCTCCTCTCCATTGTTAAGATGTCTTCACGCCGGTCGGCTTCCACCATGTGTTGAGGATATTCATGAAGGTGTTTGCGGAAGTCACCAAGGTGCACGCCCATAGCTAAGAAAGCTCTCGTAGCGGTTATTACCGGGCCGACCATGGACGAGGACGCCAAGAAGCTCGTTCGTAAATGCAAGAAATGTCAAGTGCATCTTTGACGTCCACATTGCACCTTCCTCGAGTTACAAAGTCTTGTCTCACCTTGGCCGTCGCTGGTGGGGATGGATCTGCTAGGCCCGTTTCCACTCGCTCCCGTGCCGCAAGTTCTTGATCGTGGCGGTGAGACTATTTTACAAAGTGGATCGAGGCCGAGCCTCTCGCAACAATCACATCGGCCAAAGTCGCAAGTTCTTCTGACGGTGTGTGTTAGCCCGCTTTGGGATCCTCAAAGAATCGATAATCGACAACGGCACCCGGTTCGCGCAGACAAAAAGGTTCGTAGAAATGTTGGCCGACTTAGGGTAAAATAAATTTTCCTCGGTCGAGCACCTCGCATTTAACGGCGGCCAGGCGCCAACGAGTTATCTGCGTGGCTTGAGCGAAGACTCGATGAAGCGAAAGGGAACTGGTCGAAGAGTCGCGATCCGTTACGTGGGCTTACAGACAACCCCTCATTCAACGGCCAGGGAGTCACCGCCCGATCGGTATATGGGATCGATCTTTGTAATACCCATAGAAATGGGCGAACTAAATTGGAGAACTTCAATCCCCTACGGTGGTTGACAACGATCGAGCTATACGAGAAGAGTTGGACTGGTTGAAGAGCTGCGTACTCCAAGCATCACTAAGAGAACAATTGATCAAGCGTAAGGTCGCAACCCGGATACAACGCTCGAGTTCGTAAGAGATTTCTCGCCGGCCACTTTCGTCCCGAGACGCGCAGATGTGGGAAACAAGAATGCTCGACAGGGAAAGCTGGCACCAAATTGGGAAGGTCCATACAGGGTCATCAAAAAGACTGGCAAGGGGTCATACGAGCTGGAAACCATGGATGGGGCGACTATCCCCGCAACATGGAATGCGAAAAAAACTCGAGAAAATACTACGCTTTGAATGTAATGAACGACTTGAATGTAATGAATGACCGATTTATAAATGAAAGACAGGCAGACGCTCTTTTTCCCACTGGGTTTTTTACTGAGGCCTGACCTTTAGAAATATGATGTGTTCTTTACTTTCCCGCAAAAAATGTATGCCCGGTCGCTCAAGACGGCCCATGGCAAAGGATCAATCGAAGATTTATCAAACTTAAGCGCATCATCAAACGATCTACCTCGAAAGTGCCATCGAAATGGCCCAAGGGTTTAAATAACCCGCAAGCTTCGTGTCGTCGAACGATGCAGAAGCGTGCCACCGAGCCAAGACAAACAACGGTCCACCGAAGTTGACTCGAGCGAGCGCCATCGAATATGGCCCAGGGTTAAGTAATAACCCATCATAGTAGGCCATCGAAACGACTACCTCGAGAGATCATCGAAATGATCCCAACAAAGCCATCGAAATGGCCCAATCGAGTGCCATCGAAATGGCCCAACCATCAACGAGCGCTTTGAAATAGCACAAAACGGCCGCCGAGCGGCCTATGAGTTCGAAAACTTAGACAAATAAACGTACATAATGGATACACGCAGCAATGTGAATTCAAATGGACAAAATTAAAGACAAGTAAAAATGTCACTACAAAATGTAAACGCCTTGGCCGAACCGAAGCGCCCAATATCCCATCGCACGAAGGCAACTTTCAAAGTATTACAAAAATTTCTCCGCTCGCAGCGCTTTCAAAAGAGGATCGAGCCGGGACGAACGACATTGCCACAGTCGCCGAGCTCCATGGTGCCGCACGATCTTGTTTGTTCTCGACATAGTGCTCGGGCTTGATCACTTTTTCATCAAAGTTGATGCTCAAATCTGCGTTCAAAGACCCGCACGACCTAGGGCATTGAAAAAGCCGCCGATCGCAGCATTCCGGCGTGCTTTCGGCTATCGTCCGACTGGGCATTCACCGGCCTTCTCGGCTCCCCACTCGGCCTTCTCCTTCTCCGGACTTCTAGGTCGGTCTTCGATTTGCAACTTGCGGCGAGCTCTTTGTTCCTCTTGAAAGCTTGCCCGATCGTCCTCGGCCCGTTGCGAGCATCTTTCTTGACTTGACCATTTGTCATACCTTTGTTTGCGCCTCCGTCAAGGCTTTGTCCTTCTCACCCGAGCTCCGCAAACGAGAGATAGTTATGATCGGTTAGTCGGTCGAAAGGGAGCAAGAGGACGACGGGCTAGAAAAATAAAATACCTTCACCTGCGTCCACGGTGTCTTGCATAATCTTGTCAATTCCCATGCGAGAGGAGGCACGCATCGCCATGGGCTTCTTTTTGAACCGCTCAAACTCGACTGCCCAAGACCATCGAGCGGCGTGAATAGGAATATCATCCTTAACAAGGTCCAAGTCCCGCTTATCAAATTTAGGCCTTGGCGTAACGATCATCGGCAGGAGGGTTGGCCAAAGCAACCCGGTTTCTTCCGCGAGATTTCGGAGTTTGGGGCACCTTTGACGGGCCGTCCGAGTCGACGACCTTACGTGGGGGCGGCTTGGAGGCGCTGCCCTTCATTGGATTCAGAACGACATCGATCACTGCCCACGATTTACCGGCCATTCTTTCTGCAAAACAACAAATTAAGAGTTAGAAGAGAATATTGACAACAAAATATAAAGGCAAAGTTCAGAAGCAAACCAATCTCGGCCTCCAGAGCCCGACCATCGAGCAAGACGAAGGGATGGCAAGGTATGTCGCCCTTAGGGTCTGGGGGCAGCATGCCCGCCAAAGCTTTGATCATCTCCAAAGATTCCAAGTCGGCCTCGCCCAAATCTTTGGCAGAATAGATGTAATCGCCCGGCCTCCTGAAGAAATGTGCTTCATTCCACATAATTGGGAAGTAAGGGGGACCGAGCATCCCATCCGGTTGGACCTCAGATATGGCCTTACCCGCCTCCTTGGTGGGAACGATCCAAAAGTAGTGGCCCCTCCAGGCCGCGCCCAGCGACTCTTGATAAGCTTTGAAATACCGGTGCTGAGTCTTCTGCATCTTGAAAGAAACCTGCTCCCTCTTCTCCTTGTTCGCTTTCTCCCTGAGCCAGCTTAGCTCAAAGAGGGCAAAGAATAGCATGATCGACACCGGCCGACCAAGTTTGGTTAACAGGACTTCGAAAGTTTTCAAGAATGCCCAAGCATTGGGATGGAGTTGAGAGGGGGCGACCCCGATATGACGCAGAACGTCACGTTGGAACTCGGTGAAAGGTGGGATGATGTTCATCCTCTCGAGCACGATTCGATACATCGTGAACTTAAGATTGCGGGAATAAGTTGCAATGTCTTCTCCATCTTTCATGCCTCTCACCCTCCAAAATTTCCGGTGATTCATTGAGGCGACACTCAAGGCCGAGCAAGGCGAGGTGGCCAACCGTAAGTATACTCTCGCGTGTGGCGAAGAGTTTCGACACCCAAGACATGTCGATGGGTCCCGCCACGTCGTTTGAGCGTCGGCCGCCTCTTCGTTCGATCCTCTTTCGATGTTGACCTCTCGACCAGAGGAGCTAGCTACGGGCAGAGCCACCATTCCCTCGTTGGGTTCTTCAGCTCGGTCACCTTCGGCTCCCGCCGCCTCCTCGTCCGCGACTTGGACGGCACTTAGCACTTCGTCATCATCTACAATCACCACCTCTACCTCCTCTTCTCCTTCCGCTCGAGATACGGCATTCTCCGCTGGTGGAGTGTTGCACGGCCGATCAGCAGATTAGAGCCGGAACTCTTCAAGCTGGCCGATCCTTGGCTAGAAGACTTGGAGCTCGAGCTTGTACTACTCGAAGAACTGCTGCTCGAAGAACCAGAATTTTTGTCGACCGAAGACGACTTAGACTTCTCCTCGGAGGCACCTTGGACCGCTTAGACATATGGACATGACAAAGAGATGGGGACGGCCGCCGGGAATACTGAGCGGTGCTGCTTCGTCCGCGGCATATACCAACACTGTGATAAGGGGATCGAGTCGGTCGATCGAGCGCAGTACTCGCGAGAGGGGCGACTTGCCGTCCTCGCACCGACACCCCTATCACGAGGTGTAGAAGAGCGCCAAGTGCGTTCAAAGAAAAACTAAGTTTAAAGAGTAAGCGGAGAGATCGATCCATACCTTAACAGATGTGATGAATCGGTCAGCAATAAAGAAAAAAGCGAGCAACTCGCAAGTGGCAACGGATGCAGTGCTCGCGGCAGATAACTCGGACGCCGAGAGCAAATCGCGAAAAAGTGTGAGGAATAGTCTTCACCGAAGGGGTATTTATAGTGCGCATCCACGACGCGAAGGGGCCGGAGGCGGCGTCGCAACGTTTCACCTTCTCACCAATAGTTGCCTCGAACAACCTCGGAAACACCAAACGTCATGTCTTGAATGTCGGTGAAGACCAACCGTCGCGTCACCACGGCCGATGGTTGGCGGCGGTCAAACCGCTCAAATCAAGAAAGCGCGCGCGCGCGCGCGCCTCGCTTAAAACGACACCCTTGGGGCAGCAATTCAAGCCTCACCCGCTCTTAGCGACCTAGGCTTGGGGGCAATCGCTCTGGGTGTATCGGCAATTACAAGGATCGCCAACAAAGAGTGGGCGTCACCAAACCAACGAAACCGACCCAAACACGCCGCTTGGACCGCAATTCTCGGGACCGGCCGAAATCTTCGCTAAACGGTCGGACCTCTACAGTATATATATGCCATTCGCACATGGCATCAGGTACGTTCTCTTACCTTGTGCTATCTGCCCGAGCGACCTCTCACTAGATCGTCGGAGTGTCTTTGCAGGTACCACCCGAGGTGCTCAGCGTGAAGCCAGGACCGGTCCTCTCATTCGTTCAACGACCGGCCCAGTCAGCTGGACAACAACAACTTCAACACTTCATTGGTCAAGGTACGATCACTTATAGTGTTTTTTCTTTATTAAGGATCATCCTTAATAAGGAATATCTTTGAGGATAGAAAAAGTTTTATTCCTGTTGAAAAATTCAAGTGTGAGTAGCTAAGTTCCACATCGGCTAGAAATGAGCTATATGAAGGACATATAAGAGAGGGGACCCATATACCTAATACCTTAAGGTTTTGGGTAGAGATGTGGCGTCTAAGTCTCTTGGTGGTCTGTTCATTGAATAGCTCGGTAATTCTCCCCGCTGCCCCCAGACTCCCCAACAATTCCTTATAGAGAGGAGTCCTTGTACAAGGACTTTCTCTCTCTTAGCTTAAGCGGGTCCCATTTAAAAGTTTGTGAGTTATTTATTGATAAAGTAATGATGTGTAGTTATTTGTGGAACCCATTTAAGAATTTTTTTGAAGGTGTTGCATTGGGGGGATTGAGTGCTTATTAGGTACTAGTATTAAAAATGTATAAAAGAGTGATGTGCACATGTGGGGTTGTTGACTCTTCATCATATGTATATTGTTGTTCAGTTTTAAAGCCAAAATGCTAGTATTTGATTGTGTTTCGGTCAATTGTAACGAGGAAATAGCATAGATTCCAATTGATGTCATTAGGTTTGCATTGTAAGTTATTATCCTCTTCTCTAGTGCTTATTGCAAGATAAAACCTTCAATTTGATGCAACTGTTTCGTGAACTAGTGAACAAGACATCTTTCCTAGTGACCCAACAGAGAAAAGAAGAGAAAAATCTTCGCAGCTTCGTGTCGCGACCAGGTAACATCGCGTCGCGAACCAGGCAAAAACTATGCCATCGCGTCGCGACGCGTCGCGAAAGTCTGCAGATTTGACAGCAATATAAGTGAAAAATCAGAATTTTTTTGGGGCATTCTTCTTGGAGCCGAAAGTAGGGTTTTGGAGCTGCAAAAAAGAGCAAGGTTGAGAGCTTCTCTACACTTAGGAACAAGGAATTGAAGGATCTAATGGACTCCTCTTTGTGTAACTTCTCTTTTATCTTGTCTTTCAATCCTTTAAACATGAGTAGCTGAATTTCTTATGGTTAGGAGAAGATGAATCTCTCACTACAACAAAATTAGTATATAGACAGCGCTTTTTTTCATTAATGGGCTGCAGACAAATATCAAGCAACATTAATTTGATTATCACTCATAAGTTTAAATTACAGCTATCTGCAGAAGTGCAATTTAACATCTACAGCTAGAGTCAGTTCTTCATAGCAATAACACTTAAAGTCAAAAAAATCAATAACACCTACAACAAATATTCCCTTAAGGGGTTGAGAGGGAGTCACAAGAGGAGTATTATTTTCCACATTTCTTTCTGTCTCAGTATACATTTATAAAGAATTACATTAAAGGAGATAATTAAACATCCAAAAGATTTCAAGGGAAAATAATCAAACGAGATCATACTAACCCTTCATGTTATATTTACATACTCCCACCATCTGACATAGTGAACTACAACATGCTTACAAGTGTTCTCATTTAGATGACCTGCTTATCATTTTGTTTTTATATATATATATATATATATATATATATATATATATATATATATATATATATATATATATATATATATATATATATATATAATAAACCCTTAATGCTTATCATTGAACTATAATATTTTTGAAATTCATAGCATTCTAAACCATCAAAGAAGTGTAGGTATAACCAAAGATTGGGAGACTTGGTTGATTTTAACTAAATCTTTCAACCACGGTGAAAAACAACATAGTTTATCGAAAGCATCATAATAAAACAATAAGCAATCACCAATGATACTATAGGCTATAGCTCCAAATCTAACACTAAACCGATTATATCTTGAAGCATGGCGTAAATGAGGAGCTGAAAAATAAAGATCAGATAAGAGCATAACAAAGAGAACTAAAGGAACTAACATCTATCATCAATCATCATCACATTGTGGAAGAAGCGATAAGTAAGGTGATATAATGGTAAATACAATTTTATCGAAAATAATTTAATGATGTAACTTCAATCGATGATGAAACACGATATACCAAAGATGACACCCAAATAAACAATAAAGAAATATAAATAAAGCATGCAACAATAACATATGTCAATCACGGATGCCCATCGAATCAAGGTAAATGAAAAGAAATATCACAACACAACTGGAAAAGTTCAAGTCTAAGTTACATTACAACTACAGAAAGTAGAAACAGGAAACAAAATTAATCGGATACTGGATAAAAACAGCACGCATAGTCCTCCTCTCAGAAGATGCCTTACAATCCATGTATTGAATATAAATGGGATTCCTCTCGACAAGAATTGAGTAGTTGAAGTCATGAAACCCAAAAAAAATAAAATCAAATCAGCTAATTCATATAAAAACCTTTACTAGGCAACACATACGGACACAAATTATATATAACCAAAAGAAAGGCATCAAATAGTCGGGATTGCTGACCGAAGGAAGAAGAAAATGGAGGGGAGGGGTTGATGAGGAAGATGGAGGAAGAGAAGATGGCAGTTGTTGCGGCTGAGATGAGATGAGATTTGAGATCTGATTTATTTTGGTGTACTTATACCCAGCGCTTTTTAAAAAACGCTGGGTATTAGGAGAACACATTCTCCTAATACCCAGCGTTTTTTAAAAAGCGCTGGTATTGGGAGAACGCGTGAAGCAATGGGCAGCATTTTTTAAAAAGCGCTGGGTATGACTAGTGCGTTTAAAAGCAATGGGCAGCATTTTTTTAAAAAGCGCTGGGTATGAGTTAGCTGTTTTGGCCATCCGTGGCGTTTTTACTTAAAGCGCTGCTTATAGGGGCGCTCTTTTTTGACAAATCTGGCTTAGTGTCTCCAAAACTATCATGTGACTCCATTGCTATGATCAATACAATTTAGTCATCCTTTTAAATTAGCCTTTACCTCTGTTCTTATTGCTTTACAATGATTATAGTTGTTGTGATGAATTAGGGTTTACTTCCACCATTGGGAGATGAGTTATGTTTTCCGTATATTGGGGTTTAAGGTCATGAGGGTGATGATTATAGGAATATGACATTACTATCATGAATTCTGTTAATTCTTCGCGTTTATTGCATTGTTTAGTGGCGATACACTTAAGGGATTAGGGTTTGCCATTAGATAAAAGAGGTTTTGAGGCAAGGGATTGTCCTTAATCTTTAATAGTTGAATTGAATCTTTTAATTGGGTAATGAAATTAGAATTGATCAATGGTATAATGCATAATAGCGCAGGGGAGAGGACTTGATTCCTAACCACTTTTACTCTAGAAATTTATTTTCATATACTCTATTTTCGTTTTTTTTTTTGCAATCACTCCTTATTTTGAACATTTTAGTAATTAATCTATTAAATTGATAATTAACCGCAATCTTTGAGTTCGACACTCGGTCTTACCGTTTTAATATTACTTGCAACGATTCGGTACACTTGCCGAAATCCTAACAAGTTTTTGGCGCCGTTGCCGAGGATTGCCAATTTTTGTCAGTTTAATAGTTAATTACTAGATTGAATTTTATTTTTTCAGTTGTTTTATTTTTACTTTTTTTATTCTCTTTATTACTACCACTCCCTTGATTCTATGAAAGCCAGGTGAAATCTCTATAAATCATGGAGTCCACACTCCAGTCACTTCGTTGTGATTTTTGTGGAGAACCACATTTAAATGACAATTGTGTGACATACACTTATTGTGATCTTTGTGGGAAGGATCTTGTGTATTGTAATTGTGAGCCAGAGTGGACAACTGTTATGGGAAATTTTCACTGGTTAGCGGATATAAATCTTCTTGGGCTACATATTGACCAACCACATCACTTGCATTGTGAGTTTTGTGGGGGGTATCATTTGGATGGAAATTGTAAGGAGTTTTATTTTACTACAAATGTAGAAAAAGAAGAACATGCCTCAACAAAAGAAGAATCTTGGGAGAATAAGAAAGATGAGGAAGAAAAAAAGATTGAACGGGAGGATCATATAGTTTGGAGGGAAGCTCAAAATTCCCAATGTTGGGAATTTACGGAAATCCAACAAGAAATAACCCAACAAATCATTTTTCCTCCTCCTCATCTTTCGAGCAATAAGGAAGATAGAAGGGAAACGCTTGATCGATATTTAGACTCCTTCTATGCCTTGTTTGTCATCCTTCACCTTGAGAGGGTATGGAAGCATCTGCAATTATACTTCAAGTTCATGAAGTTGTTGCCCCATAAACGAATGAAGAAGGATGATGTGTTCTTTGTGTCATATATTCCACCTTGATAGTGGAATTGCATCGTCAAGCTAGTGACGGTAAAGAAGCGCTTCTTGGGAGGCAACCCATGGTAGAGGTAACAAGTTTTTAATTTAATTTATGGTTTTGACTTTCTTTCAGTTTTTTTAATAAAAAAAAAAGAGAAGAGAAATGCTCCATTGTTGGTCTAAGAAAGAATGACTCCATTTTTATGGGTGAACTACTATGTTTCTAACCCTTTTGTTTAAGTCTATTTGAGTGGAACCTATTTCAATGGGTTCCCTGAGAACTCACAGGAATGTTGCAGGAGTTCTTTACAGGTTATAAATGGGAAAATCAGACAAGATTGGTCATGCATGAAGGAATGTGAGGAGAGCACCGATGACTTGCTTACTTAGTGTATAGGTGTTGGTGTTTCTGGACAATCATCACCAGTAGCAACAAACGAGTCATAGGAGACACATGATCCTTTACTACACGGGGATGACTGCATTGAGCATCATATCTCATTCCTTGAGTAGGGTAGTTTAGTGTCATTATTCGCTTTTTGAGACACTTTTTGGGTTATTGTCTTCCCCTTTGTTTGGATTTTGCCTTTTGCATTTTGGTCTGTAATATGCTGATATGACTTTTACATTGATTATGATGCACCACAACTTTGAACTCATAGTTGCATTCTCAATGATGATGGTTGTTTAGCTCTAACACGTTTTTCATCTTACCATGTGATCACTTTTGCATCAAATTTTAATCATTAGGTATTGCCATTGGTTTAAGATAAGGGTTGAGGAAAATCTGGATCATATGTTGGCAAGCTTCTGATAGTTCAAGATCTTAAAATCCCATCCGTGACGTTTGAGACTAAACACTTATGATGATTCATTGACTATGTGGGCATTCCTTGCATGTATTATTCTGCAGAACTTGAGCTTGTGCTTAATTGTCTTACATTTGATGTATACACACACTGAGGCAATTTTTCTTGGAAAACCAGAGCCTTTCAAACCACCTCATAATTATTTATCCTTTGCTAGTGTAACGCCCCAAAATATTTTAGCTATTCATTTAATTAAGTTATTTAAGGGTTACAACATTTTATTAAGTCAAATAATTAATTTAGAGTTTTATTTTATTCAGGAGGTGTTTAAGTATGTGAGGTGGTGCAAATAAGGGCCCATTACCCATTAGTAGGCCCATATCCAATGAAATAAGCTTAGGGTGTGGGGTTTTCTCTCCATTTTAAAGAAAAGAAAGAAAAGAAGAGAGGGAAGAAAGGAGGGAGGGCCGACGACAGCAAGGAGAGAAGGGGAGGAAGAGTTTTTCTCCATTTTGGCTCTAGGTGAGGGATTTTGGTACCATTCTCTTCCATTTTTCCTTCTCTTTCTATTGATATAAATTTCATTTCCTCATTCCTTCTCAATCTCATTTTGCCATAGAAGGAGTTTGAAGCTCAAAGTTTGTTCGAGTGAGTATTTGGTGGTTCTTAGAGTTTTGGAGGAGAGAGTGCTTGGTTTCTTCAATTTCCTAAGGTTAGGGGGCTCTCTTTCATTCTTAATAGGTTATATGATGAGTATTCTATGTGGGTTAGGTTTTAGGATGGTTAATTGATTGATTCATGTGTTATTTGTTTTGTTTGGTGTTGTGTTGAACTCAATTTGGTGAACCCATGTTAATTGTTGTTAAGATGAACATGATATGAACTATGTATGCAAGGTGTTTGATGTATTGTCTCAATGAAATTGAGTATGAAAATATGATGATCGCAAGGTGTTTGATAACTTGCCTAAATGAATTGGTGTTGAAATTGGAGTGTGAGGCATTGTGTCGTGATTATAATTGGTTTGGGTGATTGATCATGATGAGTTTTACTTGCTTATGGTTTTGTGCGTTTCTGGACACTGTTTCGGTCTTTTTGAAACTGGTACTGTTTGGTTGATTCAAAAATTATGTGGCTGAGTGTTTTCAAAAAATAGACTTAAAGTCGGTCGTTTTGACACCGGTTTCGTTCAATTTTGAGTTGTGTAGCTCCGCTTATGAGTCTCCAAAGTCGGGTCAAATTTCTAGAATCAAACCGTGAGTGGGTTCGGTTTTTGCGGTTTTATGTCTTCAAATGAACTCCGTTTTGAACGATTCTTTTTCCATTAGAAACTATACTCAAATTTCTTTTGTTCGGCTAAGGTTTTGTCCCATTTGGTCAAGTTTAAGTCGGTTTAGAGTGAAATGAAGTGGGAGGACAGAATCTGTCGGTTTGGGAACTGCTCGGGTTGTTTCTAAAAAGCATGTACTAATTGGCTCATCTTTTTGAAACTTTAAAGATATATTCAGAAACTACACATCCGTGACGTGGCTTTCCGACGAGTGGTCTTTTGTAAGTTTTCGATGTCGTTTGCTATTTTAAATAATCCGCCGAAGTAGTGTGTCTTCTTTGTAGGAATCCAAAGATTTGTGCGGGTGTTGCCCAATGTTGCCCAAAGTGTCTAAGTGCTTTGTCAAGTCTTTGCTGAATATTGCCTAAGTGCTTGTCAAGTCGCCAAAGTCTTTGTCTAATGCTTTGCTGAATGTTGTCTAAGTCTTTGTCAAGTCTTTGCTTGAATATTGTCTAAGTGCTGTCAAGTGTTGTCAAGTGTTGTCTAATGTTGCTGAATGTTGTCTAGGCGTTGTCTAAGTGCCGTATGCGTCAATTTTGGTCTGTGAGCTGAGGGGCGCCCAGGGAGGTGGCCGCCCCGTGTCTTAGACTTAAATAGTATATTTAATTGGTGTTGGTGTAACTGGTGAATTAATTGCTAGCCTTAGAGCTATAATTTGAGGTGTGTGACTTGGTGATGTGTTTAATGATGAAAGTAATTATAGGTGAGTAGGCTTCGGCCTTATTGTAAATTATTGGGAGTGCCCGCAAGGCTTATTTGGGTGATGGTGAATTAATTAATGGCAATGGGAGTCTATTAAATATGGGTGATTATGCTTCATGCATGTTGTGGTGAATATGGTGTGATTTGGTTGTGATTGGTGCATTGTTCATGGCGTCTCATAAACCATGTGCATTTATTTGGGTGAGGAGGCTTCGGCCGTGATTGGGAGTGCCCTCAAGGCTTATTTAGGTGATGGATCCACATGCATGGCCCGTGGAGTTTGGGTTGCATTTCATGCATTAATCATGCATTCAGTGGTATTTCCTTGGAGTTGTGGATTCAATGATATATGTTGATATGGTTGTGAATTGGTGTTTCTAGTTGCCTTCCCTAGTATAATGCTTATCCTATTTTCTATTATTTATGTAAAGAGACTCACCCTACTGCTTTTATGTTGCTTCTCATGTCGGCAACGTGCAGGTGATAGCGAATGAAGGTTCTCCTACCTTCTAGTGGGTCTGTAGAGTCATGCTCTGATATGTAGCACCGGGGGGGTGTTAGTTTATGTTTCATTTGATTTGATGTTGTTTCACTTGTTACTTTTAGGATGTAAAGGAGTTATTATTATTTTGAGATATTCCGCATGAGATATTCATTATGGTCGTGATGTCTTCGAGACAGTGTATTTAAGGGCTCGTCCCAACTTTATGTGCTATGTATCATTGACATTATCTATGTGAGCATGTATTTGATGTTAGCTCGTTTAGAAGAAAATGTGACACTCGCTTTCAATTGTGTGAAAAGTTTTTGAAAACTCTGATTTTATTAATTAAATAGTAGTCTGTTAGAAGGGGGTGTTACAACTAGCCCCTTTGAGCCTAAATGCTTTTTTTCCTGTTTTGTTTTGACAAGACTGCACCAGGCAAGCTAAATTCATAATTTGTTCTCTTGACTTGGAGTTAGGTAGAAAAATGTATACAAATTTGGGAAAGATCTAAGTTTGGGGTTTCTCGTGGAATAAAAACAAATTAAGTTTGGGGTGGTATATACAAGAGAAGAAAAAAATTCTTATATATATACAAAAAAAATATAAAAAAAATCCTTCTCTTGTGAATTTTGGTTTGGAAAAAATTGTGAGTGGTGAGATTGTTTAAAGTGTGAGAATAATGGGAATTGTGTCTAACTCCAAGTCTTTAACCTACTTCCCAAAATAATATCCACCCTTACCTAAGCCCCATTACAACCCTCAATTCCTCGAATAGTGTGTGTGTATATCAATTTGGATAGACTTTTCTAGAACTTGTTCAAGCCTATTAAACGATGATGCATGTACAGTGAATTGAGTGATTACCTTATACACTATTGAGAAGAGAGACAAATTAGTGAGATGTGTGAAAAGAGAGAACTTGAGAATGTTTGCCTCTATATGATCTTGTGTTTTCCAATTTGATTTGTCTTGCTGATCAATGGATACTATGCAACATGATGACTTTTGATGTGTGGAAGTGTCAAATGGTATGTGTGAAGGGTGTGAAAGCTGAATAAAAAAAAATTGCCACAGCCTGAATTGAATGTTTACTTGGGGACAAGCAAAACTCCAAGTTTGGGGTTGTGTTGACTCTTCATCATATGTATATTGTTGTTCAGTTTTAAAGCCAAAATGCTAGTATTTGATTGTGTTTCGGTCAATTGTAACGACGAAATAGCATAGATTCTAATTGATGTCATTAGGTTTGCATTGTAAGTTATTATCCTCTTCTCTAGTGCTTATTGCAAGATAAAACCTTCAATTTGATGTTTCGTGAACTAGCGAACCAGATAGCTTGCCTAGTGACATACAACAGAGAAAAAAGAAGAGAAAAATCTCACGCACTTCGCGTCGCGAACTGTAAAAAACTCGCATCGCGTCGTCGCGCGAAGGTCCGCAGATTTGACAACAATTTAAGTGAAAAATCAGAATTTTTGGGGCATTCTTCTTGGAGGCGAAAGTAGGGTTTTGGAGCTGCGAAAAGAGCAAGGTTGGGAGCTTCTACACTTGGGAACAAGGAATTGAAGGATCTAATGGACTCTCTTTGTGTAACTTCTCTTTTATCTTGTCTTTCAATCCTTTAAACATGAGTAAATTTGAATTTCTTATGGTTAGGAGAAGATGAATCTCTCCAAAACTATCATGTGACTCCATTGCTATGATCAATACAATTTAGTTATCCTTTTAAATTAGCCTTTACCTCTGTTCTTATTGCTTTACAATGATTATAGTTGTTGTGATGAATTAGGGTTTACTTCCACCATTGGGAGATGAGTTATGTTTTCCGTATATTGGGGTTTAAGGTCATGAGGGTGATGATTATAGGAATATGACATTACTATCATGAATTCTGTTAATTCTTCGCGTTTATTGCATTGTTTAGTGGCGATACACTTAAGGGATTAGGGTTTGCCATTAGATAAAAGAGGTTTTGAGGCAAGGGATTGTCCTTAATCTTTAATAGTTGAATTGAATCTTTTAATTGGGTAATGAAATTAGAATTGATCAATGGTATAGTGCATAATAGCGTAGGGGAGAGGACTTGATTCCTAACCACTTTTACTCTAGAAATTTATTTTCATATACTCTATTTTCGTTTTTTTTTTTTTGCAATCACTCCTTATTTTGAACATTTTAGTAATTAATCTATTAAATTGATAATTAACCGCAATCTTTGAGTTCGACACTCGGTCTTACCGTTTTAATATTACTTGCAACGATTCGGTACACTTGCCGAAATCCTAACAGGGGTCTATTTAAGGACTCAAATGGAGAGTACTCCATTGTGAATGCTCTTACGAGACGCAACGCCAGTCACCATTAAAGTTTCATGTGATTTTTACATACTAGTCCATCATGGGTAAAAATTACACCAAATCAAAATCAAACTTATTTATAGTCTTCCAATCTATAATATCAAAATCTTACAGCTTAATCATAATTATTAAGGTAAAAAGTCTAAGTAAATAACATCTTGTATTTAGGGACGGAGCCAGGACTGGATGAGGGGGGGGGGGGACTACAGTGAAATTTCCTGCAATTATCTTTTTATTGTATACTAAGAGGCAGTCGCTCAAAAACTCATCTTCCATCTTGTTGCAAAGTGTAGTTTTAACTATACTTATAGCTGAAAAATGACCACTTTGTACTAGATATAGTAATAGGAGTTTGTTTTATAAAAATCGTTACCCGAACCACACTGTAGGAAGTGTGAGAATAAGAGTTTGTTTTATAAAAATCGTTACCCGAACCACACTACTATGAGTTCGTATGGTTGGTTTTGGTTTGACCTGAACACGAAAAATGCTCGAATCAAACATATAGATTTGAATTGGATTTTGCGTTGGTTTGAGTTTCCCCGAACTACTGAACAACTTTAGTTGGATTGACTATTTTCTAAAATAAAAAAACATATATTGTAAAATATCTAAAAAAAATTCAAAAGTTTTTCCTTACAATATTCTAGATTTATAATACTACAAAAATAAATAAATAAACTAGTATGGAATTAAATAAATGATGACTAAAAAATGGAATTGCATCCACTACAACAGTCACTTCTATCTATCTCTCTTCACTTGTAACTTTTTTTGATGATTTTTTTAATAAATCAATATGATTCTTCTCAAGTATATTTAATGACGTTACCAAAATATGCCAAAAAAAAAAAACCCGAATCAATAGAGTTCAAGTTTGTTTGGTTATGTTCAGTTTGGATCCGAACATAGAAAAAGTACTAAACCAATTTTATGGGGTTTGATTGGGTTTCGAGTTCAACAGATCATCGAGAGTCTTACATCCCTAGTTTGAATTCAACTCTGGAGCGCAACTATGTGAAAATTCTTGAGAATGAGTTTTCTTGCGTATGTAATCTAACCAAATTTAAGTGATTACTCTTTGCAATTGCATTTGATGGGTACCCATTTTTTTTAAAAAAAAAGTCTCTCACCTCTAATTTAATTGGTACTTGAATGTTTTTCACGTGTTCATGTATTTGTCAGAAGCCAAGCTATAGCTATCATTTTATCTTGAAAGGGATCATAATAGTTTACGTTATTTCAAATAATAAGACACAATGGAAAAAAAATAGAAAACTCGGCAAATTAACATCAAGATAATGACAATACAAAGAAAACTAAAGCACAAGGGAAAAAAACATATACTGAACCTCTTATATTATATTTTTTCTGACGGAAGTTAGAGTATTATACCTTCTAGAGTGTGAAATGTTAAGTATTTGTGCTAAACTATCATATTCCATAATTATAGAGAACCTTAAGAAAAAGAGTAATGTCACATCTTTGATGATATAAATTAATAGAATTATTTGATTAAGTGTAGGAACTACTAAGTGTGAAAATGGGTTGAGGGAACGTATAGATAAACTCCTCTTTTGTTGATATAAATTAATAGAATTATTTATAAGATTATTACACCATCGGATTCCTTATCAACATCTTATCCCTATTAATTAATAAAGTCCTACAATAATAATAACGACCCGTGACATACGTTATGGCTGAATAATAAATGTAATCGTCACTCTCTCATCATAGACCACCAACATACTTATTTCAAGAGTAATGCTAAATAAACAAATCATTACGTGTAGAAAGAAACTAAGACATTTTTAAATAAATATATAAAATAGTTAAACATGTTTTCATTGAAAATTTGGTTTTTTTTCCGTCAATTTTAGTCTTTATAATTATTAATGACGCTTCACAATTTTTAATGGCATTTTTTTTTGAAATTTTTATAGTACTTTCTATGCACTATTAAAATTTATTAGGAATAAAACTAATAAAAAATTTGGTAAAAGTTGGTGATATTTTTTTAAGGGACTAAAACAAAAAACTCAAAGTTTATAAAGATTTAAAATATATTTAACTCTATATAAAATTTTGTTTTTATATCATATGTTCATGCATAAAAAGTTTAATTTATATTTGAAAATCATAAGAAATGTAAAAATTAATTATTTTATTGTTTTTTTTTGTTTTTTTAAATATATAATTATCTTTGGAAGTTAAATATATTTTCAATAAAATATTTACTTATTTTTTTACAAAAAATAAAACATTTGCTTAAAAAGTACAAACAATTTGTAATACTCAATCAATCATGTTAATAGTAACACATATCAAAATAAACTTGTAATATTTTGTCTTTTAGGCACACACACGTTCACGAACCTCAAAAGTTTGTGAAGAATATTATATTAATGGATGTAGTTTTCTTCATTACCTTCTCATGAATCCAACAGCAAGGTACCGAGGTTCATTACTCCATGGGTCCATCAACATTATACATCGGAAAATAAAAAGAGTCTCTTGAGTAGGTAGTTAGGTTAGCGAAACTAACATCAGATATAAAAAAAATAAACGGTGGTCGTTGTTAGAAAAAAAGTACAAAAATTTAAAGAAGAGTGTTTTATTTTAAAAGTAAGAAAATGAAATTTAAAATTTAGACAGAGGTTGTAGCTACAAAAAGTACAAAAGTTTAAAGAAGAGTGATTTTTTAATAATTGTAAGAAAATGAAATTTAAAATTTAAAACACTCTACATACACACAACAATTAAAATAGGTTATTTAGGTGTGGCTTCTAGAATTAGGACAAAAGAATGGATACGTCCAAAGACTGTATCATTATTGTATTCTTCATTTCTTTGTAATTCTCTAAGCAAAAATCAAATCCTACTCTACCGCAAGTTGTTTTCTTTGACAAATAAATACTCTACGTACGGCAGTAATATATAAAATATATATATATATATATATATATATATATATATATATATATATAAAACATATATAAAATGGGTTCATAATCCACAATTCTGTTAAGTAAGTGATGTATTTAATTAATACGTAGTAATCATAATATTGTTTGAATATGTTTGAATCTTCTATTGATGTTTAATGATCACATGTATCTGCTTTAACCATGCCTACAGCACTAGTGAAATATTGTCTAGCTTATATACACAACCTAATTCTTTTAACTGAATCAGATCTAAATAACATAATTAGTTAGAATTCTGTATCTAACAGTAACTGCTGCACTAACTAAAAATACAAAGGCAAAGCTGAATTAACTTATCACCTAAATACTCAATGAGTGTGAGGAGTGGATGTAGCACCGGGTTTTCGGAGAACCATTATGCATTATTATGTTATTTACTACTTTTCTTATGTTGTTATTTAACTTTTCTTCAAACTCTCTATTTAGAGAAGGTTTTAAAAAACAGAGAAGATCGGTCTACTAACCCTTCTCTACAATACACAGTTTTTCTAAAACACTATTTTACAACCCTTCTCACATATTTTAAAGTGGTAAATATTAAAGTAACAATCTTAAGTATTTCAAACTTAAGATAAGATTTTTCAAACATTCACTACAAGAAAATCGGTGTTTTGCCACGGACAATCCCGTCGCAAATGCACAAATTCCCGTCGCAAATTTGCATTTGCCACGGATTTGCGACGGACAAATAATGGTGGCAAAAACGCTCGTCGCAAACGGTTTGCCACGGGATCACTCGTGGCAAATGCGTCCCGTGGCAAACTCGCCGCAATTCGCCGCAAAATCCGTGTAACCAAAGCGGTCGCAAATCTTATCGCAAAGTCGTGGCAAAACCGTGGCAAATACTTTTGAATTTGGTTTTAAATTCCGTGGCAAAGCGGTCGCAAATCTCGGTACAAGCCGTGGCAAAATCGTGGCAATTAATTTTGAATATGTTTTAAATTTCACGCAAATTGTTAAAAATTCCGTGGCAAACACAATAACTTCCAAAAACTCCGTGGCAAATTCCGCCGCTATGCAAAAATAATAATTTAATCGTTATTCCCTACCAATTCAATCCATACTCTCAATACAATAACTACATTGTCATTCATATTCGCAATACTTCTTGCCAATTCAATTCGACTCCAAAACTACATTCGGACTCTAATAACTACATTGTCATTCATATTTCCAATACTTCCCGCCAATTCAATCCACCAATTCAAACATACATAAACTACACTAATGTTAAAAGTGTCAAACATACAAAATATCAAATACCAAAACATATCAAGAATGTTCAAAGTATCAATCCAAACCACAAACTTAGTTAAACATAAACTAGACTAATATTAAAAGTGTCAAACATACCAAATATCAAAATATATCAAAACATACCACTAGTTTATGTCAAACATACATAAACTACACTAAGGTCCAAAGAAAACTCAAAAATTACGACTAAGCATCTTCAACTCCAACTCAACAATATACCTAACAAAACAAAAACAATAATGATTACTAATTAATTCATAAAACTAAGGAAATTTGCACGTTAATTAAAACATAGCTTACCTTGATGTCGCCAATAACCTCCACATAAGGGCGGTCTCCATGATCTCCACCGCCTCCATCATCCGCATCTTCGCTCTCGTCCCTGTGGGCGGTGGTCCGCTCGGTACGGCTGCCAATCAGTGGAGGTACCGGAATCCCGCATGGTTAAATACGTATTCAAGTAGTTGTTCTTTGCCGTGCATACTTTGCTTCCCGCCAGAATGTTATATTTCTATAATTTATTTATGAGTGTTTTATGTGACTAAAAATAATAGACATAATAGGTTTGCTTTTTTCTTACAAAGAGGGGTGCACAAGTAGAAAGAGGGGGACATGCAATATTAGAAGTTTATGACTTGAAAGCATCTAAAGATAGTGTCAAGCTATTGAACATCAGAAACAAACCTTACTTTTGTCTCTGCCACTCTAGGTACTTCTAAAACAACTCCAATAGTTTGTTGTGCAGAAAGAACTCTCGAGACTCCACTACACGATCGGTTTTCAAAAAACTGCCAACCATACCAATACATTAAGCATACAAAATGAAAAATGTCGTCAATTCAGCAGTCTATATACCAGGTCAGGGACTCGGAAAGGAGCAGAGGAATGTTCAGATGCCCATTCATACATAGGAAGACAGGTAGCAAATTTCATGGAAATTGGGATCTGAAAACAAGGTGAAATTGAAATTTTAATTGAAATTGGGACCCTGTGCATTCAAGGAAAGGAATTTGGGATTTAGGGATTTTGGGACCCTGTCATTTTCACATTGTTAAAATTTCACATTTCCAGACAGTTAGCATAGCTCAATCAAAACATAAGCACAGTTCGAAAGCTATATAAATAAAATCCACGTCCAAATCAAAACATAAGCACAGTTCGAAAGTTAAAAAAAATTAAAAGCAAACAACAAGTAGAGTGAAGGTTGATGAAGAAATAGAGGATGATAATTAACATACCTAAGTGGATATACGTTTCCACGAATTGGGAAAACGAAGGAATGAGAAGAAATCACGGGGCTGGTGTTCTTCACGAGCTGATCAGCTGCTGAGAATGGAGGTGCAATTGGGATTTAGGGTTTTATCTCGAAAAATTGGGATTTATTTTCAATAACTAAAATTTGCGATAAACTTACCCAGTAGTATAGAAGCCAACGGAGGAGAACGGTGGCGGCCAGGAGGAAGCGCGAACGGAAGAACCACGAGGAAGGATCGAGTTCGCTACCGAGATGGAGAAAGAGAGGATGCGACGGGAGAGGATGGTTGTGGCTTATCGACGGAGGAGGGCGGTGGAGGACGGAGGAGGGATGCGTGAAGTCATGGGAGGAGAGAGCAACGAAAACAAATTCTGAGGTTATGTGATTCTGAGGTTTCACGAGAGAGTTGTGGGTTTTAATTTGGGATTCAATGTTTGCCACGGGTTTGCGACGACAAGTCCGTCGCAAATTAGCGACCAAAATCCTTTCTCGTGGCAAATGTGAGCGGGATTATTCGTGCGTAGTCCATTATTCCCTTTTCGTCGCAAATCCGTGGCAAATTTGCGACGGTCAATCCTCCGTGGCAAACTTTAGTGGCAATGCAAGCTTATTCTTGTAGTGTCTCTTCTACCTAGAAGTGCTATTATACACTTTGAGAGGGCAGAAGTAACTGACCCTTCTCAAGTCACCAAAATAGTTGGGACACACAGTTTTCAACTCACCAATCTCTACTAACAATCACAGAATCACAGTTGAGAAGACTGTTTCAACTCACCCTTCTCAACATAGTAATTACACAAACACCGTTTAACATCACTTATCGAGTTATTCACATTGATTCAAGTTAAAATTTTAAAAGGGTCATAATTTCAACTCATCTTCCTTGTTACACTCATTAACTTCACACACACACACACACACACACACACACACACACACACACACACATATATATATAGTTTAATTTATATACACATACAATGTATAGGTTTTAACAATCACAACCAATCACTTTTCATGGAATGGTTGGTTACCAATTGACTAGTTTGTTTTCAATGATGTGTCAACCTGTAATTGGTAGATATTGTAAAACACTTACACACATATTGTGTATATAAGTTGAGTCATATATATATATATATATATATATATGTGTGTGTGTGTGTGTGTGTGTGTGTGTGTGTGTGTGTGTTCCAGACTGGGCCAAAACCCCACAAGACTTTGGCCAGGCCCAATCTAGCATTGGAAACGACCCAATATGCGCTCCCCAAGCACGTATGCACCTTCAACAGTCAGGATGAACACACCCGTATCCGACGTCTCAGGTACGACGCTTTCGTCTATAAATAGAGGTGCAACCCTCCAATTCCAGGTACCTGATCATTACTCTCTCATTCATTACTTACCTCTTCACTTCCCGTTACTGACTTAAGCATCAAAGTGTCTTGCAGGTACCCCCCCACCCGACGTGTTCAAGCAACTACCTTGGACTGTTTGAGGCTCATCTTCAATCATCCTGACTCAATCTTCAACCACTCAAGCATATTTCTATCATATTTGAAGCACACAATTAGCGAACAATGGGAGTATAATCACTTGCTTCCAAAATTCATTAAATTTCGATTCTCCGGACTTCATCTATATTTTCTAGACTTCATCTCTCTAACTCTCATCAACACCATCACTAGAAATAATCTCGGGCTTCAAATTTAACCATACCTTCCGCGCGAGGTAAGTCACACTTTATACTTTCAATACCCACTCATTATTTTCTTGAGGTTTTCAGTGGGGTCCACTGTTCTCGAGGTGCCCACGATCACCTCTCATTGTTATCTCGTATGAGGAATCTCCTCATGATCCTCTTATCTCGGACTTTCTCCTACTTACTCGAATCTCTTATGTCTAAGAGCCGACTGAATGGTGCATGGATTTCGTTATATGTACAAGTCGGCATTGCTATCATCATCTCCGTATTATCTACTCCTACAGAAATTCTCCTATCTATAATTGGTCTTTGGATCAACATGCTCATCCCTACATCTCAGATTTTTTCCTTCAACCGGGTTTCTATCTAAACCCCTTTATGTATGAGGTCGTGAATGTACCTCTACAACAAAGACTAATAGCTCTTCTCTCCGAGTTCGTTGTTTGAATAGCATACAACGGCTCCAATACTGCTTGCTAAATAGCCTACAACGCGGCTCCAATAGCTCTTCTCTCCGAGCTCGTTGCTGAATAGCCTACAACGGCTCCAATAGCCCTTCTCTCCGAGCTCGTTGCTGAATAGCCTACAACGGCTCCAATAGCTCTTCCCTCCGAGCTCATTCCTGAATGGCCCACAGTGGCTCCAACGACTCTCTGATCTCTGGGCTCATCGCTCCATCAGAGAGTTCGAGAAGGAAGTCCACAGCGACTTCAACCCAGTTTTGCTTTGTGCGAGCCTGCACTTCTCTTTGATCCCCAAGCTGACGAGCTCCATCAGAGATCGAAGGTTTCCCAATTTCACTTCTTGTGAGCCCTGCCTTCTCTCTGATCTCCGAGCTTGATGCTCCATCAGAGGCCAAAGGAAGGAGGCCCACAACGGCCTCCGCTTGAAGGTCGAAAGCTCACAACGGCCTCGGTTCGAAGATCGGTGGATAGGGGGCCAGCCTTCCCATATTTGGAAAGATGGGGGCCCACATCGGCCTTCCCCATCTATATGAGCCAGGGAGCCTACAGTAGCCTTCCCATCTTTGAATTCGGCTCGAAGGTTCAGCCATCTCCCAACCATCTCTATTAGCCACTTCGACAGCGATATATATATTTCAACACTTATGCGAATTAGTCTAAGTTAATCGCTACTCATTAAGTGCCATCAACTTCGGCCATCTAAGGATGTCGACATTCTCATATGTTATCTCGGTATTCTCATACGTTATCTCGGTATTCTGATATATTATTTAATATGCTATGTTGGCATACGGTCAAAACCAATTTTATCAAGTTAAAAGCGTAATCAAGGCCTGAGCAAACATGGATCAAATAAAATCCAAATAGTCGACCTAAAAAAGGATGGCGCCTAAATTCTTACAAAACAAGGTTGGACCTTACATTCCCGAGACCAATCGAAAATTAAAGTGTTATAGATCGTTGGGGAAAGCTAGACCAGTTCTCTTCTTTCTTCTCTCGACCTCGGCCTCCTCGCCCGGTGTGGAAAAAGATATGCAAGTATACATAGTCCAACAAGTAATATAGTGATGAGTAAAGGTCAAACCCACAGGATTATGTAAAGCTTTGTATGATTAGAGAGCACAATTAGTGTGGCTACACTACTCACAATTTTGGGGTGCTAAGTAATAGTTAATACAATGTAAACAAACAATAAAAATGTATAAGAAATAAGTGAGAACTGATAGTTGAGATGTCTTCACCAAATAAGTCGCTTCTAAGAGTTTTAGTGTTTCATGTGTGGGTAGTAGTATATTGAATGCAATTGCATCAAGATGTGCTTTTCACTCACTTTCTTTAGAGTTTCATTACAAGCTTCCTATGTCTAGCTAGGCATGCTAAATAAGTTCACTCCTGCCTCTTAAGCATCCACTGCTTCACCCTAAGGACTATATTATCCTATGTCTAGGACTGAACATGGTTTTAACATTCATTCCTTATTAAAACAAGTTTAACAAAGATGTTGTTAGAAACACTTATCCTTATTAGCTCTTGATTTCTTAAATGTAATTCATGTCTACTATTACAAGTTTACTTATTCTAAAGTGATGAAATTCAAAATAAGCTTTGGAAGAAGTATTACACAAGAGCTAAAATGCACACACTACATAAAACACATTTACTTGCTTAGAAGATCATTATGAGGCTACAACATCTCAACTAAAGTAATTTAGCTCATATTACTCACTATATAATAGAGAGAATCTGTAAGGAACATGTTAAAATGAGTAATATTACAAAAGAACTCAAATAGATAAAGATTACACAAGTAGGAGATCTTTTGCATGAGATTCCAAGTTGAAGTATTACACCAATTCCTTGCACAAGTTTCCTATAAGTAGAAGTGAAGGAAGAAGGGGTCAAGTCCTTCCTTACCTTCTTACAAATCAGAAACTATCTAGAAACTAAACCTAAACTAAAAATGTAAAACAATTCTAAGAGAAGATGAGATATATGATCCTTGGATGATTTGAAGTGAGGAGTAGTGGTCCTTTATATAAGCAATGAACTTTCCTTCGATGGAGGGTTGGCGCCAAAGTTAACCAAGATTAGTTAACCATGGTTACTTTTTAGACCTCCCAACAAGCAAGTTGTTCTTCACATGAAATCACATGGGGTGGTCCACTGATGAAGTGTCACATGTCCTTGAGTAAGTGGCTTTCCAAACTAGTCTCCAATAGTAGGCGCCGAAATTTGCAAGTTGACCTTGTAACACCCCCTTTTCTAATTATAATTTAAACGCGCAATTATCAGAGTCACCACGAGGGTGTCACATTTTTCACCACATAAAAACTCCAATTGATTTAAATTAAATCCTCAAAAACATTAATAATTAATCTCTAGGCAGCGGAATCACAAAATTATTTAACATCTCCAACATAAATAAGACATTAAGTCACACATTCAAAAGTAAATAGGCATTAAGCCAAAACTCCAAAATAACAGTAACAGTTTGAAAAACGAAAACTAAATCCTCCCTGCTACACATCGTAGTCGACACTGCACCTGACGACGAAGGAAACTACACCTAGCAATCCTCCACGAGTGCTATCGATCACCGCAGCGTTGCCACATAAGAGCAACATTCCAAGCGTATGGGTGAGCTTAACAAAATAATGTGTACATGATAGCAATATATAAGCAATAGGTAACTCACGACAACAAAGAAAACCAACACGTTATAACCCAGCACAAGACACAAATTCCATCATGTAGAAACACCCCAAAACACGTTATAACTATGTATATATATGGACCATGCAACAATGCAACCCCTCTGGGCATATGCATGCGGTACCGATCTCGTAAAATAAGCCACGACGGGCAGAGGTCAAGCCTATACCACCAAAAATATTCACAAAGAGGCCAAGCCTATACCACCGAGAAATGCATATAATAATGCGACTCATGACTCATGCACCAACTACACAAACTCAAAGTATTTAATTAATAAATACTATAACATCATATCTCATTATAAAATCACTTCACAAAATATCCCGTGTTGTAGCATCACAACTACCTCAGAAACTAAGATCGTAACAACATAAAAACAAAGTGGCAACATGTGCTAACAATAATGTGCTAAAAACAAAGACTAACGATAAAGCAAAGATCATTCGCGAAAACAAAGAAATTTCAAAAACAACACGTAAAACAACATCATTTATGCGCAACAACAAAGAAAGAAAAAACAACAACATTAAACAAAGATAAAAACAACACCATCTATCTCAAAAACAAAGAACATATCCTAGTGTAAAGACAAAGACTATTTATTTCAAAACAAAGAACACATTCTAGTGTAAAGACAAAGACTATTATTTTCAAAAAAATATAGCAACATATTCTCGTTATAAACCAAAGAATAAAACAACATGAAACAAAGGACATCAATTTGCCAAAAACAACAAAGAAACCGCTTAAAAACAAAGAATGTTAAGTTGCAAAACAAAGAAGAAAAAGCTCAAAAACAAAGAACCTTTAATTGCAAAACAAAGAAGAAGACAACATAAAAACAAAGAGCGTTTATGCGCCAAAAATAACAAAGAAATCAACGTAAAAACAAAGAACATTATTTGTAAAACGGCAACAAAACAAAGAGAGATTTTATTTGTAAAAACAAAGAACTAAACAACAACATTTTACTTGTAAAAACAACAACCGAACAATGCATATTATTTGTAAAAACAAAGAATAAATCGCAGCGCTTTATTTGTAAAAACAAAGAACATTAAATTCACAAAAATAGCAACATGATTCATGTTTTAATTGTGCAATCACAACCACACCTAACCCTCTCGATCCTATTACAACAATACAAATTCAACATCAACACCCATAGAATCACTCAATTAAGATTCAATATAACAACAACACCTAACATAAGAACAACATCACAACTCAATTCACAAAGACCCTAACTACCCTTAAACCACCATCATAACCCATTATAATTGTTAAACCCACCCTTACCTTAAACTTGATAGAAGATGAGAGCCCTTCCTTTCTCTTCACCGTCGCACTCTTTCTTGCCTCTCTCCTCTACGTTTTCCTTCTTTCTTCTCCTCTTCTCTTCTCCTCGCGATCTCCTCTTCTCTTTTCTCTCTCTCAGCCGCGCCCTCTCTCCTCTCCCCCACGCTCTCTTCCTTTCTTTTTTTCCTTTTTTTTTTCTTTCTCTCCAAGTTTCTAAGATCTTAACCCTAGCTTAAGTCATTGGGCTCACTTGACTTGGGCTCTTCTCGCCACCTAGTTAATTACTAACACTACTCCTTTCTCTTAATTAAATTACCACTCACTTACTTACTAAACACCACTCCTCATTTAAATTAAATACCCTTTTATTATTTTAATACAATTAACCACTATAACACTTAATTAAATTAATTAAATAAACACTCGAATTATTTTGGGGCGCACAACTCTCCCCACCGCTTTGTGGCTAAGTTGCAGCAACCCAACCGGAGCTTTGGGGTCGAGTAATACCACCATATCTAGCAACGTTTGAAACCGAGTTTGGTTGTGGAAGCAGATTGATTCTTTAGATTTGACCTGATCCTTCTTCAGGTTCTCCACCTCGGCAGTTTTCTTGGCCACCTCCTCTTCACTCTCCTTTTTGGTCTTCTCCACTCTTCCTCACTCACGGACATCGGCCTCACCGTGTGGCATCTTATCAAGCTTCTTGTTCGCTTCTTTTGATTTATTATGGGACTCGGTGAGTCGTTTCAACGATGACGCTTTCTCCAACTTAGCTTTCGTGCTCTGGTTTTCTTCAAAAGTTTCTAAAAATCGCGATTTACGTAAGTTTTCAACTCGCGAGTCAGGCGAATCAACTAGCCTTCTATAAATCTATTATAAGCTACTTGTCTCAAAATCGACCTCGCAGACGGTCAAGGATTTCTCAATAATAGTTTCTCTAATTTTTTGAAAGCTTCTGCTCCAAACTTGGCAACCTTCGCACAGACTTGGAAGTCGGCTAAGGTGATTTCTTCTTTCTCTTCGCCTAGTAGGCGCTAGTAACTTCTTACTTGTGTAGTGATAAAAACCTTATTTCTTTTGAATTATTTTATGTTTTTTGTTGTCGACAGGGGTATTGCTACCCTTAGTAGCCTCGGTACAACCTTGTTTCTGGGGGCCATCTTTGGGAGCAGACTTCTCAACAGATTTTGGACTCTTCTTCGAGGTACTTTTCCCTTTAGAAGACTGGGATTGATTAGCATTAACATCGTATGCGGCACTGGTTTACCCCGTGTCTTTCTTCGCCTTCTTCTCAGCAGGCTTGCTCACCTCTATGGTCATGTCGATCTTGGCGCCATCCAAAATGTTATCAAGGGGATTCATTCTACCTGTAAATGAAAAACATGATTAGAATTGACACTAGAACTCCCGAGATCAGTTCAGAAAAATAAATCAAAATCGACAACAGATTCTAAATGAAAAAGGCAAATACAACTGTCAAAATATTCTTTCAGCTTGACCTCGGATTTGGCCAACTCCTCAAACATTGAGCCACAATGAAACTTCAAGCCTTTCTCGGCCAACTTCTTCCCCCACTGATAAATCAACTTGAAAGACTTCACATCTCCTCCAGTCAATTTGTTGGGCTTCACTGCTTAATACTTGTTCTCAATTGTCTCCTACCTCGCATAAAGTGGACCCCGCTCCAGAATAAGGGGAAGTTTTCTTTTGTCAACTTTCCATCTTTGAAATCGACAATCGATCGCTTCGCCTCGCCATTCAAAGCTTGGACGAAGAGGAACACTGGCTTAAAATCTTTATTTGAATCATTTGGTGGCGTGAAGTAAGAGCGCTCTGTGTGGCCATGAAACCCAATATGACTCTGTCTCGTCTTGTCTGACCCCGACTCTGGCAAACGGAAGACGTTGGAAAAACAAAAGAAGACTTTGACAGTAGGCACTCTCCAGTACTCCATGGTCAGTTCGAACCCTCGGAGAAATCCCCAACTATTCGGCAACAATTGCATGGGGCAACACGCATAAAACTTAAGACTTCTTTCTGAAACGAATTGAGCGAAATTCGGACATTCATGGTCTCTAAGGCAGCCCCATAAAAGAAGAACCCGATCCTTCATGTTTACTGCACACCGGGACCCCGGGAACGGGCACCAATCTCAAGTTCTGCTCCACGGGGGGAACAAGATACTCTTGATAATATGAAAGTGGCTTATCCTGGTCTCAAATTTCTCGTGTGAATCTTGCGAGATCTTGGTAGACACCTACCATAAAATTTCTCTACGCTCCTCGTGCTCTTCCACTCAGAACGACGCTCGCCAAACCCGAGAACTCACCTCGGCGCTTCCTCCCTGCCTTTTTCTCGACATTTGTCTAGCAATCTCTCGAGTCGGCCGAAACACCCGCCCTCACGGATGAATTATCGTATGTGGAAGAAAATAGGACAGAGCTCCTTTGGGGGTCGACACCGGATGGCCTTCTACCGATCTCTTCAGATCGGCTTACCCGGAGGAATAAAGCTCTACGCGTCTCCTCACTCTTAGTTCGAATCATCAATCTGCAAGGGGAGGACGCCACTATCACTATCTTATCTAATCAATTAATCTCAGCCTCAGAGAAGCCGAGGCAGATCTATCTCTCCTCGAGGTGCAAGCAATGATACGCCGAGCGACGATGTCAGTCGCGGTCAAAGGCATTAGAGGTAAAAATAAAATTTCTAACGTATCAAGTACGACACTTTCGTCTATAAATAGAGGTGCAATTCCGGGTACCTCATCATTACTCTCTCATTCATTACTTACCTCTTCACTTCCAAGCATCGACTTAAGCATTAGAGTGTCTTCATAGTACTCCCCACCCGACGTGCTCAAGCAACTACCTCGGACTGTCCGAGGCTCATCTTCAATCATCCGGACCCAATCTTCAACCACTCGAAGCATGTCTCTATAATATTTGAAGCACATACGTACCCCGGACTCAGTCTACTTTCGAGGTCTAGGTACTAGAACAATATATATATATATATATATATATATATATATATATATATATATATATATATATATATATATATATATATATATATATTATATTGTAAATGTATTTTTTTTTATATTAATAAGGGCATAAGCCCGAAGAGAGGAAACTACACAAAAATTAGTCTTGGAGTAAAAACTCTATTACAATCATCATGCACTAATTGCAAAATAGAATCGTGAGGGTGAGTAGTAAAACACAAAGGTCATCCCGGCCCCGACTGCACCCCATAGAAGCAAGGTCAAAAAAATGTATTATGGTATATTTTGTGCGTGTAATCATGTGTGGGGTATCATTGTTCAAGTAAAATGACTAACAACTTGTAGATTAAAAAAAAGAGTAAAATGACTAACCCCACCTTCAATTATAGGAGACACTTTTTCCATAGTTTCAATTATTGGATTCGGTCCTTTAATTTCTTGAGCCATTACAAGCTTTTCCACTTGTTTGTCCCCCTAATGGTTTCAGCGTCATTAGATATTCAATTCAACACTTTCTTTTCTTTTCTTTTGTCACATTACTATTACTACTCTCACCTCGAATGCAAATGAATATTGACTAAGTTTGTAAGCAGTTGGCTCATAGCCTATAATGGTGTGGATTCAACTCCACCGCCAAATACATGTGAAGATTTCTTTGGTGAGAATCAGAATACCTGTAAGCTTCCGAAAGAGCTTTTGTCTCTGTGCCCAACTCGCTTAAACTTTTTGTATCATAAAAAAAAAAAACTCTCGCCTCATAAGCCATTTCTCCTCATCATCACACTCATTCAAAAAAAAAACACAAAAAACTGGACCACATAGAGAGTAAAATAAACTTATCTAAAAAAAAGAAAGAGTAAAATAAAAATGTATAGTCCAAGAGAGAAAGGCAACGTTAAATATAAGAAGACAGTGTTTTGCACGCAAAAGAGATACGAAACTACTGTGACAAAACACAATATGCGAAAAAGAGCAAAAACACAAAAAATCACATAACTCACTCACTGAAACAATAATGATTGATGATCGATCATCAATTCTTTCCTCACTATAACAATGCAAAAGGCAACAACAAGGGTACCCTGCTCTGTAGGGGCCCTTTTCAGCCAGAAATTTTGCCCAACAAGCTATCCCCCCATCCATTTTTGTACTACTACTATTTATTGGTAGTAACAATTTGCATTGCACTCCATCTGTTTGTAAAAATGTGCAACTAAATATATGGTTATAATTGCTGCATGCTGGGGTATCTATACCCCACGTGTTACTGTAGCTTTGTTTATTTCTGTGACTACAAACAATTGCATGTGGGTTGGACCTTTTCTTGGCCTATAAATTTGAACGAGTAAATACTCAGTTTCGTCCCTTGAATTTTAGGATCGTTCAATTTAGACTTCTACATTATTAATATTCTCAATTTGTCCTTCAAATTGTAAAATATAAGTCAATTACGTCCATTTGCTGGATTTATTAGTAAAACTATCTCTGACATTATTTACTTAATTTCAATGTTTCACTTGCATTACTAATTTAATGTCTTTATAATCTCTGTGAATACCTACGAAAGGACGAACGTTTTGTCATTACAATTATCATTTGATGAGATCCATTAATCTCAATAGTAGAAGTTAACTAGTTCAACTTACAAATATCAAAATCATTAGATTAATAACATATCCGTAGCTTCAACTCGTGATATCTCAATTGTGTGTGTGTGTGAGTTTCGAGTTAAACACTTGTCACTTCATCTATCTACGGACAAGAAGATCCTCAAGATTCAAATTTTGATATTTTTACTCAAATAAATATCAAATTGGTCTCTGTCTAGGACACTCACAAGTCACAAGAAAACCAACCCCCAAGACCCCACCATTCTTCTTCAAAATCTAAAACGAATCCTGTTCACAGCCCTATCATAAATGAAGTATTTGATGCAATGGCCAATGCAGAGAGTGAAATTGCACTATTATGTGACGACAAAAGAGGCAAAGTATGCAGAGCCTAAGTGGGATTCTCTCCCCCCTGATCAACCTTGTGATATTGCCCCCTTTGCACTTATTTCTTTGTTCAGAACCCCCCTGACCCACGTTACACTAGAATAAATCAAAAAACCCTAAATTAAATTCAAACAAAGGACAGTGTAAATTTCAACGTATCTTATTGTTTTTGAGGGTAAAACTGGAATGAGATATATAATGGGTAATACAAGTATGAAGATTCAGAAGATAAAGAAGCACAAAGGATATTGATTCTCTGCATTTACAAAATCAAACATTTGATGTAGCCACCCGATTTTACACAATCATCTGATAGTATGTTGTTATTTTATGAAAATTACTAGATGTTACGAAAGATTTATGCAAGAAATTAAAAAAAACAAATTCGTTGTTGATTGGTCAAATACTCTATTTTTGTGCATTCTTCTCTTTCTTGTAAAAATATCTCGTAACAAATAGCAATGTTCTTATTTTATTTATGATACGTGTGGTTTCACGGTGAAACTGCATTTGACGTGGAATCTACAAGTAGCGTTACTGTTGTTGTGCGTTTGTTATCATATAGACGCGGTTTCAAACACAATATTAATGAGTTTAAAAACAGGAGTTAAATTGGTTTATACTGTTGGTATAAATATTTTTTACACTGTCAGGTAATAAGAATTTGTTGAATTTTTACACATTTAACTCTTATTTGCTCTTGTAGGGGTATCAACAACTGAGGGGAGGTGCAACTAATACAAAGCCCAACTTCTATTAGCCCAACCCAGTGATCTGTTGAAGTGCTGCCAAACAAAAGTTATTGGTGAGTATTGCGCACCCGAACCCGAACCGATTGGGTGACGCGCGGATCCTAACTGATCCGAAGTATTTATTCTTTTTTCTACTCTCTCTCTCTCTCTCTCTCTCAGAAAAACAAGATTCACTTCCTCTCTCTTGTTTCTCTGTTCACCTTCTTCTCTCTCTCTCTCAACCACCTAACTTAGGGTTTCAGAGCTCTCACCTTCGCCAGGTGATCGGGCCGCAAACACCCTTTGTTTCACTCAATGATGATTATTGTTGATGATGAACAAAACCCTCAAAGATTTTGTTCAAACACGAACCGAGACCTTCGATTGGCACTTCTCACTTCGCGATGTTGAACTTTTACTCAACCTCCAAACTACACTTGGTTTTACAATCAAACTTGAATCGAAGGTAAACAACACTCTTCTTCATTCTATTCACTTCGTTTAATTTCTTTTAATTTCACTTGAATCAAGATTTGGTTTGAAACCCTAACCCTAATTCCTCTTTTTGCAGATCTCAGGTATAGAAACTCAAACTCAAGGTTCTAAACGTTTCAATCAGGTAAAAATCACAACTCTCTATGATTTTTCCCTTAATCTCTTAGCAATTTCCAAACCCTCATTTTGTTCTCAGATTCTGCTTTTATCAAGATGCACTCTTGTTGAGTTCTTGAGATGAACCAAGCACCAACACTACCCAAAAATCTTTCTCAGATTTCCACCAAAGGTAAATCCACTTTTCTCAAACTCTTTCCTTTTCTTCCTTTTGTTTCAGTCATAGAAACTTCTCTTACTAACACTGTTCTTTCTTGTTTGCGAGGTACAATCACCCTTTGATTGCACAACAGAAACCAGAAACTATGGTTGAAGATGAAGATAAGGAGCTCACGATATAAAGGAGTAAAAGTAGAATAGCAAAGAGAATAGAATTCTTAGAGTAAAGTAAAACTTCAAATTTTTTTATTCATTGTAAATTGTGTATGTACATTTGTATGTATTTATATTCACTGGAATATGGTTGTTAGAATTAGTTTGTTGCTACTCAACAAACTAAGTTTGTTACAATAACAAACTAGGGTAGTTAGGTTTAGTTAGGAACCATATTTACCACATATTTGTTTTTGTAAAAACCAACAGCTATAAAGCTGTTTTAATTAGAATAGGATAAATTTTAATAGAATTCACATTATATGTGACTTTTAAGATGATTATTATAAAAATATTTTTTTATGACGTGTCAATTTTTATTTCGTTGTTAGTGTAAAAACACTTTATACAATCCATACATAGTAATAAAATCTTAAATACAATGACTTGTCATATATATTAAAATGAAATGATATGACAACACACTATTGAATAAATGTTTTTATACTAACAGTGCATATTGATTATATTTTCTAAAAATGATTTTTTAGAAAAAGAAGGGTTAAATCCATTATTTTTCCTTTTTGACTTTCAAGACATTTGAAATGGTTAAAGTGGCCACCGCACATAATAAAGAAAAAACAAATCAGAAAAAATAAAAAGTGAGAAACAAAGTTCCCCATACGAAATTATGTGTTTGAAGAAAGGCCAGAAAGCGAAAGTTCCCCTCAATTGTACTAGTATGAATATTTTTCTTTATAGAGAGAGAATGGAAAAATAATGCTAGAAAAAGAAGAACCAAACAAAAAAGCAATACAAAGAAATAATTTCAGTACATTATCATGAGTAGATGAATGATGATTATAGTGGATATATGGGTCCAAAAATATTCCAAATTGAAAATCAAGAGATTGGTGGGTCTATGCTATAATAACAAATAGAACATAATTGTAATCGGGTTTATATATAATAATAAGAATGAATAATATAAAGAAAAAATATATAGAATGTAAGGGACGGTTGGCTAGTAATCCCTTTCACACTTAGGTGGTGGTTACCCAAATAAAATATGAGTAACAATCACAAGGCATCACTTTTTTCATTGATGCTTGTAACCTATATATCTTTTAGTAGGTGTTGTTATTGTCACGGAAAGATATGTCAATTATAGGTATCATAGATTAAGAGAGAGAAAGGGCTAGGCATTGTAGAAGAGGGGAAGGTGGTGGTGGTGAAAAAAATGTTGAAAAAAAATAATCTAAAGTCTCAAAAACCTAGCTACCTCAGCCAGAAACAAAATAAGAAAATTGGCGTCTTTTAAGGTGAGAGTTTAACTAAGTCATTCACTAGTGTAACAATTAAATTGATCGCAAGATATACAATAAAATATTATAAATGATTGAGATTTTAGATTATATCATATGATCAATTTGACTGGTACACTGATGATGAAATTAATTGTTGGCGTGAACCCTAAAAGCCACCAAGAAAATAAGCCAAAATTCTAAAAGTGAAAAACAAAATCTAATAGTAAACACTTGAAAGATCTTAGATCACAAGTTTCCACACCTGAAACAGAAGTGAAACAAAATGTTGTGATATGATGATGATGATAAGTGCACGTGTGTTGATAGATTGAGCATGGCAGAACAAGAAAAGAGCCCCTGGGACCATATATATGAATAGTGTTGCTTGGTTTATAGAAATCTTAAAACTATATATAACAAGTGTTAGACCTTCTTATTACCACTAAAACACTCATGACTATAATAATCATAATTATATTTATAATCATAATGGAAGAAGGGTCAATACCCTTAATATTATCTATATCTAACTGCAATGGAGCTTAATCAGATGGAGACAAAAAACGAAACGTGATTATAAAAGAAGGGAAAAAACTATGTGCTATAGCTGGTTTTCTAGACCCTCATAGTAGTGACTAGTGAGAATAAAATGTGGAGAACAGTATTTGAGATCATTCTTTTGCCCTCCTACAGTGAACCCCAAAGAGAATCAAGCAAGAATAATAAAGATTGAGTTTAAAAAATAAAGAAAATTATGAGATGCTTTTGGAGTTTTCTGTTCTGACAATAAGTTTATTCCTACAACAAGTTTCAATTAATAATTATAATAATAATCATAAATAATTTATTAATAATTAATAGTGAGGGATTATAGCTTCACCAATCACCACAATGCATCCATTCCTTCCCCATAACAAATCCAAAAACAAAAGAATAAAACAGAAGCAAACACCAAATAATGATGAAGTGCCATATCAGACTATTAACAAGGGAATCATAGCACTACATTTTGTTAATGGAAATTCAGCACATTAATAATTAATAATAATAATAATAATATTAATAATAATAAATATGTAACCTAGTAATAAGCCATAATCACAATTAATTTCCTTAATATTAAAATTAAAGACAGATATAGCAATGAAAAAAAATAAATGTTGAAAAATTTATAAAAATAAAAATTACTATACGGTGGTAGTACTAGTAGTAACATTAGCTGTAGCAGTTGTAGAGATCAAACTAGCACCTGAACCACCACCACCACCACCACTAACCGTGTTATCACCAGCGCCACCACTACTACTTGCACCACCTTCATTCTTAACAACACCCCCACTGCTACTCACAGCAGAAACCGTAACAGCAGACCTCTTCCTTTTCTTCTTCTCATAAGGAATTCCTCTAGCTTTTGCTTGTCCTTCCCTAACTTCCCTTAAATAAATCCTTACAGCCTTCGCACCAAACGGGTTAGACTCAGGACGACCTCCGTTTTCTTCGTAAGCCGCCCTAAGTCGACCGATTAGTGCGTCAAGGCTTCCCCACGCCTGTTTTAACGGACAGGTGCAGGGAGCAGGAGGATTAGGGTGTCCGAAATACGGACACCCTGATACGTGAACCTTAGTTTTCCCGAATTGATCGAGATACTTCAAAAACTCGATCACGTGTGCTCCACTGCACCTTGCTAGTGTCAATGGTGGTTTGTGGTTTTGCAGATACTGTAAGAACGTGTTCCAGTCACGTCTCTTTTGTGACTCATAACGACTCGGTGGTGGTGCCGGTGACAGCGTTGATCCCTCCGGTGGAGCTGCTGCAGTAGCTGCAATTGTAACTGTAGCAGAAGTTGTCGATGGATTCTCTGTAGTATTCGTTGAGGGTGCTGTTCCCCCTGATGCCGTGTCCATGATTGAGAAATTTCTAGAATCTTCTTCAATTAAAGTAACAAATGAACCTTTTTGTGTGTGTGTGTGTGATCTGTGTTTTTTTTTGGAGGGTATGGAAATTGAATTGTGGGAAAGTGTAAGGGACGAGGTTTGTGTTTGTTTACTAGGTAGTAGCTGTGAAGGGGTTTGTTTGAGTTTGAGGTAGATGTTTGTTTTGTTTTCACGAGAAAAAAGGGTTTTGTTTTCTGGTTTCTGGTTTCATGAAGAAGAGGGAGTGGAGCGTTTTGTTTGGTTTGGGTTTGGGTTAGAGAGTGAGAATTTTTGGTGATGGGACGTGAAAAAGCATAGATGAATGAATGAAATGAATAAGACTGAGAGAATGGTGAAGGGTTGCTTTGATTTGTTGACGTGGGCAAGGGACATTGTTGGCAATTAAATAATCTATTTTTATTCAATAATTTATTTATTCAGTAATTTGAAAAATTAAAGCTAATTTTTTTTACTATATTGATGTTAAAAAAAGATTGTCTAGTGTAGATTGAGTAATAGAAGAGGAGGGAAGAGAGAATAGGCATTTGCATTTTGTACAGTATTGGCAATTTCACATGGGTGGCCGGGCCCCTCAAGACGTGACAGGTTTACCATTCACCACCGCCGCTTCTCCACTCTCTTTCTCTCACCTCGCTCAATCTCTTTCCTACTCTCATGTTGTTGTTTGGAAGTACGCGCCATCTTCTTAACGGGTTGTTGTTTTTCAATGTACAGTGTAGTGTGATAAACACGGGTGAATTGGAGCGTGGAGTTATTATCTTAGTATTAGTGATGCGGATCTGATGGGCAATAAATGGAGGGTCTTTTTTTTTTTTTGGTCAACTAAATGGAGGGTCTTAACATGGTCAAATATTTCATTGCCATGTTTAACGATCGATACTTCTTGTACCCTCCCTTTCATATTTCAATTTTCTTTGTATTGTTTTTATAAAATATCTTGAGTACGTAACAGTACTAGTACTAAAATATTTATTGCTTGGTCTTGATTATGAGTACTTTTGAAGTGTGTATTATTATTTTTAAACAAAGGTATCCCTCTACAAAATTTTTTTGCAGAGATTAATCATTTGGAGGTATTGAAATTCATTTAAAAGATTGACCTTTTTCACTAAATGTTTTTATATGTTGTAACAAACAAGTAAAAAAGTAGTAATAATAGAAACAAAATTGAAAATAGAGACACGATATTGGGCCACACAGCTTTGGTCGATCTTCGCCACGCCATGACTACAGAATCGTTGTAGTTCCGTCAATGAGTACTTATAATAACTTTGTACAGATTATAGTAAACCTCTGAACAGTACTGTGGGGGCTAATGCCCCCGCGCCCGCAAAACATTATGGGTCAACCCAACATGGGCTGGAGGCGAAGGTCGCTTCGCTTCGCTCAACTCCCCCACCCCTAGTGCCATTGATGTTGCATATGAGCCATACTCAATAATCTTGTTAGTATTTTAGTAGTAAAATGGTAGAAAAAAATAGCTGAAATTGTGAAAAGGGTATGATGAGGAAGTGATAGTAAGACTTTTTGGAATTGAACACTCAAATATACGTTACAAGATGCACTAGCCTATATTTATAGGCTCCATTCCAACGCCTCTAGTATGGCAGTAGCCAATTTTTTTATTAGAACAATCTAGTTCCTCTTAAGTCTAGAAAAAAAATCAAGAAGCTATGAGAATATCGTAATTGCCATACTCTAATGTTAATGTTGTAGTTTCTTGAAGTTCCTAAACATTTGTAGCATATCATACACTTCTCCTTGATGCAAATTTCGAGAAACTCCAAGCATAGTTCTCAGTTCTTCAAACTTGACTCTTAGTAATGCCTTCGTAAATATGTTTGCAACTTGATCTTCTATTGTGCAGTACTCGAGTTGAATCTGCTTAGTTGTCTCAGATTTTGTAATAAAGTGATATTTTATTGCAATGCGTTTTTGTTCAGTGATGATGAACCAGGTTATTTGTCATTGATATAGCTAACTTGTTGTCACAGTAGGCTGTAGTAGTGTGATCTTGTTGTTCACCCATTTCTCCACGTATTCTATCAATCCATATAGTTTGACTTGTCGCTTCAGCTGCTGCCACGTACTCATCCTATGTTGTTGATTGTGCAACTGTTTCTTGTTTCTTTGAAGCCCAACAGAAAAATCTTGATCCCAGTAAGAAGGAATAGCCTGATGTACTCTTCACGTCATTTGTTGAACCTACCCAATATTCACCGTCTGTGTAGCCAAGAAATCTTGAATTGGTCGTGGTTTTGTACCATATACCAAAATCCTTTGTGCCTTGGAGGTATCTTAGGATTCTTTTTCCTGATCCATAATGAATTTGACTTGGCTTCTACATGAATCTTGATAGAAGACTTGTATAGCGCGATGCATCAGCTTCTAACGCTTCTTCTTCCTTTTGTAACTTCTCATTTAGTCATTTATCACAAGCAGAGTAGCTTCTGGCTTGCAGTCATTCATGTTGAACTTCTTCAATAATGCCTCAGTGTATTTCTCCTGACAAATAAATATCCCTTCTCTTTGTTGTTTTACCTCTATGCGGAGGAAGTAGTTCATCAAGCCAAGATCGGTCATCGTAAATGTCTTTATCATATCTTCTTTGAATTTAGTCACCATCTTCGTGTTATTTCTTGTGCAGATTAGCTTATCTACGTACAAGGACACAATGAGTGTATCATTGGGTCTTGATATATAGTGTCGGCTCACTTTTCTCCTCTTGAAACCTTAGTCGATGAAGTATTTATCAATTCGGCTATACCATGCTCGAGGAGCTTGCTCTAGACTATATAGAGCTTTTCTTAGTCTCAATACTTTATCTTCATTTCCTTTGTTGATGAAGCCCAATGGTTTCTTAACATAAATCTCTTCTTCTGGTACTCCATTTAGAAAGGTAGACTTGACATCTAGTTGATAAATTCTCTACTGATTTTATGCTGCAAGAGCTATTAAAGCTCTTATTGTATCTAGATGAGCAATTGGAGCAAATGTCTCGTTGTAGTCAACTCCAGATTGTTGAGAGCAGCCCTTTGCTACAAGCCGAGCCTTGTGTTTTTGTATTGAGCCATCAGGGTTAAGCTTTGTCCTATAAACCTATTTGACTCCTAAAATATCTTTATCTTTTGGACAGTCTACTAGCTCCCATATTTATTTTTCTCAATTGATTTAATTTCCTCCTCCATTGCTTTGACCATACTTGTTGCCTTCATAGTTTTCAGGCTTAGGTATGGCCAAATTGCAGGTTTCATATATATCCACCGTAGATCTTACTCGTCATGGAGTAGATTCTGGTGAGGAATATTACTTTGTCAACTTCTCCTTGAGGTTGTTGTACTGGTAGTGAAATGTTGTTTCTCTCAAAAAAATTCTTTATCCCAATTCTGAGCGGCAGCTTCATCAAATTCAACATCTCGGCTAATAGTGAGTTTCTTTGTTTGTATGTTGTAGACTCGATAGCCTTTTGATTGTGTATTATATCCTCGAGAAGATTCCTCGAACTGCCTTTAAAAATGCATGTTCATTCCAAAAAGAATGCAATCATTGGGACAAGCGTGTATCTTCTCATATTTCAAGCCAATGGACCCTAACATTTGTTTTGCATCATACGTCCGAGAAGGGAGCACATTATCCTTCTAAGCAACATTTCTTTCAATAGTGTGAGTAATTCAAGAAAGCTCTTATCCGTCCATACGTGGCAAGTTTTCAAGTTATACAACTTTATCACAACCCAATAATTTTGTGAATTCAAGATAACCTCATACAACGACGCCTCTACATTCGTTATCAACTTCTCAAACATTTGAGGACTGGTCATTAAGATCGCCTTCAAAAGCCTTTGCCATCTCTTCAAATTCGCCCCCAACAAATGTAGGTATTTCGTGTCAACCGGTGCACATCTCTCAAGATTATTACCCATATTCAAGATTCAACTCTTTCCTCACTATGCATTGTCCAACAAGTGTAAGTTTGATCAATTCCATTACCCTTTAAATGTCCTCACAACTCGCTCCTGCATTAATCGATTTTTACATAGCAACAACGTAAACAGGGACATATCATATTACTAGATCTCCCTAAACGCTTAATGAAAGACAGTTCACAAAATAATCCACTCCATCTCTATATTCCTTGGACAGCACGATTGGCGGACATCCACTTTCTATCCATAATGTCCCAATATCTATAATAAATTCTCGGATAAGAGAACTTAAACTTATTATATATATATATATATATATATATATATATATATATATATATATATATATATATATATATATATATAGATGAAAAACAAAAAGAATTTACAATTTTATTGAACCTAAGACATTCGATCAACTAGCTAGTAGTTTCAACTAAACAAATCAAAGACTTTGATGTCTTCTATATAGTCATTAATTCTTCATATAAAAAAAAAAGAACAAAAAAGTACCGAACAAGTGGAAGCAACACCGACAAAATCTCCAACCACCGTGAACTCGAACTAGAACGAACTCTCGAACCAGACAAACTCGAACAACGATCGTGAAGCTCCGATAAAAAAAACTCCCAAAACCTAACAAACAATTCGCATAATATTTTTTTGCACATTCAACTAATTTTACACATATCAAACACATACAAATACATTCAACATATTCCTCTCCTATCAAAATTTTTTTTTTCACACATTCAACAAATTCCTCTCCAATCAAACTACATTCATCTCCAACCTATCAAAAACCTAAAAAACAAAAAACAAAATAGAGAACTAACCTTTGAGAGAAGATGAAGACAAGCAATGAGGGCTATGGGTGCTGGAGAGGATTCACGAGAGTGAGGGATTGAGAGGATTCACGAGACAAGCAATGTAGGTTTGGGGGTTATTGTGGGTTTGGGGGTTATTGTGGGTTTTGGGGGTTTGGGGGTTTGTGGGTTTGGGGGATTGTGGGTTTGGGGGTTTTCTGGGTTGTGGGAGCTCGCTGAGAGTGAGGGAGAGCTCGCGGGTTTGTGGGTTTGTGTGGGTTTGTGGGTTTTTGCTGAGAGAGAGAGAGAGGGAGAAGAACGCAGAAACACAGAGAGCTGAGAGAGGAGAAGAAGCGCGAAGGGAAATGAGAGGTGAGAGAGAAACACGAACGTGCAAAAAAAAAAAATTAAAACAATACTCAGTGTTTCTAAAAAACGCTGAATACGTGGTTTTTCGCTTTAAAATAAGCGCTGCTTTCCTAAAAACGCTGGTTATGTGGCCATCTCGCCCTTCTATACGCAGCTGCGTTTCTTTGAAAAACACTGGGTATGTGGCAATCTCGTCCTCTCTATACGCAGCGTTTTCTGAGAAACGCTGGTTATGTGGCAATCTCGTCCTCTCTATACGCAGCGTTTGCTAAAAAACGCTGGGTATGTGGCTATCTCATCCTCTCTATACGCAGCGTTTGCTAAAAAATGCTGGGTATGGGGTTAGCGTGTTTGGGTATAGGTGGCGCTTTCTAAAAAAACGTTGGGTATGGGGTTAGCGTGTTTGGGTATATGTGGCGTTTTAAGACAAAACGCTGCTAATGGTGGCGCTCTTTTTTAGCCATTCTGGCGTAGTGTTTCTTGAAGTTTCTAGAGATTTGTAGCATAATCCTACAAATCTCCACCTTTGCGAATATCAAACCCCTATGAAAATTCACTGCATGGTGTTCACATCCTTGGTGCTGGGGGTAGAGCTCCTACTTAACAGTGAGTAAGATGTAACAAGTCCAAGCAGTTCTCAAACTTGTCACCGTGACCGGCTTCGGTCAACATATCACCTGCATTCTCTTAAGTATGAACATTTTCAAGTAATATCTATCCAGATGTAAGTAGCTATCTGATCTTTTGAAACCTCAGATCAAAATGCTTTATCCTGACGTGATACACCTAATTCTTTTCCAAGTAAATGGCACTCTGAGTATCACAATGCAACTGAATTCCACTTTGCTCAACACCCAACTCGTTCACCAATCGTTTGAGCCATAAGACCTCTTTGGCAACTTCTGCTACTGCCACGTATTCTGCTTCAGTTGTTGACACTGCCACTATGGATTGAATTGATGATTTCCAACAAATAGGTCCACATGCAAGAGTGAAGACATATCCTGTTGTAGAACTCCTATCATCCATCTCGCCAGCATAGTTTGAATCAATATATCCGATAACCGAATAATCACCTCTTTCACTGCTAAACATGAAACCATGACCTGTTGTACTCTTTAAGTACCTAAAAATCCACTTGACTGATTCCCAATGAGGCTTTATTGGTTTGGACATAAACTTGCACACTTGACTAATAGCTTGCGCCAAATTTGATCTAGTGCAAACCATAGCATACATTAAACAACAAATTGCACCGCATAAGGAACCTTTAACATAAACTCATCTTCTCGCATTAGTCTTTAGACACCGATCCAATGAGAGCTTAAAATGATTCGCAAATGGAGTACTCACAACCTTCAAATTGATCATGTCAAATCTGTCTAGCACCTTTTCAACATAGCTTTTCTGAGAGAGCCATAATTTTCTAGCTCTCCTATCCCTGTGAATTTCCATCCCAAGAATCTTCTTGGCAGAACCTAAGTCTTTCATATCAAATTCTTTTTCCAACATGATTTTCAGCTCATTTACGTCATGTATATGATTAGAAGGTGTTCGGTCCTAGAATTCAGATATACCTTGTCCGAGCTCGAGGATCTTGCTTTGTGTACCTTGAAGATTGTTGTCGGCTCTTTGAAGATTGAGCTCGAGTAGTCCGAGTTGGTCTTCGTCCCATGTCGGGTGGGGTGTACCTGCAGACACTCTGATGCCTAAGTCAGTAGACGAATAAGGCAGAATGTGCAAGGAATGAGAAAGTACCTGGAATTGGTGGCTTGCACCTCTATTTATAGACGGCGAGTAGCTCTGCCTTGGCCGCTTTGATCCGGCCGTGGCGATCCTAGCCGCTTCGGTCCAAAGTGCTCGAGTGACGCGCGCGGCAACTCCTCGCCCCGCCCCATTGATGTTGCATATGAGCCATACTCAATAATCTTGTTAGTATTTTAGTAGTAAAATGGTAGAGAAAAATAGCTGAAATTGTGAAAAAGGTATGATGAGGAAGTGATAGTAAGAATTCTTGGAATTGAGCAATTGTATTGAACACTCAAATGTACATTACAAGATGCACTAGCCTATATTTATAGGCTCCATTCCATTGCCTCTAGTATGGCAGTAGCCAATTTTTTATTAGAACAATCTAGCTCCTCTTAAGTCTAGAAAAAAAATCAAGAAGCTATGAGAATACCCTAATTGCCATACTCTATTGTTAATGTTGTAGTTTCTTGAAGTTTCTAGAGATTTGTAGCATAATCCTACACTCCTCCTTGATACAAATTTCGAGAAACTCCAAGCATAGTTCTCAGTTCTTCAAACTTGACTCTTAGTAATGCCTTCGTAAATATGAGGAGTTTCGGCAGCAGTTGTCATACCCAAATCTGCTAATCGACCCCGATGAGCTGGAGAAGTTGAAGATACAGTTGTGGCATGACATAGTTGGAGGGCCTAATAAAAGTAATATGGATGGATCGGGAAACATGTATGGAAATATTTTTGACTTTGGAGCTTCGACGTGCGTGAGCCTTTCCCCTAAGCACCTTAGGATCATCCATGACAGTGGAGGTTGCACTACAGCAGCGGCTAATTGACATGGTATTTAATCATACCGGGATGCCCGACGAGCAAGATCAGCCCGCCCAGTAGAGCTTGCCCGACACTACAAGAAAAGCTTGTTTTAGCCACCAGCAATTGCCACGGAGCTTATTCCGTCAGTAATTTGCCACGGGTTTGCGACGGAATGAGTAAAAAATAGAGGCGCGAAATTTCCCGCTGGTGTTTGCCACAGATTTGCCACGGACATGTGAAAGGACAGACATTTGCCACGTAGATGCCGTGGCAAATCCGTGGCAACCCATTGGTCAAAATAAAAGAGCCCGATACATAAAATCGTAACGCTCGCACTTCTCATCTTCTCCCTTCGCTTCTCCGCCCTCGCTCACTCTCCACCTTCTCCCTCTCCACCTTCGCTTCTCCTCCGACCTTCTCCTCCGCCTCCTTCGATCGATCGCTTCTCACGCTCACTCTCCACCTTTCACTCTCCTCACCTCCGCCTCCTCAACCTCCACCGCACTCTCCTCACTCTCACTTCTCTCTCTCTCTCACACCAAAGAAACCCTAGACCCATCATCTTCTCCACTCCAAAGCTTGCATTAATGGAACCCAACCTCAAAATCGTCATCCTCGCCAGTGCGAAACCTAACAACCTCGGTTTAGAAGTGATCGATACAAATCGCTTCAACAAAGGTATTTCGCTTTCTCTATTTCTCATTTCTACTTCTTCAATATGGTATATTGCTTCCTCTGCTTTCTCTTAAAGTCGATTTTGGTTTTGTTTTGGTGTTCATAGGTTTATTGGTTTCCTCTCACTTCTCCTCTCACAACTCAGTTCTTCTTTCACTTTTCACAAATTGGTTTCTAAATATTCCTCTGATTTTGGGTTTTATTTTGTTGTTATTAGGTTTTGAATTCTTGCAAGACACAATATATATTTTCGTAGAGATCGACACCAAGTAAGTACTCTATTTTATAATTTGTTTTTTGTGTTGTTAATGTGATGTGAATGATTTTGTTTATGTGGCTTTGTTTTGAGCTTCTGTGGTTCATGTGTACAACAAAGAGGATTTGGTTTTGTGTTCATTTCCGTACTATGAGACACATGCATTTGTTCGAATATTACGTATACTTGATACAAGGTTGGTAATATATGATTGTTTGTTGTTTTGTTTGATTGTAATGTGGATTACTTTGGTTGGAGTGGTTTTTAATGTTTCGATTCATTTCTCAGTAAAGGAATGGTACATGGGGATTTCTTGAAGGTGTGAAAGTATCTCGTGCACCGCCACCTAGGACTTGGTCATAAGTGCAGCAATGCCTTCGTGATAAGGGTGTATTAGAAGTTCTATGCAACTATGTGAGTAATAATTCCCTTGTTTAGCTTTGAACTTGGTAGTCAGTCTAATGGAATTAAATAATATAAGTATGTATTTTGTTGCAGCATCTCCATCTAAAAAGTTTCAACCTTCAAGGCATGTAATTGGCTTTTGTACTCGTTGTTTTTGTTGAAGTCTTGGCATCTTGTTGTGACTATTGATGATGATCTTGTCAAGAGAATACTTCCCTTTGTTGTCTCTGGGCTTCGGATCGGTAAGGGAGCTTCGATCACAAGGTTAGAATTCAAGGAAATTCTTTTCGTGTACTAAAGTCGATTATACTTAGGCATCATCTAGTAAATTTCTCACAATTATCTTAACTTTTGGTCAATAGGCAAAGTAATTTCTTTGAAATGCTTTGGATCACATTAAAGTAATTTGCATTTTTGCCCTTTTTAATCAAGTTTAGGTGTGTGATACGATCCATGTACTCTTATTTGTTACTATGTCTTTTGGCACCATCCGATGCATTATTTATTTTTAAATTGTCGCTCCATGCAGTCGCCTCCTTGATGATAGTTGGCTTGCTTGGAAATAAAGTCGCATTAGCTCCTAAACTTTTGAATAGTTTGATACGCTTTCGGTTCTTGAGGTTGCTCGTGAGGATGCTAAAGAGTTGGTAGATCTTCATTGGTTTCGCTATCCCTAATGGCTCTAATCAATCTTGTTCGTGTCATCTCTGCCTTGTTCTTTAGGGTTGAGTTACATGTGTCAACTTTAAACAGAGGTTTTAATCCCTTTTCTTTTTGACAAATGTTATTGGCTCAATATTCTTTCTGTTACGCGTTGTCTAATTTTTTACTTATCTATAATGTATTCTCACTTTGTTGTGCTTGTGCTTTTATTCAATCACTTGCTTTTGTTTTTTATTCTCAAGGCTTGAGGGAGAGAAACAATTCATCAATTTATTGAGTGTGTTTGATGTTGCTGTCAATTTCTTATGGAAATCGGCTGAATCTGGTTATCAACACGTGTGGCCGGTAAACTCACTCTCTCTCTTTCGTTTTGGATTTTGTGGCTTTTTCGTTTCCTCTTTTTACGATTTTGGATATAATAATGGGAGAATATTCAATGGTGTAGCTTTGGTTAAAAAAAGTGCTTTTCATGTGTAGTTTATTGTTACTGCTGTTACTATCTTGTTGATGTTTGTTATTTACTACGGATTTGCCACGGTTAAAAAAAGTGCTTTTAATTTTTTTTTAATTTTTGCGACGGATTTGCCATGGATTTGCGATGAAATTTGCGACGACTTTGCCACGGATAATTGCGACGGATTTGCCACGGGTTTGCGACGGAAAAATTTGCCACGGAAAAGTCCGTGGCAAACGATTTCATGACGGCGTTTTTTGCCACCATTTTTGGTCCGTGGCAAATCCGTGGCAAATGTTGTTTTGCCACGGAAATTTGTACATTTGCCACGGAAATGTCCGTGGCAAATCAACGATTTTCTTGTAGTATGCAAATGACAGAGACGATGGAGATTATTGAGACTTTGCTTACCATAAGGATTATTGACGGCATCTCGGTAACTTATGTTTTAATTAATGTGCAAATATCTTAGTTTTCAGAATTATATGATATTCTTAACATTATCATTTTTGATTTGTTTGTTATGTTGTTCAGAGCTAGACTTGAAGATGCTCTGTCAGAGTTTTTTGAGTTTAGGGAACTTGTAGTTTATATATTCATTATAGTTTCACACCTTTAGTTGCCCAACGTTTTGACACTTATCGTTTTAGCACTTGAATATTTGGTGTAGTTTATGGAAGTTTGACACTTTTAGTTGCATGTTTTGACACTTATTATTGTTTAGCACTTGTTGAATTACTTATAATTGATCTCGCTTATATTAGCTTAATGAACTTATAGTTTAGGTTAGCTTATAGTTTATGTGAACTTTAGTTAAATTGATTTGTAAGTTAGTTTATCTGAATTGAATTGGTGGATTAACTAGTTTATGTGAATTGAATTAGTGGGTTGAATTCAATTGAAATTGTTTGGATTGAATTGTTTTGGAATTAAAAGTTGTTAATTGGTTAGGAATTTTAAGTTAGTTTATGCGAATTAAATCGGTTTGAATTGAATTTCAATTAAATCGTCATTCGTTGGATTTTTCTTGGGAAATGAGTGTTTTTCTTGTAGTGCATGTAATGTACGAAGCAATGTTTTGATTTATTTTCACTTTGTTAAAATATTTACCAAAGTTATATAACATTTTAGTCATAATTTTATTACGTTTAAAAGTTGTATGTACTTATATTTACGTGCTATTTGTTACGAAACAAATTTGAACGAATCAAATGAATGATTCTTTTTAGAAAGGAATATAAAGGCAAGTGGTAGATACTCAACAAGTGAGATTGAAGTATTAACTAATTAGTTGGTTCGTGGAACAATTTCCCTTGTATTGATAATTACGTTTAATATTTGATAAATCCTTGTATTGATAATTTCCCTTGTATTGATAATCTCGTTTAATATATGATAATCTCGTAACAATAATAATTTCCCTTGTATTGTAATTTTCCAACAGATATTTAATTAATATTTAGATTTTTTATCAACTAAAACATCGTTAGTGGTTTACTATATTATTTTTTTTGTTTGTACAATTAATTATTATTTTATTTTTTTGTTTGTACAATTAATTATTTCGTTTAGTATATGATAAATCCTATTAAATAATTGATTTTAGGTATAATTAACTACCTCATAAGCATTTTTTGATTAGGAAAATATATCAGAACGTATTTTAAATATCATGAATACATGTAGGTTAGTGCGAATATTTTAGAATCACATATGCAAATATATCCTTTAAGTTATATAATTAATTAAGACTCGATGTTTTATCTTTATCTTGTTAATTTGCAATGTATATTAGTTAATTATAATTTCAAAATAAATATTTTATTTACTTCTGTATAAATAAATAAAAGAATTGACATCAAAACATAAATTTGTAGGACTCTCCTCTTTTATTTAAGCAGCTCATCCCTATAGTAAAAAAGAAATTTTCTAAGGATTTGTCATGTCTAATGATCACACAATTAATAACTATTTTAGTAATATTGTATAGATAACATCATTTAAAATTTTAGTAGAATCACACAAAAATACTTTTTTGATATCCAGCTCACTCATATCAATCCAATCAAATAAATTACCAATATACAGTAAATTTACAACTGGAATGTCATAAAAGTGCTTGATTTTCTAGATCCATACATAAATGGAATGATGTTAAATTGTCAATTTATTGTAAAATTCCAACTGACATTTAATCATCAACACAAAATATTATCGATAAACAAGACCACATGTATCAATATTGGTCTATATATACCAAGAGAATTCATGAAAGAAAAATCACAACAAAACACTTTGTATCGTTTTTCTTTTCGCTCTCAATGACTAGGAAAAAAGTGAAACTAGCCTTCATAGTCAATGACTTTGCAAGGAAGGCAACTTACAAGAAAAGGAAGAAGGGTCTAGTGAAGAAGGTGGATGAACTCAGCACCCTTTGTGGCATTGAAGCTTGTGCTATAGTGTATAGCCCTTATGAGCCTCAACCCGAGGTTTGGCCATCCCCATTGGGAGTTCAAAGTGTGCTCTCGAAGTTCAGGATGATGCCAGAACTTGAGAAAAGCAAGAAAATGGTGAATCAAAAGACTTTCTTGAAGCAAAGGATTCTGAAGGCGAAAGAGCAGGTGAAGAAACAAAGGAAGGAGAACAAGGAGCAAGAGATGACCATGTTCATGTTCCAGTGCCTTGTTGCAGGTAAGATTATGGATGATAATATTTCTATCGATCGCTGATTTGAATGAGCTTTCATGGTTGATTGAGCATAATTTGAAGGAAATTGGTAGAAGGATGGAAACATTGGATAATAATGCTCAGGTCATGGCTCCATGCCAAGTCCATGTGCCAACATCTGTACAAGAACCTACACTAGCACCAGCAGTAGCCCAGAATGAAGAAATGGCGTTGGTGGATCAAGCCCATGGATTGGGTATGAATGTTGACACCATGCGAAGACAGTGGTTTATGGATTTGATGATCAATGGTAATGGGGATGAGGTGATTCCATTTGAAGATGTCAATCTTCCAATGGTTTATTTTCCCAACTTACTATGATTAAAAGAAAATCATGTGTTCGATTTGTAGTCCTTTGGGGAAGTCTATTTCAGTTCTCAATTTAATCCTATGATGATTTCGTTTTTGTTTTTTTGGTTTAAATGTGAAGTCATAATCATAAGTCATTACGATCTAATCTTCACATCTTTATTTTATTTATAGTTTTTATTTATGGTTTGTAATCCTCTGGGGAAGCCTATTTCAATTCTCAATTTAATCCTATGATGATTTCGTTTTTATTTTCTGGTGTAAATGTGAAGTCATAATCGTAATCATTATGATCTAATCTTCACATCTTTATTTTATTTATAGTTTTTATGAATGAGTCGCTACACATGTTTTTACTACCTCACATGGTTGAATAAAATTTAAAATCTATTGGTGTGGCTTTCAATACTTTTGCATTCCAGTCAAAAGAAATACCTTTGCATTAAACGTTTGTGAAGAATGTTTATCTCATGTTATGAAACCCTTTTAATGTATCTTTATTTATTTCAACAAGATTTAAGGAATATATAATCACTCGATATTCGCTATGATAGGCCTTCGGGAAAATATAATCACTCTCTAAGATAAATGTATTTATAATTTTATCTATTCCAATATTATAATTGAATTGATTTTCATATTAAAAGTTGAAAGTCGAATCAATCCAATTCAATCTGAGTTCATGTGTGTGTGTGCGCCAACGGCAACACACATAATTTACTTTCAAAATAATTATAGCATTGGTGTTGTGGAACAAACCAAGTTGTTGTTTTGGTCCTGAGTAGTGAGTAAGAACTGTAATTCGTTCAATATATAATAAAAGACTTGTCTCCTAGCATTTAGGGGAACCAAAATGAATGAAAAGTCTTGTCTCCTAGTACAAATTATAATAAGAACATTATTATTCAATATAATATCTTGCTTATACAAAATACCCAACGTGAAATAACCTCCTTAAATTTATTGCACCAACCCAAATAAACGACCAATAATGAAAATTTGACATTGAAGAATTGAGATGTCATAATTTATTCATTTCTTTTATTAAATTGTAGATTTTATCTGGAAATTTTTCTAAATCCCTGAAAAAAAATCCCTTAATAAGTAAATGAAAAAAAAATTCCCATGCAAGAATGCAAAAAGTAGATAGATGAATGCATGTCATTTCTATGCTAAGGAAGAGTTTTTGTGGAATATTAGTGTTAGAGAATTATATTAGATTATATTAGGGGAGTTATATTAGAAAATATTATGTATTAGAGTTTATTTAGTTGGATTATTATTAGGTGTTACTTTAATTGGGCCTTTAGCCCTCAGGCCTTTAAGTTTACTTGAAAATAAAAGACTTTTCATTCATTTTGGTTCCCCTAAAATGTCTCCAAAAGACTACATATATAGTTACCTAACATGGGCTAGTAAACTTAAAGGCCTGAGGGCTAAAGGCCCAATTAAAGTAACACCTAATAATAATCCAACTAAATAAACTCTAATACATAATATTTTCTAATATAACTCTTCTAATATAATCTAATATAATTCTCTAACAATTAGCCAAATCAACAATGAGTTTTGAGGCATAGAAGCAATTTACCTTTTCAACTACGTCCTCTGTTATGCCTGTTTCCATTGTTGGAATATAAAAGTTGTAGTAATCATTAAAAGTTTCTCTTGAGAGGCGTGGTGCTTGTATAAGCTTGCGATGAAGAGAAACTACAACAGTCTAATTTTTCAACATGCTCAAAAATAACACACAGTCGCCTTAAGTTGTCAAACTCCAAAATTACTTGACCTGAATGTGGTGTAAACCACTCCCAGAGCATCGTCATGTGATAAGAGCATCCAAAATCAAGAATCCACGCATCTGTGCACTTGCTAGATGAAACAGAAAGAATATCCCCTTCACTGTCAGAATCATCAATTTGAAACACATCTACAGAACTGGATGCGCCCTGAAACTATAACACTCTGTTGTTTTCCTATTCTTGGATTTAAACCTCTTCTTCCCAGAACCTGTCGTTTTACCCTTGTTCCACCCATGGTCTTGACTACCCTTCACATACAGACCGTCACCTTGACTTCCTTCCTCTACACTCTGTCTCCTTTGGGAATGAGACAAAAGTGTAGCTGTAATACTACAAGAAATCATTTGATTTGCCACTTTACATTTCGTGGCAAATGCACAAATTTCCGTGGAAACAACATTTGCCACGGGTTGCCACTTGAGACAAAAATTGGTGGCAAAAACGCTGTCATAAATCGCTTGCCACGGAATTTCCGTGGCAAATATTTCCGCCGCAAATCAAGTGTGCAAATTTTTCCGCCGCAGCGTGGCAAATGTTTCCGCCGCAAAGCCGTGGCAAATTTTCGCCGCAAATCCGCAAAACTTTCGCGCGCAAATCAGTAAAAACCGTCGCAAATTTTTAAAAAAAAATTTAAAAAAAACATGGAGCAGTAGTTTCCTACTACTCCAACTTCTTCACAAGTTCTATCACAAGTTCTGTGATATTACTCACTCTTTGGGGTGCAAGTGTATTCTTGAAATACATATAATAGACTTACATCTAAAGTATATCATATAGCTTATGAGTTTAATAACTATACGCTAATGATATAAACAAATTTAACATAAACATTTAATCATAGTTCATCATATTGACACACCATAACATAATATAACTTCATATGACTTATTGTTGCTTGTTGGACAGATTGCATTTACCAACAAAAATGATTTTACACAAGAAAAAGAACAACAAACTAAAGCCAAGAGAGTAGTATTTCCACTACAATAATACTAAATCAACCACAATAAAAACTAATAACATTCTGACAGTTAACTAGCTGTGACAACACAATTTTAATGAAAACATACTTTTCCTATTATATTAGGCTGGCGGCTTAGACCAACCCACTTGTATGTTTTGCCATCAAAGTTCCATTCTCTGAATAGTCTAAGCTTCAAATACAAACTTAGATTCACCAACCTGCACAAAATACAACGATCAGCACATGCAAGATTACTAAATTTGCTTTACATAATCATCAAGCATTGAAAAATCACAAATTCCTACCTGCAAATCAAGCATAAGGGGAACATCAGTCTCTTCTACTTTGGCTGCCAAAGATAAACAAGCTACAGCCAATAGTTGCATTGTCCAAGCTCTTCCCTTCTGAAATTGGAAACAAACATTAGATCTAAATTCAACCAATGGATTATAAACGGCCTGATTTATTTAATTAAACTTCTCTTCATTCATTGACTTACTGGTAGTTCATATGCAGAAAGAAAGCGGTCCAAGTAATTTATTGATAGATATTCACATAGAGGACCAAAACCAAAATGCGCTCCAACCTATAAAACATTAACATAACAGCAAAGAGCAATTAGTTAAACATAAAGCCATCATCTAATCAAATTAATCCAGATTGTGCATCATAGAATACATGAACAAATAAGTTTCATTCAATAAAATCCAATCAAACAAAACCTAATCCAATCCAAGCAAGGAACTTTGATGATGATAAGTTCATTAAATTGAAAGTCAAACAAAAGTCAAGGTTCAGATTTCATTACAGAGCCACCAAAATCAAATGGTTTTCAAATAAGGAAAGAATAGGTAACAGATTGTGCTGATTTTCTTATACCTCTTAGATATTATATAAGGGATACAAATAAGGAAAGAATAGGTAACAGATTGTTTCCAAACCACAGTGCAAATATCTAGTTTTAATCAATCTCATTGAGTAAACACATCATAAGCTATAATAGTAATAATTCTCTAACAAGAAAAAGCCATCATATAGAGTCCAGACAAAAGTCATCACAATAGTATATGAGAACAGACAGACTATCAAAATATCATTTGATTTCACATCTTATACCAGGATAAAAGCAAACTAGCCCACTTATATCAAATGATAAACTGAAACTTTAATTTGGCTCCTGTAAAATGAATTGTCACTTGATGCACAGCTAAATAGTTAACAAACCATCGGTTTTTTCACCAAGGGCTACGTACGTCAAACAACCTTGCAGGCTTAGACAAGGGACAACCAACTTTTAGCACAAGGATCAAGCATAAGTTATTAGATAAACACAACTTCTCAAAACTCCAAATCATGTACAATAATCCCTTGTCAACAACACAAATTACTGAAAACACCTTTTGGTAACTTAAGGAGCTACTCAAGTCCAATACAGCAGTCTATCTCAGCTGGACAAAACAGATTCATAAAAAAAATAAAAAACAACCAGAAGCAGAAAGTAATTTGGAGACATGCTAGTTTTTGAAGATGTGCTTTGGAGGCATCCTAGTTTTTGAATAAGTATGAATCGCTGTCATAAAGGTGCAATAAATTTGGTGACAAAAACATCATTTAAAGATAAAAATTACTCACCCACAGCACACCCATTCCAGCAAAATACTGAAGTACGGAACTCACACCACCAAAATCTTACTGAGACAAAGAAACCCTTACCTTGGAGTATCCAAAATCACATATCTTCAAATGAAGTGCTGGATCTCCATCCAACAAAGTATTTTCCAACTTCAGGTCCCGATGACATACTTCCTTCATGAGGAGAGATATTTTACATAAGAATGATATGTCAGACATAATACCGATAAGATTGATAAATTACCTATACTACATTCTAGGTAGGCTAAGCACAGATTATATCAGATAGTGGGGGAGGGCGAGGCGTTCAATTACCATAGCATGACAATAGCTGACCCCAGATATGAGTTGTTGAAAGAAGAAACGAGCCTGCAGCATAACTATGCATTAAAAAGTTAAACAGGAAACAGATTAACAGTAAACAAATTTCTCGAAGAATGATATGTGTAGGAAAAGTAAACAAACTGTATAAGAACCTCATCCTCAGTAAAACGCCCTGCACTGCAGATTCGCTCAAACAATTCTCCCCAGATACATATTCCATTACAATGGCCAGATGAGTAGGTGTTAAAATGATCTGTGAAATTTCATAGAACATTTTCCATAAATATAAATATCCCTCTTCCGAACATAAAAATATGAACATATAGAAACAAACCAACCTCCTTAAACCTGACAATGTTGGGATGTCTGAGAGATCTGTGATTGATGATTTCTCTCTTAACATTTTCATCAATCTGCGACACACAACATGATAGGAAAAAAATTGAGTTCCACACTCTATCAGCAAGAAATAGAAAGAAAGTGGCAACAAATATTGCATACTAAAGAACAATCTAAAAAGATCAAACTCAAGCATGATTTTGAACACCAATAATTTTCCTTGTTCACAATTCCTTAGTGAATATGGAAACCTAAAATTCACCTAAGCCACTCTGCATTCACCACCTGAACTAATCCAACATTTGACTTTTGAGGCAAACCACTAACCAGTTATTTATACTTGCACTTAGCTTAAGTTGGTAACATGTCCTCTCATGAATCAAGGACAACGGAAAGTCCACCGTACATAGTGCTGAATTTTATCTTCTATTTGTAGTGCACAGGATCATTAAAGCTTCAACAGCATAGTACCAATTATTCCAAAAGTTTAAACTATTGGGTGGATACGATACGATACGACACTCTAAACTCCAACCATAAGTTATTGCACTAGTAACTGATTAATTGATTAGTTAACAGTACATAACCTTAGGCACTAAAACAGAACAATTTCACAACAGGAAACAGATCACAATAAGAAACGCACTACTAACCGATTACTACTGGCCTCATAGACAATGAAACATCCCGAGAGAAATACGCGACAGATAAAAGACAATGAAAAGCACCTAAACAAAATTGGAAACTCAAAAATCATAAACACCTTACTACAAAGTCATCTTCATACAATTCATGTATTCTTGGCTTTTCCTAAAACTGAAACAAATCCCTATTTTTCAAAAAAATTCCAGTGACAAAAAGCCCCAGATTTGAAAAACACCTCTACAAATTGCTTGAAGTAACAAAAATATATAACACTTAGGAATTTGAAGAGATGGTACCATATAGAGATCATTGAATGTATTAGCAAAAGGTTACAATGCAGCATACATAGATATAGGCATGAAAGTATGATGTTACCATATAGAGATGGTAGACAGATTATTGAACACGAGAAATATAAGCCATAGATTAGACAAGTGCAGAACTAGCAGAAAATAGATAATAAAAATAAAGTTAAAATCAAATGATATAATTGAAAGTTATTTATCTGATTTTCCCAATGGAAACAATCATGTGAGCAAAGATAACATGAAAACAACTTATCATCACTGTCTGGCAAGTGCAAGATGGTGTTTCACGAAAAATTAAAATAGTTCACTCCAAATATATTGCTATAACATCATTATTGTTTCACTTCCACAATTGCATTTAAAGCCAAATTCTTAAACTGTTTCTCATTAATACAAAACAATCAGAACAACAAATTCTTAAATTCCAATAGCAAACATCCAATAGCAATGAAGAATCACACCCCTGATTCAGCACATTCCAAGCAATTAAAACATCAAATCAAAAACCCATGATCATAGCAACAATAAGCTTTCTTCTTTTTTTATTAATTAAAAAAATCAACCAAATAGAGATTTTTGAAATGATATTTCAATCTTGCAAAAAGAAAAAAGTAATTACCTCCGTTATGGGATCCATCAAAGCCTTGCGAGAGGGAGGATTGCTGGAGGGCGCCGAAGTGAGGGAGGGGGCCATGGTGAACATCAATCTGCACCATACCAAGCAGGTAAACATATTAGAGCTTAGACACAATTGCCAGAGCCACTGCTAAAGCTAAAGTATATCTTAATGAATCTGCAGCCATAACAAAAACTAATTATGAACATGTATCAACAGGTATGTGTGAAATTATGAACATGAAGGAAATAATAGGATACTAAATTGCTATGAGTTGTGTTGTCGTATTTTATAACTAGCTTTAATAATGCATGCAAACTTGCAGAGAAGCATAAGAATAAACATAGCTGCACTCTTACCATCCTAGCAGCACGCATCTCCATCATGAAAGCTTCCTGCGAATTTCTAACAGGTGGATCATTTACCTGCAAGAATGTAAGGTTGTATAAAATGAGTAATTAACTGAATATTATGCACATATATTTTAACATGTGGGGAAATTGCATACAACTTGAACTTTTTATTCATGTTTGAAAAACAAAAACAAGTCAGTTTGAAGCGACTACATTCACCCATTTTATCAGTCACAAAAACACGAAGAACATGTTATAAGTAAAAGATATCCATGCCTATATATTGATGCTGAATCCATGAAAATAAGAGACACTATGACAAACTACTCCGACTCCTTTTCACTGACACATTCGGTCATTTATTTATTGATCATAAACTTGACTTTGTTGTGAAACAAACACTATTTTCTACTTCAACCAAAAAAAAGACTCAGCGAGTAAATCTGAAATTTGACATTCTCAGTAGACTTATGTTGGAAAACCAATCTCAGAGACACAGAAATAACAGTAAAACTGGAAAATAATGGAAGGAAATAGCAGAATATTATTGATGATAATGAAAGCAAACTACAGAAAGAGATGAATCCCATTCTATCCACAGAACTAAGCTCCTCAGTCCTCACAGAAAAAATAAACTTCTCTGGCCAAACAGAAATCATAATCCAACATACCTTCTCTCCTAGCACACCTTCCCTAATATAACATAATTCTCCCAACCCACTAATTTCTTCTTTTCTCTCTCTTCAATGTCAGCATAATATTGGCAGCTGCTGTGTCAACCCCCTTTGGGTCCAAAGTGTCATTTGGGGTCCTAACAACTTAGACCATGTTTATCTTTATCTCTAAACCCCATCCGAACCTACTAATTGCCCTGTGTAAGCCGGTGGGAGGTGGCGCATCCTGAAAAGGATGAAATCATAACATATCTCCTGTCTCGTTCTTCTCCTCACTCTAACCCTTGTAACCCATGATCTTGTTCAACATCTCACATGACATATACAATGGAAAGCTCAGACATACACATCTACACCTTCCATAATAAATTGTTAATCAAATAATTACAGAGTTACATGCAATTAGTCAGTGCAGGCACCAAATTGTCAATGCATAATCACAAGAAAATCCAGCCAGACAGAAAAATATCACACTTCTAAATGCCACTCAAAATTTACCATTTTCAAAACACCATATGTTGGCATGATATATCAGTTTAAAAATAGACCAGTTTCAAAATTTACCATTTTCAAAACACCATATGTTGGCATAATCACAAGAAAATCCAGCCAGACAGAAAAATATCAGTTTAAAAATAGACCAGGTTGGCATGATATATCAGATAAATAAAACATTTACTAAAAAGCGAATCTAATAACAAATCGACCATATGTTAAACTGAAACAGTAAACCAGCAAAGCATTTCTAGTTGGAAATCAAACACTAAACACATAGAAGTAAAGAATATTTGAACAATCAAACCTAAAACATAGATTTGGGGAGGTAAAGTTAGATTGAACCTGAAAACAAAAAGGTGAAATGTGTTATTACAGAGAAATGTAAAAGCATTACAGTGAGAAGATAATGGAAAGAGGAATAGGGTTTGACGGTGCCAAAAATCGACCAAAATCGAAGGTTAAGAAATGTTGTCACTTACGTTTATGGAAGATGAAAGGGAAGATGAAGGCTTTCGGTGGATCTCGTGAAAAAGATGCAGCTGCGAGTCTTGTTTGATGACGAAATCCAAAACCCTAACATCAAAAAAATCATAAACAAATCTTAAATCCTATACGAAATCGTATTTACCTTTGAAGGATGAGGAAAGAAGAAGGGAAATTTGAAATTTGAAGGAAAAGAAGCGATGGGATCTGGGTTTTTTGGGAGCGATGGGATCTGGGTTGGTTCACGCGAATGGAGTGGAAGTGAGGAGGAGAAGTAGCGGTTCTGGCCGGCGACGCAGAGGTGAGAGTGGTGGTTGTGGCAGAGAGTGAGGAGGAGAGGTGAGAGTGGTGGTTGTGGCCGGACGCAGAGGTGAGAGTGGTTAGTGAGAAGTGAGAAGCAGAGTGAAAGTGAGGATGTGAAAACTGATTTTTAGGGATCGTGGGTCTTTTATTTTGGTCATTCGGTTGCTTACTGACTTGCCACGGATCTCGTCGCAAATTTTTGGCCTTTCACTTGTCCGCAGCGAATCATAGCAAATCGTGTGGAAACACCAATGTGAAATTTCACGCCTTGCCTTTTACACGCGTGCCGTCAGAAATCAGTGTGGCAAATTACCGACGGAATAAGCTCCGTGGCAATTGCTTGTGGCTAAAACAATCTTTTCTTGTAGTGTAATGACACCAAGACTGATTGCATCTTTCTCGTATGTAACAACAGTCGTCAAGTGATCGTAGGAACCTGGTAACGAGCACAACAAAATCATTCCATTGTCTTTGTCATGGACCTTAACTCCAAGCCTCGCCAAATCAGTGATTATTTTGTTAAAGGTGTTGATGTGTTCTTCAAATCAAATCGTTCTTGCATGCTTAGAATATATAGTCGTTGTTTAGTGAACAATTTGTTCATTAGCGTCTTCGACATATACTGACTCTCCAATTTATCCCAAACCACCTTTAGAGTCGTTAGGTCAAGGATGCGATACATGACTTCATCAAAAACTCATAGACGTATCAATCTTGCGGCCTTCTCCTTTGTCTCTGCCCTATCATCGTCCACCATGTCCATTGGTTTCGTCTCATTCAACGCCTTCTGTAAACTTTGTTGAGCCAACAACACCTTGACCCTCCTTTGCCATAATTTGAAATTGTCCATTGCATTGAACCTTACCACTTCAAATTTCGCACCAGAGTTTGACATCATCTGATACCAATTGTTGTAATAGCAACAGTAAAAAAAGCAACAATATTAAAACGAAATCGAAAATAGAGACACGATATTGGTCAAGCAGTTCGACCAATCTTTTCCAACGTCTACGACTACAGGGCAACTGTAGTTCTGTCTTAATACTTGAATGAATTAGGGTTTCAGTGTTACAATGAGTACTTATAATAACTCGGTCCAGATTACAACAATACCTCAGAGCCGTACCACGGGGACCGACGCACCTCCTAAAACACTTTGGGCCAAGGCGATGGTCGCTTTGCTCCACTCCGCTAAACTCATACGCCCCCCATTAATGTTGCATATAAACCAAACTCAACATTTTCTATACGCATCGAACAGGAATCAAACCCTTCACCAGCTGATTAAAGATGATTTTATTGATGTTTTTTATAATGTTGTAGTGTTAATTTTGAGATTGGACATTTTTGGTGGATATCCAAGTTCAAATTTGGGATCTCCACTTTGCGTGTATGAAATCTAGAAATTTTATTTTATTTTAGGAATACCGAAAATGTATTTTATGAATGAGTAATGAGGTAATTATGAGTATAATATTATTTTTTTTGAGAAAATTACGAGTATAATATTATATAATACAATTTATATTAGGTGGGTTCAATCTGAGTGAACCGAGAACAATCAAATCCGACCCATAATTTTTATTTATTTTTACAATATTTCAGTTTTTCCATTGATTTTTTGGTTTAATCACCTCAATTTATATTGGATTGAATCAGTTAATAAACACCTCCATTGCATTAAGTTCCACAGTTATATAACCTAACAGGCCCAATGCAAGGCTATTAAGATGTTGTAGCCTCAGTTTTTCTAAGAGTGAAGGTGGTATTTTCTCACAAATAAAGTTTTGATGTTCAACAAACCTCAAGGATGAGAAGCTTAAGATTTCTGATCATATGTATTACTAATGCTCTTGTTGAGTGTTTCATAAAGAATTGGACTTCAAATCATTCTCAACAAGATACTTTCTTATGAGAAGCATTAAGTCTAAGAGAAAACAGAAAATAAACATTCTCTACACTACTCTGAGAAATGAAGTTCTTCAAGCATAAAGGATTAATGTCAAGAACCACTTGGAAATCTTGGAAGAATTATGCTTGAGAAGATTCATCATGTGTTATGGCAATATGAGAAAAACATCTAAAAGAAGATCAAGCATGAGAAGAGTCATATCAAAGAAAATTGAAGAAGATGAATTGCAATATCAAGCTAAGAAGAGTCATGATCCCAAGAAGGGTCATTGATCATATGAATCATGTTAAGAAATGTCATGAACCTGAGAAGGGTCATGACAAGAAGAGTCATCATCCTAAAGTCTTCGCATCAACATGAGAAGATTCATCTTGAGAAGCATCATCTTCAACTTTACAAATCATGAGAAGAGTCACTGTGAGAAGGGTGATGATAGCTGTATTTTGTAGTGTGAGAGTGACAGCACAGGAGCGTCTTTGCAACGACTCTAAACAGATAGTTTCTGATGCAACGGCTTTATTTCTTGGACCAGGAGTTAAAGGGCTACAACAACTCTATATAACAACAGACTCTCGGTCTTCATTGATCTTCAAGAGAGTGAATTAAAATCGAGCTATCAACCTTCTCACACATTCAAGTTTTCTCTCTTCCATACTCAGCTGCAATTAAACCAGAAGGGATTCATCTAATCTCTGAGTATGTATTAAGTCTTGTGTTGTAATACATTCATGTATATCCTATATATGTCAACTAAGCTCTAAGTAATCCCAAAACCCTTGAAATCAAAAGAACCTTGAATAGAACCTTCTCAAGTAGCATGTGTTCTGTAGGACTTGAGAAGTGAGTGCTTTGTGTTAAAAAGCAGTCTAATAGTTTTGAAGAAGTCTATTAGTGGAGTATACAGTAGGTAGAGCTGTGAGAAGAAAACTACCAAGAGCTTTCAACTTGTGTAAAGTGTGAAAGGGTGTAAACTATTTGGAAAATAGTGGAAAATCTCACTGGGTGTGAGGAGTGGAGTAACCCATGTTATTTTTGGGTGAACCACTATAAATCCATGTGTTATTTATTGCTTTAATTCTATAGTTTACTGTTTGAGAAAAACTCCTCTTGTGGAGAGAGTCACTTTTGACCCTTCTTGGAAATAACTAGAACAAGAGTTTTTCAACCATTCTCAGAACTTTCTTAAGACTATAAAATGTTTTGAAACTCTTAAAAAGTAGTTTATAAACTAAATACATCATCCACAACAAAAACTCTACATGAAACAATTGTGAAACAAGCGTGTGAGAATAGTGAAGGATGTACTAACGATCCTTCTCGATTACGATAATCGTGAAGACAGTTTGATCACCCTTCTTGGCTCATCTACTTAACTAAGAAGATTGTTTCTGTATAAACCTATTATACTCACTCACTTGATTCTCAAACAACACTTGGAAAAAGATACATCAAAACACCTTGAAGAGACTACAATGAAGCTAGGAAAACTACACCATGTAACACAAAAACTTCCAACAAACAAACAGGCAAATCTAAACATAATATATCCTAGGACACCCAAAACGAATGGAACGCAAACACCACCCAAGGCTAATGCTGTCAAACACCATTTGCAGCTTGACACCTCTTGAGTAGAACCGCACTCTTCTACGCCAAATCAAAGGGTGGATACTGATAACTCTATTTTATATAGAGTTATTCATACATCTAAACCTAAGAAATTGCTCTCTTTCAAGCAAATATAAGGAATAAATATAGTTTTATATGTAATATGTCAATACTTGAGTGTTTAACATGGTTAGGCTTATGATTAGGCCATTTTGGATATATTGTGGTATGTTTGATGAGTTTGTTCAGTGCAGCTTTACAGGATGCACCAGCATCAGATTAACATAGTGGACCTGCACTGTAATGCACCTTCACTGGAACTCCACGTGCACAGGATTGCTTGACCATCAATTTGCACCACCACTTGCTTGATGACCTCATGCTTAGTCATAAAGTCATATGCAAGTTGCATATTTCGGCGCCCACCATAGAAGCATAGTCTTGAAGAGTCACTCATATAGGGACACTTGCTCATCCCTTATTGGACCTCCCTCTACTATTGAGTTGTACTTCAACTTGCCATATGACAACTTCTGAACTTAACCATGGTTACACCTCAAGTTTACTTCATCTCCAAGGAAGAATTCACCTTTATGAAGACTATATAAGGACCTTCATTCTTCACTTGGAAATAGATCACAATCCATAAGTTAGATTCAAATTTCAATAGATATAGTTAGTTTCTATTTTGTAAGAAGGAAAGGAAGGAATTGACACATCCTCCTTACTTCAATTCGTTTTGGTCCTTTATCTTTTTTTTTTTTCTCGTTTTGGTCCTTCGTGTTTCATTTTTGTGTCAATTTGGTCCTTTTTTGTAATTTTCCATCCATCAACTTAACAGACGCCACGTTGGCAGTTAATTGCTGACGTGGCGTCTTAAGTGTAATGGCTGAGTTGGAATTTATAAAGTGATGTGGCAAGTAAGAGACCAAATTGAAACTAAAACAAAACATAGGGGACCAAATTGACAAAAACACAAGAACCTCCATCTTCATCTTCTTCACCCCCATTTGAACCCTAAATCACAGATCTGGAAAATTAACAAAAACACCCATCTCCAACTTCATCAATTGCATTGATTATTTTTGTGTGAAGAAACAAAAACTTTGCTAAGAACTCACTAAGTCAACTCGCTGATTTTTGAGTTTGATAGAAAAAGAATTAAAATGCAGTTGCAGAAAGAAGGTGAAGGGAGAAACACACTTGGCCAAGGAATTAAATCGCTGATTGGTTACTGAAATTCCTTTAATCTTCGACTTTCATTACTTGAAATTTGTGTGTGTGTGGACTGTGGAGTAGTAATGTAAGGGTATTGCAAATAATTGTTTGTTTATTTGTTTACTGAAGAAAGAAGATATAAGTTAGTTACTTTCTCAGGATAGAATATAAATGGCATCCATAGGCGTTCGTTCACTGCTTTTATTCTCTTCCATTTTCCGAATCAATTTAATCATTTCTGTTACACTTTTGTTCGTTTTTATTTACTAACTAGTAGGATAGCCGTGCATACGCACGAGTGTTGTCATGTTTTTTCTATGAATGAACTTAGAAAGTACTAAATAGTCTGAATATTTTCCCGTAAAAATAAAGAAAAATTTAAAGTAGATAAAAAATGAGTTTCAAATAAAAAATTATTTTTCAAAAAAAAGGAAGAAGATGAAGATGGAGGTTCTTGTGTTTTTGTCAATTTGGTCCCCTATGTTTAAACCCCCATTTGAACCCCCATCTTCTTCATCAATTGCGTTGATTAATTGTGCTAACAAAATTGCTTCAACATATCTAATCTAATATCTATTTAATAAATTACACGACTTACAAAATGACAATAATAGACATCTTCATTTTTTGACACATCATCACTTATTTATCATTTTTTTATTCTATTTTCTTTTCCTTTTTCACCCTCTCTTTCAATCTCACATTTCCCTATATTTCTCACAATCTCTTTCTTCATTTTTTTTCTCTTTCTTCTTACACTCTCTTTCATTTTTTTTACTTTTTTCTTACATTCTCTTTCTTCCATTTTTCTTTTTTTTTCTTCTTATCTAATATCTATCTAATCTATCTATCTATCTATCTATCTATCTATCTATCTATCTATCTATCTAATCTAATCTATTTTTCTATTTAATAAATTACACAACTTACAAAATGACAATAATAGACATCTTCATTTTTTGACACATCATCACTTGTTTATCATTTTTTTATTCTATATTCTTTTCCTTTTTCACTCTCTCTTTCAATATCACATTTCCCAATATTTTTCACACACTCTCTCTCTTCCTTTTTTTCTCTTTCTTCTTACACTCTCTTTCCTTTTTTTTACTTTTTTCTTACACTCTCTTTCTTCCATTTTTCTTTTTTTTTCTTCTTACACTCTCTTTCATCCTTTTTACTTTTCTCTTACACTCTTTTTTTTCTTTTTACTTTACTTTTATTTTTCTCATAAACAATTATTCTCATAAACAAGAAGATAAAACGACTATTTATACTACTTGAGAAATATTTAAAACAAATACTTATTATTGATAATCTACTATCTCTCTTTTACAATCTACTATAATATACTAATCAACTAAAATAATCAATTGAAACTACGAGATAATTACACTGATATATAAAAAAAACACGGGATAACTGTAGTGATGATATGTAATAATACACGAGATTAATATTTGCAATTGATAATTATAATTTTTGAAGACTACTATAAATACGTCTACTATCTAAAAAAATAACAAGCCTTAATGAATAATCTAAACTACTAATTAATATAAAACAAATATTTCTTATTGATAATCTATTATCTCTCTTTTACTATCTACTATAATATACTAATCAACTAAAATTATCAATTGAAACTACGAGATAATTACACTGATATATAAAAATACGGGATAACTGAAGTGATATATAATAATACATAGGATTAATATTTCCAATTGATAATTATAATTTTTGAAGACTATTATAAATAAACCTACCATCTAAAAAAATAACAAGCCTTAATGACTATTCTAAACTACTAATTAATATAAAAAACAAATATTTCTTATTGATACTCTACTATATCTCTTTTACTATCTACTATAATATACTAATCAAGTAAAATAATCAATTGAAATAACGAGATAATTACACTGATATATAAAAAAACACGGGATAACTGCAGTGATATATAATAATACACGTGATTAATATTTGCAATTGATAATTATAATTTTTGAAGACTACTATAAATAAACCTACTATCTAAAAAAATAACAAGCCTTAATGACTAATCTAAACTACTAATTAATATAAAACAAATATTTCTTATTGGTAATTTACTATCTAACTTTTGCTATCTACTATAATCTACTAATCGACTAAAATAATCAATTGAAACTACGAGATATATAACCGCATGTATATATAAAACACGGGATAACTGCAGTGATATATAAAAAAACGCGAGATTAATATTTATCATTGATAATTATAGTTTTTGAATACTACTATAAACCTACTATCTAAAAAAATAAGAAGGCTTAATGGTTATTTAAACTACTAATTAATATAAAAAATATTTCTTATTGATAATTTACTATCTAACTTTTACTATCTACTATAATCTACTAATCAACTAAAATAATCAATTGAAACTACGAGATAACTGCACTGATATATAAGAAAACGTAGGATAACTGCAGTGATATATAAAAAACACGGGATTAATATTTGTCATTGATGATTATAATTTTTTAAGGCGTAATGACAATTTAAACTGATTAATATTTAAAACACACGTGACAAATATTTGTTACTAATACCTAAAAAGAACAAATAATTGTCACTGATATATAAAAAAAACTAAATAAATATTTCTTAATCTACTGTCTATCTTTTATTATCTACTACAATCTATTAATAAACTCAAATAATCAATTGAAATTATGAGATAACTGCACTGATACATAAAAAACATGGGATAACTGCACAGATATATAAAAAATATGGGGATAACTGTAATGATATATATAAAACATGAGATAGTTGCACTGATATATAAAAAAACACGCACAATTGTTTTTAAATGATACTTTACATTTCTAGATTCTAATAATTTTTTATTTGAAACTCATTTTTTATCTACTTTAAATTTTTCTTTATTTTTACGGGAAAATATTCAGACTATTTAGTACTTTCTAAGTTCATTCATAGAAAAAACATGACAACACTCATAATGCGTATGCATGCGGCTATCCTACTAGTTAGTAAATAAAACGAACAAAAGTGTAATGAAATGATTAAATTGATTCGGAAAATGGAAGAGAATAAAAGCGAAGAACGAACGCCTATGGATGCCATTTATATTCTATCCTCGAGAAAGTAACTAACTTATATCTTCTTTCTTCATAGAAACAAATAAACAAACAATTATTTGCAATACCCTTACATTACTACTCCACAGTCCACACACACACAAATTTCAAGTAATGAAAGTCGAAGATTAAAGGAATTTCAAGAACTAATCGATTTAATTCCTTGGCCAAGTGTGTTTCTCCTTCACCTTCTTTTTTCAAGAATCGCATTTTAATTCTTTTTCTATCAAACTCAAAAATCAGCGAGTTGACTTAGTGAGTTCTTAGCAAAGTTTTTGTTTCTTCACACAAAAATAATCAATGCAATTGATGAAGTTGGAGATGGGTGTTTTTGTTAATTTTCCAGATCTGTGATTTAGGGTTCAAATGGGGGTGAAGAAGATGAAGATGGAGGTTCTTGTGTTTTTGTCAATTTGGTCCCCTATGTTTTGTTTTAGTTTCAATTTGGTCTCTTACTTGCCACATCACTTTATAAATTCCAACTCAGCCATTACACTTAAGACGCCACGTCAGCAATTAACTGCCAACGTGGCGTCTGTTAAGTTGATGGATGGAAAATTACAAAAAAGGACCAAATTGACACAAAAATGAAACACGAAGGACCAAAACGAGAAAAAAAAAAGATAAAGGACCAAAACGAAATCAAGGTCAAAGATAAAGGACCAAAACAGTAATTTAGCCTATTTTATTTGATAACTTTATACTCCACATAGTTTGAGTTGTACAACTTGTGCTTCAATTTGTTTGCTATCGACACTATTGAGTGTATTATCTTAATCCATTTTATTTCTTATTTTTGGGTGTGATCCCAAGTTATTCAGGAGACGAGATATCTCCTGGTTTTGAGGTTCTTCCACAAAAGCAGGATATCCCATTTTTTTGTTAAAGGGGTGCTCTTCGGTTGTAAAGGTTTCTAGCTGAACCTATTTTAAAAGCTAGTGCTTGATTAAAATACCTTAGTCTTTTTCCTTGAGGACTAGACATAGGTGTTAGGAGTGGCCGAACTAAGATAAATCTTTGTGTGTCTTTCCATTTCCCTTTCATTTCATTTGTTTTTCTTTGCAAGTTGTTATTATTATTATTTATTTATTTATTTATTTATTTTTCAGCTTCTTTATTTATCGTCTCTAATTTAAATTCAAACATTTTCTAAGCACTTTTTTATATTTGATTAATTTTTATTTAAGTGATTCATTTTAATCACTATTTTTAAGTTTACAATTCACCCCCCTCTCTTGTATTTGGAGTCACTTGGTTAACATGGACATTGGGAAGCAATATGTCCTTTGCCTTGGCATTTGAAACAACGGGTGGACGAAGGTTTGCCACTAGAAATTTGAGAATAAATTTTAGGCTTACCTCTAGGCTCTTGGGCCATAGCTTCAATTGGTTTCCTTTAGAGGTAGATGCTCATCAACATTTGACTTGTCTTTCCAATTTAAATAAGGTTTGCCCTTCCTCTTCATTTGTGCTTCTACCTTGGAAGAATGATGCAAGAGCTCTTGAATGTTCAAGTATGAGAACATCTCAACTTGGTCTTTGATCTCCCATTTCAAGCCATTAAGGAACCTTGTCATTGCTTGTTCCTCCTCTTCAACAAGATTTGATCTAATATTGGCAACTTCCATTTCTTTGTAATACTCCTCCACGGTTTTGGAACCTTGGTAGAGTCTTTGTAGTTTGGCAAGCTTAACCTTCCCTTCCTCCCTAACTTCATATAAAGTAAAGATTTGCTCAACTTTGAGCTCCAAATCCAAGTACAACTCCAGTCTGTCATTTTTTCTATGAAAACTAGGTGTTTTGAATTATTTTCTTCAAATGCTCTTCCTCCTTATCTCTTTCCCTCCTATTCGTACCTCCATCATCACCATGATGCTTATGTCTATGTCTAAGAAACCTTGAACCAACCTCATCCTCCATATATACTCCTCTTCATAGTAATATTGTGGAGTCACACATCTTCTATGCCTTCTAGGATTCCTCCTAGGTGGTGTGACATCCATCGTAGGTGGTGTAACTTCTCTTCTTGGGGTTCTATTCTCCAAGACCTCCAATCTACCCACCAACGTCCTTTGATCATCCATTATCCTCCTTTGATCATCCACGTGTTTAGGCTTTTTGTTAGATGATGGTAAAAATGATTCTCACTTTTATTCATTGATTGGTCAACTCTATATATACATCTGTCCAAATCAGCAAATGAAGACTAACACTGTACAAAATAAGTTTAGCAATCTAAACTAAGACTAAAACTATCCAATTACCAGTCAAATAAAATTAAAATACATTTAATTTATATCCTAACAGCCCCCCACAAGCTGAACATGAATGTCTTTCATGTGAAGCTTGGATAAACAACTTGAATCGAGAGGTTGCAAAGACTTGGTGTATATATCAGCAATTTGATTCTGTGAAGTGATTGGCATCAAATGAATCACTTTGGCTTGCACTTTGTCTCGGACCAAGTGACAATCCAACTCTATATGCTTCGTGCGTTCATGAAAGATAGGATTCTGAGCAATGTGGATAGTTGATTTGTTGTCACAAAATAGAGAAACAGGAGCTGGTTGTGGGTGATGGAGATCAGTTAGCAGATAGAGGAGCCACTGTATCTCTGCAGTAGTCATGGCCAAAGCATGATATTCGGCTTCAGAAGAAGACCTAGATATCGTACTTTGCTTCTTGGACTTCCAACTAATCAAAGAGGAACCATATGGATTGTCTACTATCCGGACAAGATGCCTAGTCTGCATCACTAAAAGCAGTGACCGTGTTGTTGGAATCTGCAGCAAAGAACAAACCATTACTTGAGAATGTGTAAGGCTGCATCCATGTGAGGTTGAAGAGGCTTAGCCATAAATTGACTTAACCGACAATGTGAAAGCATAAGTCGGGGCGTGTGTTTGTGAGATAAATGAGAAGTCCAAGGAGGCGCCTATATGGTGTAGGATCCTCCAAAGGCACTCCATCATGAGTACTGAGTTGAAGACCAGGAATCATTGGAGTGGAGGTAGGTTTGCAAGCAAGCAAATCGGCTTTCTCAACAAGTTCAAGAGAGTATTTACGTTGTGAAAGCACAATACTAGTTGGGGACCGAGCAACCTCAATGCCAAGAAAGAATTTTAAGGTTCATAAGTCTTTGATCTTGAATTCATTGTCAAGAAGAAGTTTAACTTGTTGAATTTCGTGAATGCTATCACCTGTGAGAACTATGCCATCAACATAAATGAGCAACACAGTAATGGAAGAACCAGTTTTCTTTATCAACAGAGAGTAATCATGCTTGGGTACCGCATGCATAACCGGAGGAAGGAGAAATGAAATCGACTTGAGTTCCATTGTCTACTGGCTTGCTTCAAGCCATACAATGATTTCTGAAGATTGTAGACAAGAGTGGGAGAGGAAACTTGATAACCAGGTGGGACCTTCATGTAAACTTCCTCATGAAGATCACCATGCAAAAAGGCATTGTTGACATCCAATTGGTGCAAGTGCCAATTGTTGGTGGCAGCCAAGGCAATAACTAACCGAACTGTTGTCATTTTAACAACAGGGGAGAAGGTTTCAGAATAGTCTACACCCTCAATTTGAGTGAATCCTTTTGCCACGAGTCTAGCTTTGTATCTTTCTAGAGAACCATCAGACTTGAGCTTGACCTTGTATACCCACTTGCAACCAATTGCTTGTTTGCCGGGAGGCAACTCAGTCACAACCCATGTGGAATTCATATCAAGAGCATGAATTTCTTTAGCCATGGCATCAATTCAACACCGATGCTTAGAGGCTTGGGCATATGTCTTAGGTTCAAAAATAGTGCTAACAGTAGCAATATAGGTTCTATGGGGAGGTGACAAGTGATCATACTGAATGAAGTTAGATAAGGGATAAGGATTACCTGAGAGTGATTCACCTGTAAAAGCAACAGAGAGCAGAGCACAATGAAAGTCCTGCAAATAGCTAGGTTTGTGTTTAGGTCTGGTGGAAACACGTAGAGAAGCAGGGTTGGGAGTGGCAGAAGGCTCGGGGATAGTATTTGAGGTGGTTGGGTTAATGGAGAGGGAGGGGTCAGATATAGGGTTGCTAGCAGTGGGTTCTGGTGAAATATCTGAGGTGTTTGAGTTGATGGAGGGAGAGGGGTCAGATATAGTGTTGCTAGCAGCAGATTTAGGTGAATCATAAGAGATGGAGGGTTCACATGGAGGGAAAAGTTCAGTTAGAGCAACTCTGGAAGGAATAGTAGCAGTGGAATGTGTAGTAGATAAATTGGAAGATTGAGAGGGTAAGTAAGGAAATATATTCTCATAAAAGGAAACATTCCTAGAGAGGAAAATTTCATGTGAGTGAAGGTCAAATAGAAGGTAGCCCTTAACCCCAGGAGAGTGTCCAAGATGAATGCATTTTCTAGCTCTAGGGAGATATTTTGTTCTATGAGCAGTCAAGGTAGAAGCATAACAAAGTGACCCAAAAACTCTAAGTGGAGAGAGGTCAGGATCATTACCATGAAGAATATAAAAGGGTGAATGTGATTGAAGGTTGGTGGAGGGAAGACGGTTGATGATGTGAATTGCAGGGCATATGGAAAAATCCCACAGCTGAATGGGAATGTTGGATTGAAACATAATGGCCCTAGCAACATTAAGAATGTGCTGGTGCTTACGTTCAACAATCACATTCTGCTGAGGAGTTTCTACACATGTCTTGTGATGAACAATGCCCTTATTAAGGTAAAATTTAGGCATTGAAAACTCTGCTCCATTATCAGACCGAATGGTCTTGATAATGACTCCAAACTGTGTATGAACAAATGAAATAAACTGTGTGATGTGTTTCCTAGTTTCTGATTTGGATCTCATAAGTTTGATCCAAGTGAAGCGTGACTTTTCATCAACAATAGTTAGAAAATACTTGCTGCCATTAATAGAGAGAGTACCATAAGGCCCCCAAATATCCATGTGAACAATATCAAAAGTGTGGTGAGAAGGTGGTGAATGTGTGGGGAAGGGGAGTCTTTTTTGCTTTGCAAAGTGACAAGAGTCACAATTTTCATTAGAAATGGTAGGCATATTACAATGGAGTTTTTGAATTTGTCTATAACAGTTGGGAGAGGGGTGTCCTAAACGATTGTGCCATATGTCTATAGAAACCGTGTTAACACTTACAAAGTTACAATGTATAGAATTGGACTGTGTAGAAGGAACTATGGGAGAAACCTTCATTGTGTAAAGCTTTCCATCCCTTTTAGCAAGGCCAATCACTCTCTTGGAGGGGATATCCTGTAATTCAGCAGAATCACCATAAAAAATAGTACGACAGTGTATTGTGTCAGCTAATTGGCCAACAGAAATAATGTTGGAGTTAAAATTAGGGACATAATACACATCATATAAGGTAATTGTAGGTGTGAGAGTGATGGTGCCTTTGTAAGAGGATTATCTAGTGTCACCAGATGGTAAGTTAATAAGGACAGGCTTAATGGCATAGAATGAATTAAACAGTGCAAGTGAGCAACAAATGTGGTCTGTGGCTCCAGAATAAACAAGCCAAATGACCAGAATTTTACCTGCAGGTGTTGATACAATGTTGTTAACCGTTACCATGTTTGCAGAAGCTGTAGTCGTAGCTGGTGTAGCCGGTAACAAAGATAGCACACTCTGAAGTTGCTCTGCAGTAAGGTTGACCGGAGAAGATGTGGAATGTGAAGAAGAATCAGGAACAACTTCAACATTCACATTGTTGATGGTCTTCTTGTTGCTCGTGAAACTGAAAACCGGTGGATAACCATGTTTCTTGAAGCGAGTCTCGATCGTGTGTGATTAAATGCGATTGCGAGAGGTGCATAATCGATTGCCACGAGGAGCACTCAATTTACCACGACCACGGCGATGCGCTTGAATTGGGCGCTTGAATATTCGCAATGAGATTTGAGAGCACCGAGCACCAATTTGACGTTCTGTTGGATAATCATCGAGTAAACCCTAGACGCAGGAGGAAGCGGTTCCATAAGAAGGATTTGTGAGCGAATCGCGCGATAATTGTCATTCAATCCTTGGAGGAAACTTCATAACGATATCGCAATTGCGATATCCTTGAACGATCGTAGAAACATTACAGCAACAAGTACCGACAGGGGAAGAACAATTGGGAATAGGATCGAAATTGCAGATTTCGTCCCAAAGAATACGCATCTTAGTAAAGTAGGAGGTTACAAAAGTGTCACCTTGTTTCAACGAGAAGATCTCTTGATGAAGATGAGCGATGCGTGTGTTATCTCCTTGAGAGAAACGATTGCGAAGTTCTTTCCACACGGCGTGAGCTTCCGTGATCCAAATGATGCTGGACGAAATTTCAGTTGAAACCGCACGATTTATCCAGGCGAGAGTTAACATGTTGCATCGCTTCCAGAGATGAAATGAAGAATCGGAGGTCGCCGGACGAGTAATGGTGCTGTCGACAAAAACGAATTTGTTCTTCATTTCTAACGCCATAGTCATGGCCTGAACCCAACAATGATAGTTAGAACCATCCAGAACCGGTGAAACTAGAACCAATGAATGATTTTCGTTAGGGTGGATGTAATAGGGATTGGAATAATCTTTCGGTTTGGGAGAAGAAGAAGGGTTAATCACAGGATCAGATTCATCAGAAGATGAATGAGAAGAAGGAGCCATGGAAATCGATGAGAAGAAAAGGATTAGAGAGGTTTATTCTGCACGGTTCGATGGAAAGCGATTCTGCGGAGAGAGAAAGAGGAGTGTGACGGAGCACACAGAGAAAGGGAATTTAGTGTGGAGCGTTGTTCACTGATACCATGTTAGATGATGGTAAAAATGAGTCTCACTTTTATTCATTGATTGGTCAACTCTATATATACATCTGTCCAAATCAGCAAATGAAGACTAACACTGTACAAAATAAGTTTAGCAATCTAAACTAAGACTAAAACTATCCAATTACCAATCAAATAAAATTAAAGTACATTTAATTTATATCCTTACACTTTTTAGGAAAAATAGAATAATCTCCACTAAAGGGTTTTTTGGGCACACAAATGTTTAAGTGGGTCACACAAATCACTCTATTTTCCAATGATTTCTTAGGAGTGAACATCAAAAGTCTATTTCCAACCTTGATGTTGATACTACAATAGATCTCAAGGAGAGTATTGTCTATCACCAAATAATACTATGAAAATTTTAGAAAATTTGAAGACCAAAATTAAAAACAAAAAATTTCAGAAAGCTAAACCAAATATATAGTATTTACAGACAAATTTATACTACAAAAAAGATACTCCAAAATATTTGTAGCAATGCACCAAAGAAAATGCCAACTAATGAGCAAACTAAGCCTTAATGGTAAAATGGTCCAACTATGGTCAAATCTCGTGGAACTTTTTCATAACTTTTCATAATTTTTTGGGTAGTTAAGTGAGAAGCATTTTTCAATAGAATATAATATATTTTTTTACACCTTTTTGCTATTTTTCATTATTTTTCTTGATATATATATATATATATATATATATATATATATATATATATATATATATATATATATATCGTCTCAGACAAACATTGAGTTTCCTAACTGATCTTGAAGTTTTGAAAACAGAAATATTTGGATCAAACTGAATCTGAAAACTCAGAAATTGAAGAACAATATGAATGTGACCAAGAACACTTTGAATGGTTGATTTCTTAAGAGTGTGATATCTCAGCGAATATTCAACCAAATCAGATAAAGTTGGACTCCATTTCAGTCAATTTTAATAAGGAATTCAACTATGCAAATTTTAGAACCAAAAAAATGCACTTATGTAGAAAAGTGATTCTGGAAATTGGAGGTTAAGGAAGAAGATTCAAAAGCTTCAAACTTTGAATTCCAGAATTTGCAATTTTGAACCAAGTTAAGCAAATAAGTAGTCTATCTTGTGCGAAATTTGATCAAGATCACGAACTCACAATCAATTTACACAAAAAATTAGTGCAACTTATGCAAAACACGATTATAGATCGAAAAATGCGTTTGTGGTGTTTGAGAGGCTAAAATACTCAAAACTCAGCCAAATTGAATCAAATCAATTACAAAATGCTCAAAAGAACTACAATAAGCAAACACAAGCAAGAGATCCCAATTTTTCGCTTGAGAGAAAAGAGAAAAATGTTGCAGATGCTATCACTTGCAACAGTTTTGTTTGTCATTAACTTTTGGCTCCAAAAAAGTTTGTTGGATTTAGATTTGAAAAAAATTGAGCATTTGTGATTCAAATTTCAAGACCTAACTGAATTTGAATATGAAATGTTCAGATCTAGTATTTTAACAAATGAATTTAGCAAAATTTGAATCAAAATTCAAATCTCAATTTGGCGCCAAAACCAAAAGTGTGATATTTTTTTGCCAAATTCCACTAGCTTTGATACTCACTTGATGAGATCTATCATGATCTCTAAAGGTTTGGATCTAAAAACGTGGAAAGCTCAAGTTATTTCTCACAAATCTTTAAAATTAAACATGTTATTGAAATTCAAGAAAAAGGAAGAAGATCAAACAAACACAATACAAATGACACAACACTTACATGAACGAGAAGAAATACAAAATGTTGAGGAGATATAAAAGAAAATGGAGAATGATGTCCACCACTTCTACTTTGGAAAATGATAAAGTCAACACTATCATTGAGCTCTCTTAGCCTCAAGGTTTTGTGCTCAAGGTTCTCATCGCAAGAAACATTGGATAATCCATGATGAACCTTCACCTACATGCACTAACAATGGAACTTGCCCACGTCCTCTCTTGGTAATATGACACTCACTCTTGCTCAAGTGTATCTGTTAACACCCAAAATAGATTAGGTTGTTGGCCAAGGGAAAATAAAAGACATCGAGGAAAAAGCAAGAGGCTGAGGCGAAGCCTCAAGGGAGATGCCTGGGACAAAGGGTGCCTGAAAAAGGATTTTTGAGCTCGAGGAACAGTAGGTGAGACCGAGGCAAGACAAGGCTCGGTGTAAGAAGGGCCTCGACCATAGGGTGGCTCGGTTGCCTAAGCAAAACGGCCGAAGGCCGAGGATAAGGCTTGGCCAAGGGATACTATGGTCTAGGTGAATCACACTTGCTTGGAACGCAAGCATGAAATGCACGTGGATGCGGCGTTGGAGCAGTTGAAGACCAGTTGAAGAAAGAGAGTCGTGGGAAGTGAAGCAGAGGCAGTTTTACCCCACTAATCGTGCTAGTGAAATCGTGGATCATGGCTCCGAATTCTTAGGGCTTAGAAGCGATAAATGCGTTAGTCTTTGTCTTATTCAATGTATGCGGATGTAGACTCGTATAGTTGCCAACGAAGGCATGTGTAAATAAATAGAAAATATAGAACTTTTAAAACACACACAATCAATCAAAAACTCGATCTATTTTTTCTTCGCACTTTACTTTACTTTATGCTTTTCTTTTAGTTTCCATGCAAGTAGCTAGTAGATAATCCAAGCCTTGCGTCCCTCTACCCAACCTAACACTCTTTGGAGGAGTTAGGAAGCCTATAGTTGAAGAACAAAGTTTCTTCGTCAGCGCAATCGCTTGAAGAATTAATAGATGAAACAAAAACTGTCCAAACCTCTGGCCGATCCACGGTTAGGATCTAAGTGCTCGGTGACAACAATATCAAATGAATTTCATTCATCAAAGTCCTAAGGAATTACAAGGAGTGGAAAGATATATAAATATTAGGCTATTGGATCCTAGGCCCAACATGAAATCCACTAAAAAAAAGGAGAACAAGGCCTATAACCACATCAAAGTAACTAAATGCTATAGGCCCTTACAAGCCAACAAGGCCAAATCCAAAAGCACAATTACAACTAAAAACGTTGGACTTCAAAATTGTTGTAGGGCTTCACACAGCCTTTATCTTCTTCTGCTGGATATGGTATGACAATCCAGAGAATACCATAAAAACGCATCCCCATTGCTTTGTTGAGAGTGGATTTCCACTCAATAATGAAGACACAACAATGCTAACAAACTTTCGAGTAGTAGTAATGGTAGTGTTAGCCAAAGAACCAAACCTATTTATAGTCAAGAAGATAAAATTCTGACCCACAGCACCACAACAACAATACACAAAAACATCCCATGCTGCCTCTGGATGCTGATTACAAAACTGAACTGCCTCAAATCCACCACCACGTGACCATATTCCAAACATATAAATCATATTATATATAGTTCCCCATAAATTCATGCCCAACATAGTATCCCAAGAACTCGTTCTTGGGTACTCTAACTTCAACGAATCTTGTGTTGCATTAGTAAATCCATCAAAAGCTAGGTTTAAGAAACATAACCCATATCCAAGTGGAGCATTTGGATATGCCAACTTGCTAATAGTCTTTGAGCTAGTTTTCAGAAGTGCAAATATTGACACCCCTCCAGCAATTAAAAAGGTACAAAAATATTCTTGAAAAGTGTATCTTGTACCATTTACTAGAGAATTCATCACCATAACTGGAATCATTTTTGAGGATTTTGCTAGTACATGAGCAGGGTAACTAATATACTTCAAAGCTTGAATTCCCATTGCTGGACCAATGGTATTTGTAATACCAGCACTCCAGTAAGACCACCAAGGAGCTCCACCAGAATTGTTACTAGTACTACTACTACACCATATCTTTATCATTGTAAATGACCATATTAAACACACAACACTTTGTGCAAAGTTTAGAAACGCAAGGTGTTCGAATCTCTCATTATTAGGACCGAATTGCTTCGTTGATAGAGTTTCTTGAAGAACGCCTTGGTAGATGTAGGCCGACCAGATTCCGGTGACGCAGAAGGATAATACTAGGATGCGACGGAGGCCGCCACCGTGAGCCTCCATAGAAACACCGAGATCTGCTGGTTTTGGGGAAGATTGGAGAAGCGATGACCGACGAAGAAGACTGAGATGGGCGCCAAGTTAAGTAGCGGTAGTTCGCCACGTGGAGCGTTTTGAATGGTGCTACCACGCCACTGTGTTCCTCATTGGATGCGATGACACTTTTTGCTCACTTTCACGTTCTCAGTCGTTGACATTTTGTACTCGCTGTTATTTAATGAAAATTTTATTTTTTTAAAATAAAAGAAAAGGATATGAAGTTAAGTGCTTCTACTGTGACGGATCAACTAAGATCGTTGGTGATCTAAGAGATATGAAAGAGTTGTAATTTGTAAGAAGAAGATTCAGAGTTCAAACCCTGGAAACTAATATTCTTTCACCCTCGCTAACATTTGCATATAAAAAAAAAACTAAGATCGTTACTAGTGAATCTATTAGATATAGTTAGTTATATCATTTAGATACCAGTGGGCTTGTTAGCTACTCCCTCTGTCACATATTATATGCTATTTAAAGTTGTGACACATGAATTAAGAAAAATAGTTAATTTTGTATGGAAAAAAGAGATTGTGAGTTATTTTATCAAACTGTCATTCATTAATGACATTGGAAACATAAAAGTAGAATTGTAAGAAGATATATATTAAATAATGAAGGATATAACTTAAAAAAGAAAATTGATGTTGCATTTGTATTCTAAAAAGTCATGTATTTTGGTACAATTTTTTTACATAGAAAGTCATATAATATGGGACATAGGGAGTATTAGTTAGACTTGTTATCAAGCAATATAAATACTCATTATACAAATACATTTGATAATAATCAACAAAAAATTTCCACTTTTCCTTTCTCGATATTCAACATTGTACCAGAGTTGGTTCTGATATTCAGACAACGAAGAAAATACCGAAGGTAGTCTAAACGAGTTTTATGCAGAATTTCTGTTGAACTTGTATCTTCAACTTCCATCCACCATAAATCACGAAATTGAGCTCCAATTCCTCTAGCTTTCCTTATACAAGTTTTGACCTTCCTCCAGCTAAAATCGAGCTCCCCACGTTAGATTTCAACTCCAACTCCCACATGCAAGTTCTAAAACTCCATTATAAACCTCTAATCACCACATGCAACTCAAAAAGGAACAAGAACAAGGAGGCTCGATGGAAGGGTTTCTGGTTTTAGGGGTTTTGAGAATAGTGTGGGTTTCCTTCAACCCTGCAACCTCCTTGATTCTCTACTGACTCGAGCGTCAGAGTCTCTTTGCAGGTACCCCCCCTCCCCTCACGTTCCAACAGACCTCGGAAGCACTTCGCTGCTTGCGATCTCGGACCAGACCAGGAAAAAGACAGATTCGACCTGAACATGTATAATCTTCCTTCCATTGCCATGATTCCTCTCTCTCTCTCTCTCTCTCTCTCTCTCTCTCTCTCTCTCTCTCTCTCTCTCTCTCTCTCTCTCTCTCTCTCTCTCTCTCTCTCTCTCTCTCTCTCTCTCTCTCTCTCTCTCTCTCTCTCTCTCTCTCTCTCTCTCTCTCTCTCTCTCTCTCTCTCTCTCTCTCTCTCTCTCTCTCTCTCTCTCTCTCTCTCTCTCTCTCTCTAGCTCTCCCTAACTTCTCTCTCTATTCTCCTTTTTTTATTAAAGTGAATCCAATTGAATGTAGAGGGAATGGGGTGTTTTAAAAGGGAATAATTCAGCTGAAAAAAAGGTGATGGGTTTAATAAACATAATGGGTTGGATTTAACTCTAGCCTACCACTTGTTGTTCCCAAAATTTCTAATTGCAGATCTCTTAACCCTAAAGGAGTACGCCCTAGGCTGCTTAGGCACCCGCAGTATTCACCTTATGGATTTTGCCCTCCCATCTCTAGGGTTTAAGCAAGGAACATTAAAATCTCTTTTAATGAACACAACCCATATTATCTTGTGAGTTAAATTTACAAACCATCTTTGAATTCGTAAATGCTACTTAGATTAAACGGCTGTTATACCCCAATTTTGTCCGTCTTCTTTTTCTTGTTTTAGTAGTTTATTTTATTCGTATTTTGAAGTCACGCGATTCCGAGCTAATTTTTTCTAACACGCCCATTTCTTCTATTTTTGGTCTAGTCTTAGCGCACTTGTCAAGTCCGGTCCGGTCTCGCCTTTGTATTTGGCCTGGCTCCTTTTTATGATTATTATTTTTATCCTTATTTTGTTTATTTAATTTATTTAAGCACTTAATAGTTCAAAGTGTCAAAAATTCTATTAATTTTAATTTACAATTTAGGAGTTGTTTAAGAGTCAAATAAGTCAAAAAATGTCAAAAAATGGTATTTAGTTTAATTTACAAATTAAAAGCACTTAATAGTCCAAAGAGTCCAAAATACAAAAAATCATAATACTAAAAAATACATAAAAAGGGAATCCAAAAATAATATAAAAAATGCAAAAAATATGGGGGTGCAAGTAGGACTTTTCACCGCTTCTCCAACCGTTGGTTCGGCCGCAGATCCAAAAAAAAAACAAAGAGGGTCAAAGTTGGTCAAAGCCCAAGGAAGACAAAATTAAATGCTAAACCTAGTTTTCTAGTATAAAAACAGGATTAGACCTCAGTCAAAAGACACGAATTTCGAGTAAGAAAAATCACTGAAAAAGATTAGGGTTTTACACTGAAACCCTAATCATCCAAACAGATTGTGTAGATCTGAGCAGTAAAAAAAAAATAATAAAGGGAGGAAGGACTCAAAACACAGTAGGAGAGAAGCAGAGAAGCAGTAGAGTACCAATACCACCAGCATAGAGATCGTTTTATTTTTCTGGGTAATCTGAAAACAGGTTGGTATTTCTATTTTCCTTAGATCTGTAAATAGGGGTTTATATGTTGTTTAGATTTCAAATCTGTGTTGAACTGATAAGCAAGAGTGTGGTATAAGAACAAAACCAATCAGATTTATTATTACCCTTGCAAATAGTACCATATCTGTTGTTGTTTAAAAATAGGCTAGTATCAGGCGTTTTTGTCCAGAAATATTTTGGTAATCCTTAATAGATGCAATAAACGGATCTGTTTTAGTGTCAAAAATGAAAAAACGAAAGAAAAGAGAAGATATCAGTAAATGAAGAGGTAGCTGAAACCAAAAAAAAAACAACAAACCAGAAAATAAAAAAAATAAAGAAGGGAAGGAACCGGTAAAAAAAAAACGCGCCTTCGCACCACCCTCACCGAAAGCGACGCCGGCCAAAGGACGGCCGGACGTCGCTGCGCTATCCTCACCGTCGCGACCACCCCCTCATCGATCCACGCCGTCGTCCTCTCTCCACCACCGAGCCACGCCGTGTTCTCCTCTCTCCTCTCTATCGCCGCCGCTCGCGTCCAGAGAAACCGCGCCGGGGAACCACGCCGGGAACCACTCCGTTAATCTCTCTCAGATCCGCCGCGAATCTCTCTCTCATAAATGGTGAATGCTTTGCACTGCAGCATTGTGAAAGTGAGAGGAGAAATGAAAATTAGGGTTTTGTTTTTAGGGTTGGCCCATTTATAGTGTCTCCAAAAATTCATTTTATTTTAATATATTGATTCATATTCACACCACTCTTACTCACGCGCACCCCTACTTAAAGCCCGGTTTAGCGTTCTGGCTCCTGGATGTGAACTGGGCTTTCCTTTTACACCCTTTTATTATTTATACAGACCCTGCGACTAATAAAACCCCGATTTACTATTTTCACCCCCTGACTTACTTTTTAATTCTTTTTCCAATTCAAATATAATTACCTTTCTCGCAAAATTAAATAAAACGGCTAAGTCGGTTGTACAACCGGGTTAGTCATTATTTTAGGGCCAATGAGTAGCATACCAAAGAACGGTAACCTACAAACCTAACAAATACGAATAAATTACTTTTCTAAAAATAAACGGCTAAGTCGGTTGTACAACCGGTTAGTCATTATTTTAGGACCAATGAGTCATGCATATTCGAAACCTACGAACTTAACAAATACTGAATAAACCATTTTCCTAAAAATAGGGGATTAAGTCTACAGATCTGATCGGGTTAGTCAAATGTTTCTAGCACTAATGAGTCAGATCAGATTCAGAGTTCTAGAATACCTATTCTAAAACGAACCCACCTCCTCACATCAAACCACTTTCTTTCAAGAACCCTAAAATTATTTTCAAAAGTAGGGGGCTAAGTCGGTTGTACAATCGGGTTAGCCAGTGTCCTAGGAATCAGTGAGCTGTACAGTTCAAGGAATCCTAGGATCCCTACATTAAAAAACACCAACCCACAAACATTTTCAGGAAGAACTACGTGGCTTTGATTCCTCCATTGCATCTGGAGGTACGTAGGAGCAAGACTCAACCCTTGTCAAGCACTAAAAAACAAAAAACTAAATAAGTCTTTTTTCTACAAATAAAAGGGTAATTATTAGATAAATCCTAAATTAATTAGACAATAGGATGTTGTGGGGTGCTAATACCTTCCCCACACATAACGACTCCCGAACCCTAACAACGCCTTATCTTAAAACTTAAAGGGATTTTCCGAATTTGCCCTTAAACTAAAATTTGGTGGCGGCTTCCTAAAGAACCATTTCGAAGAATCCTTTCCCGGATTTTTCGGTCGCTACAGCTGGCGACTTCACTGGGGACTTATTTATTTTTAGAGAGTCAAAACCTAGTCTAGCTAATTTAGGATTAATTCAATCTTTACCCTTTTATTTATTTATTTGTTTACTTTTGCAATAATTATGTTACTTATTTGTGTAAACCCTAGGGTAGACGACGATATTTTTGTATGTATGTTTGTTTTGTTTTACAGCTTTGGGTTTATTTTGTTCCTACACACACTGCACTTCTACACTTCACACACGTGAGAAAAGTCCTCTACCCGGACTCAAGCATAAACCTAAGTTAGAACGAGATCGCGTAGTGATGGCCTGCGGGACGTACGTCTCGTTGGGTGGTCACGAAAATCTCACCTAGAGTTTGATTCCTTTTGAGGATGCTATCCCTTCTAATAGCTTGCCTATTGTCGGGGTCAGTGTTCTTGACCGGGGTCCTTGGCTCTAGGAACCATGTGTAGGATTCTTTAGAACCACCCTTGTGAGGTTCACTATAAAGAAAACTTTAGACCCACTCCATAAGATACCTTCCTAGGTTCACAATGGAGCTTAACACCCTTGCATTCAAAACAAACATTAGTGCATACCGTCTTTTACAAACACAAAAATCAAAAAAATCAAATCAAAGAAAACAAGAAAAATCAAATTGTTATTTCCGCAAAGCTTTTTTACATGCACTTTTCCTTTTTTCTTGCATTACAAAAATATTGAAATAAACGTTTTATATTACATGCATTTTTCCTTTTTGCATTTCAAAAATATTGAAATAAGCGTCAGGGAGTTAAAAGTTTTATTTTGGAGAGAAGCCATGCATGCTAAAGTCAAAATCAAGTTTTGTTCTTTACTCTCCAAATGAAAGTTTATAACTCCCCAACGTGATAAAATCAAATCATATGTTATCTTCTCATACATCTCATACACATACATTTCATGCGCATACATTACCATTTCATTTACATTTCATACTAATTTCATACTAACATCATGCATTGGAAAAAAAAACAGAAAAAAGGCAAGCTGGTTCATCAACATCGTTATTGGACTCGCTCTCAAGCAAGGAACATGGCCGAAAACCAAGACAATCAGATGTTGAAGGATGAGATTGAAAAGCTGAAAGAACAAATGAAAGGCATCTTTGGGTTTGAAAGATCAGATGACCGAGATTTTGAAGCTTCTCACCGAGAAGAATGCGAGCGACAACATTCCAGCTGGGGGCACCAATGACCAGGCCACAAACATGCCCCGTCCACATAACTCTGGTCCCAACACTCAGGGTGTGCAATGGCCTCAATGGGGTCTACCACAAGGTTACACGCCTCCGACCATGGACGTTGTCAATGAAGAAGATATTTACGGGGTTCTTTGCACGAGAATCAGGATGGAATAGCAGGAAACAATGTCGGTGATGAGACAGAACAATTTCAGCACAAAACTTATGGCACCACCCAAGGGCTTTCTCAAATTCTCGGACCTGACTTCAAGAATCATGCTTGCCCCGTTCCTCACAATGTGGTTGGCCTTTCTCGTGGTTACCAAGCTGAAGATCCTCAAGCCAAAGATAAGCTGCAAATGCTAGAAGAGCGTCTAAGAGTTGTGGAAGGATCCAATGTGGGAGTGGAGGACGCGTATGACCTATGTCTCGTCCCCAATGTGGTCATTCCTTATAAGTTCAAAGTGCCGACTTTGATAAGTATCGAGGGGCAACATGTCCTCTTAATCATCCGAACTATGTACTGCAGGAAAATGGCTCAGTTTGCGCGCAATGATCAGCTGCTTATTCATTACTTCCAAGACAACATCTAATTGGGCAGCTTCGGTGGTATCTGCAATTGGAGCGCGTGCTCATATCCAATGTTGGAAAGATCCGCCGATGCTTTTCTTAAGCAAGACAAATATAACATCGATATGGCTCTGATAGGACACAAATTACAAAATATGACCAAAAAGACAACGAGTCCTTCAAGGAATATGCCCAAATTTGGAGAGGTTGGCGCATTGTGTAGTACCACCTCTATTAGAAAAAGAAATGGTTGCCATGTTCATGGAAACTCTTCCATCCCCCTACTATGACAAATTGATAGGGGGAGTATCTTCAAACTTCTCAGACATGGTTACCATAGGAGGAAGAGTAGAAAATGCAATGAGGACTGGGAAGATCACTCATAATTCTGACGGGACTCCTACAATGTTCAATAAGAAGAAGGGGGAAGTCAACGCCATAGTAAAAAATCAAGGAGATTCACACTATAATTCTCCAGCAGCATCAAGTCATCAAGGGTCCTCCCAATATGACCCCATTCCCACATCATACACTGACCTGTGCAGCCAACTTATCAGCCACAATGTGATTTCTCCTCGTCAGATGAGACCAGTTCAGCCCCCATTCCCAAGCGGACACGACCCAAAAGCCAGCTGTGAGTTCCACGCTGGGGCAGTCGGTCACTCAGCTGAAAATTGTTATCCCTTAAAGCACATCGTTCAAGGCCTCATTGACACAAAACAGCTGAACTTTAAGGAAGGTAATGATTAAACAGCAGTTGGTGAGGGTTATCAAAGTACCGAAGACGGTGTCGCTTTTCTCCAGCAAATAAAGAGTTCAAAGAACTGAGAGATCGTGATTTTTCGTGATTTTCAATTCAAAGTAATTTTCTCGTAATGCAAATCCTATGGCTCGCCTTGAAGGCTTAGGAAATTTCAATAAGAACACGCATGTTTCATTTCAAAGATCATTATTAATAAAATAGCATTTTGAATTCTCTAATAAATTCTCATTCTATCTCCTCATTTCTTTGCTTTGCTTTCTTCTCTATCCGCTTTCACTTTCAACTAATGCGGATAAAAAAAAAAAAATCTCAAAAATAGCAATATCTCGGTGACTCACAAAGATAACCTTGATCACCTCATTAATCAAACCGAGGAAAATGTCGAAGATGACCGGGAGGCCCCATGAGAATCTAGCTGGAAGCAACTAAGTCTACTAAGCTGGGGCACGAAAGAAGGCAAAAAGAATACAACAATTAAGGACAACGAACCAAGAAAATTCATTCCAATCTTGTCTGACTGGGTCGACGTCATTAAACGCCCACCAGTGTAACAGGATCTGCGATTGTCAAAATTTAGTCTGCCGTTACGGCCTTCCCAAAAAGGATCGTCACAAACAATGGCGGAAGAGCTATTTGTAGACCTCAGGTCACAGCCCCTCCCCATACCACCCAAAGGTGAATGGGGCAACTGCGGCAGCAAATAAAGAATATCAAAGAGATCCCGCAGAATGCGATCCACAAACACTCCCTTTGGCCTCACATGGAGGGTGGACCTCATTTCCCACCTCAACAGGGGCAACCCAACGCAACAAAAGAAGTCATCAAACAAAATGGTTGCCTCATGTCATGACCAGCCGTATCAGATGAGAACGAAGAAAGCTTAAGAAAGTTTGTCTTCAACAATTTCAAGAAAGAAACCTGGTGCCTAAGGAAATCTTACCTATCCAAAAGGATTCTCAATCTCAAATTCGAAGAACCTTACGTGGTGAAGGAATCGTTCTCTAGAAGAGCCTTAATTCTCACGACGGTGAAGACCTCCCAGCCAACTCAGATGCAATCAAGAGAAAAGAACGATATAGAAAAAAGAGAAAAAATGAGCCAAGCAAGAATAAGCTCGCTAGGTCGAAAACCCAAAAGGGCGGCCTAGGCAAAAGTTAGAGTGACCCGATGGATCGAGAACCCAAAAGGGCGATCCAGGCAAAAATTAGGGTCAGAAGATTGGACCAAGGTACTGAGACAAACGACACTTCTGAAAGTCGGACAATGAGGGGATCAAGGTGGTGAACATGAGTAGCCGATGGCGTTATCTCAAGGAGATTAGTTACCAACAAATCTGCTTAGTATTTTTGGCTTTTCTATTTTTTTCAACTCGGTTACTAATGTAATCTTCAGTCAGTGTGCCTTCTGCATACTCGGCTTCCAATATCAAACATCAAACACTTTCCCTTCTCTTTCATTCTCTCTTTGAAATGAGGTTTTATGATAAATGATACTGAATTGTGAAACATATGGCATAATCATAAGCATTACTATCATTACGAAATTTTTGCTAATCACAGAAATGACACGATCTCCTACAAAAAGCAGTCATTGCGAAAAAACGAATAGTTCTTATGACAATTCACGATCACCAAATGTGTCGATCCAAAGAAGCAAATACACAAGATGGCCTCATATCTCACATTGGAAGTCCCGCGAGTTGATGAAACAGTAAAAGAGAGATTGCCCAAAAAAAAAAAAAAAAAAAAAGGAAGAAGTCATACCACATTTCATTCATCATCCCACCACATATCAATCATCGCATGTGCATACATCACATACAAGCGAATACTTCTCATTACATTGTTAAATACACCAAGCATAGGTTGCTCCTTCATTTTAATAAACACGATGAGTGTTAGTCCCTAGTTTGTTCCTCCGATATCAGCGCTTTAAGCGTTGATCTCATATCGTATCACGCAGATCACCGAGCGATCTCGCACCCGAGTGGTCCTTCAGAGCACTACGCTCCTTCGATGCCCTAAGTGGCCCAGTCGCAAACGTCGAGTCGAGCCCCATGGACCTTCCGACTCGCGTGGTCCTTCGGACTAGTTGTGTCGGCCTAAGACACGGTGTCGCCCTTCATGGTCAACATATCGCCTAGACCGATCTTGACCCATCATGGCCGCCGAGTATAAAGGCCCCCTCGGGCCGCTTAATTAGTACCGTAGCTAGTTGCGCCCTTCGCACCACGATGGTCCTTCAATTAAGGCTTAGCGACCTTCCGGACCTTAAGTGGTCCTCCGTAGCCTTATCGCTCCTTCGGACCACGAGTGGTCCTTCGAGAGCCTTAGTGCTCCTTCAGTGTTCTTGTTGACCCTTTCATTCAACTCTCGGTTAATCGCGCCAAGTATTAACCGCTCCCTCTATCTCCCAAACCTTCCACTTCCCCTAAAAACAGACAAAATTAGCGTCTATCTTATCTTTATTCCTATTTCTACTACGAAAAGTTCGAGAGCTCCGCACTTTCTAGTGAAATATTAATAAAGAGGGCAAAATTGTTATACCCCAATTTTGTCCGTCTTCTTTTCTTATTTTAGTAGTTTATTTTATTCGTATTTTGAAGTCACGCGATTCCGAGCTAATTTTTTCTAACACGCCCATTTCTTCTATTTTTGGTCTAGTCTTAGCGCACTTGTCAAGTCCGGTCCGGTCTCGCCTTTGTATTTGGCCTGGCTCCTTTTTATGATTATTATTTTTATCCTTATTTTGTTTATTTAATTTAGTTAAGCACTTAATAGTTCAAAGTGTCAAAAATTCTATTAATTTTAATTTACAATTTAGGAGTTGTTTAAGAGTCAAATAAGTCCAAAATGTCAAAAATGGTATTTAGTTTAATTTACAAATTAAAAGCACTTAATAGTCCAAAGAGTCCAAAATACAAAAATCATAATACTAAAAATACATAAAAAGGGAATCCAAAATAATATAAAAATGCAAAAATATGGGGGTGCAAGTAGGACTTTTCAAATTTGCTCTCCAACTGTTGGTTGGTTAATTTGTGATCTGAAAAAAACAAAGAGGGTCAAAGTTGGTCAAAGCCCAAGGAAGACAAAATTAAATGCTAAACCTAGTTTTCTAGTATAAAAACAGATTAGACCTCGACCAAAAGACACGAATTTCGAGTAAGAAAAATCATCGAAAAGATTAGGGTTTTACATGAAACCCTAATCATCCAAACAGATTGTGTAGATCTCGAGCAAAGAAAAAAATAATAAAGGGAGGAAGGACTCAAAACACGAGAGGAGAGAAGCGGAAGCGGCGAGAGTACCAATACCACCAAAGATAGAGATCGTTTTATTTTTCTCGTAATCAAAAAGCAGTTGGTATTTCTATTTTCCTTAGATCTCAGTAAATAGGGGTTTATATGTTGTTTAGATTTCAAATCATGTTGAACTGATAAGCAAGAGTGTGGTATAAGAACAAAACCAATCAGATTTATTATTACCCTTGCAAATAGTACCATATCATTTGTTGTTAAAAAATAGGCTAGTATCAAAGCGTTTTTGTCCGAAATATTTTGGTAATCCTTAATAGATGCAATAAACGGATCTGCTTTTAGTGTCAAAAATGAAAAAGCGAAAGAAAAGAGAAGATATCGATGAAATGAAGAGGTAAATTGAAACCAAAAAAAAACAACAAACCGTAAAATAAAAAAAATAAAGAAGGGAAGGAACCGGTAAAAAAAAAACGCGCCTTCGCACCACCCTCACCGAAAGCGGCGACGCGAAAAAGGACGGCCGGACGTCGCCGCTATCCTCACCGTCGCGACCACCCCCTCATCGATCCACGCCGTCGTCCTCTCTCCACCACCGAGCCACGCCGTGTTCTCCCTCTCTCCCTCTCTATCGCCGTCGCGTCGCCGTAGAAACCGCGGCCAGGAACCACGCCGGGAACCACTCCGTTAATCTCTCTCAGATCCGCCGCGAATCTCTCTCTCATAAATGGTGAATGCTGCGGCGCAGCTGTGAAGAGTGAGGGAGAGAAATGAAAATTAGGGTTTTTGTTTTTAGGGTTGGCCCATTTATAGTGTCTCCGAAAATTCATTTTATTTTAATATATTCAGATTCATATTCACACCACTCTTACTCACGCGCGCACCCCCCCCTACTTAAAGCCCAGTTTCGCATTCAGGCTCCTGATGTGAACTGGCTTTCCTTTTACACCCTTTATTATTTATACAGACCCCTGCGACTAATAAAACCCCGATTTACTATTTTCACCCCCTGACTTACTTTTTAATTCTTTTTCCAATTCAAATATAATTACCTTTCTCGCAAAATTAAATAAAACGGCTAAGTCGGTTGTACAACCGGGTTAGTCATTATTTTAGGGCCAATGAGCTGTACAGTTCAGTAACCCTACAAACCTAACAAATACGAATAAATTACTTTTCTAAAAAATAAACGGCTAAGTCGGTTGTACAACCGGGTTAGTCATTATTTTAGGGCCAATGAGCTGTACAGTTCAGTAACCCTACGAACTTAACAAATACGAATAAACCATTTTCCTAAAAAATAGGGGATTAAGTCGGCTGTACAGTCGGGTTAGTCAGCGTTCTAGCACTAATGAGCTGTACAGTTCAGGAGTTCTAGAATACCTATTCTAAAACGAACCCACCTCCTCACATCAAACCACTTTCTTTCAAGAACCCTAAAATTATTTTCAAAAGTAGGGGGCTAAGTCGGTTGTACAATCCAAGTTAGCCAAAGGTCCTAGAATCGATGAGTTTATGCAGTTCAAGGAATCCTAGGATCCCTACATTAAAAACACCAACCCACAAACATTTTCAGAAGAACTACGTGGCTTTGATTCCTCCATTGCATCCGGAGTGCGTAGGAGCAAGACTCAACCCTTGTCAAGCACTAAAAACAAAAACTAAATAAGTCTTTTTTCTACAAATAAAAGGGTAATTATTAGATAAATCCTAAATTAATTAGACAATAGGATGTTGTGGGGTGCTAATACCTTCCCCACACATAACGACTCCCGAACCCTAACAACGCCTTATCTTAAAACTTAAAGGGATTTTCCGAATTTGCCCTTAAACTAAAATTTGGTGGCGGCTTCCTAAAGAACCATTTCGAAGAATCCTTTCCCGGATTTTTCGGTCGCTACAACGGCCAATCCTAATCTAAGATGGAAATATTATCATGCACAAGATAAAATGCATAACATTAAACATACTTCATTAATCACATAATAAATTCGCTACATCAGATCCAGCATCTCAACTATGAGTATTTAGCTCATATTGAGCATACAAAACATGGAAAATAACTTGAACAAAAGAGTAGAAGTCATATTACAAAAATCAAGGATATAATGTATACTACTAATGATAAATAATAGTAGGAGAACTCCAAAGGCAGCAATGGAGAACTGTTCTAGCTCGTCAAAGGTAGGATCCACCAAGAGAATTGTAATTCCAGTGATGCTGCAGCAATAGTTCTAGCAATTGATCAATTCGGTAACTTGAGGTGAGCTTGCACGCAAAGAGAGAAAGCTATCTCTAACTCCTTCTTACGGAGAAATGTCTTTATATAGTGTGTAAGGCACATGATCCTAGAAATGACCTAATGGAGGCGCATTTCCCTAGGTTAAAGGGAAATCTTGGATTATTCTTTTGAGGTCACTCAATCCCATGCGTTCTTTCTCTGACAGCTGTCCAACACCTTTATTTTTGTGTCCTTGCACACTTTCTCTCTCATCTTCCGCAATTCAGGTTGCTACGGCAATTGGTGCTGCAACACTTAAACAAAACGCATCAAAATGCACAATGGGCACTAATTTGCCCAATTAAAACCATTCTATGTTTGCACAATTATTTTTCTCTAAAACACTTAATTACAAAAGAAATCACACATCATGCTTGTTAATTCACACAAGATTAAGCTTAAAGGCGAAGTAATAACCATCATAAATGATAGTTATCGAGACGCTCCTATCAAGTTAGACACTTTGAAATCCAAGCTCCAAGCTCTCTGGCAACCAACAAGTAGGTAAGTGAGAACTGATTTCTTTAGGGAAAGGATACTATGAATTTTCCTTTTCTTGTGCTGATGATTTACGAAGAATTCAGTTGCAGCCCTCTCTGGCAGCCTGATTTTAATCCTTCCAACATCAAACATACAAATGTCCAATGTTGGTTTAGGCTTACAGGGCTGGCTCAAGAATATTGGAGGCCAAATATTCTTTTTGCAATTGCTAGTTGTGTTAGTATTCCACTTAAACTAGATGCTACAACCAGCAAAAACTCATTTGATAGATCTTTTGGTCATTTTGCTCATATCTTGGTTGACAAAGACCTAAAATCAAAACTTAGGGATCACATTCTAGTTGAGAGGTCGGGCTATGCTTTCTTAGTTGGCATCGAGTATGAAAATTTGCCTTCCTTTTGTTCGAATTGCAATACTGTTAGTCATACCACTAGTGCCTGCAAAGGAAGGAATCTTCAGGTAAAGCAGGCTTATGTCCCTAAGCATAAGGCCCTTAATAATGAGAAACCTTCTCCGATACATCAGCAGCATGGGGATTCTCCATCGATTGGAAAACAATCTACCGACGAATTAATTATCCCAGCCTCGGTTACTGCGGATGATGGTAAGCCTTTGTCGCCTGTGGTCTCGCAGATGCAAGAGTTTTCTGCCATCCAGAAGTCACCTAGCACCTCTAAATCTAACCGAATTGGTAGTGTTTCAACTCAACCTCCCACCACCAAGCTTTATTCACTTTTTTCCTCAGAGTCTGCTGATATATCGAATCCAGTCAGGTGGTTTCCACGCCTCGAAAGAGGAAACACAAAAAGAAATCGGGCCAGCAAACAACTGTTTATAACACTCGCTCAAAGACTAATTATGTCTCTATTTCTTTTTGAGCTGACTTGCGGGTTATAGGATCTCCTGATTCTCCTTTTCTAGCCAGCGTCTGGTTGGTTTTATCATTTTCATGTTTGTTTATCTAACTTTTGTTAGCTAGATTGGTTTTTAGGTTTTTTTAGCCTTTAGGTTGCAGTGTTTTAGAGGCTCTCTGTTATTTAGAGCCTTTAACTTTCACGTTTGTTTATCTAAATTCTGGCAGTCTGCCTGTTAGAGGACCAAATGCAATATGACTGATTCCTTTAAAATTAAAATCATTGTAACCAATAAACAACATAAAATTAATCACTACGAGCTGCATAGTGATTACCAATACTCGTAGGTCATTAGATGTCCCACATATATACATTCTGGCAGGTGGAATTGGTTTTTAAGATACTTAGTCAAAATGTTTTATTTGCTAAGTTATCTAAATGTTCATTTGGCCTAACTGAAGTAGAATATTTTGGCCATGTGGTCTCAGGTTCTGGTGTGTCTATGGACCATACCAAAGTGAAATTTATGATTGAATGGCCCATACCTTAAAATTTAAAGCAATTAAGAGGATTCTTGGGACTCACGGGCTACTATAGAAGATTCATTAAGTCCTATGCTACCGTAGCAAGCCATATAACGAATCTGTTGAAGAAAGAATCTTTTAAATGGAATGCTGAAACTGAGAGGGCATTCAATCATTTGAAACAACCTCTGACTACAACTCCAGTTCTCACCCTCCCTGATTTTCTCAACCTTTTGTGTTGGATACGCATCTGGAACGACGATAGGAGCTGTGCTTAGTCAAGAAAGACACTCTATAGCATTCTTCTCTAAGAAGATGGCGTAAAGAATGTAATGGCAATCTGCATATACTAGGGAATTACACATTATTACTGCTACTTTAGCAAAGTTTAGACACTATTTGTTAGGCCGCAAGTTCATCTTGAGAACTGATCAAAAGAGTTTGAAGAGTTTACTAGATCGATCACTCAAAACTCTGCAACAACAAGCATGGTTGCATAAATTCATTAGATATGACTTCCAAATAGAATACAAGCTTGAGAAGTACAATCAAGCTGCAGATGCTCTATCACGAGTGATGAATCTGTCGTGGTCAACTGCTGAGAATTTATTTTTACAGCAATTGAAGCTGGAACTTGCTGATAATGCTCAATTGCATGCTATAGTCCAACAATGCACCAATAATATTTCAAGTGACAGCAACTACTCAGTTAGAGACGGATTATTGTACTGGAAAAACAGGTTGGTTATTTCATTAGAGAGTTCATTGATCTAACAAGTTGTCAAAGAATACCATGCTTCACCAAATGGAGGACATCCAGGAATAACTAGAACTATGGCACGCATATCTGCTCAGTTTTACTGGCCAAACATGAGAAAAGATTTGCAAAAGTTTTTTGAAGAGTGTGATTTGCTAGCAAGCTAAGCATCTCAACACATTGCCAGCAAGTTTGTTACAACCGTTACCAATTCCCAATCATGTATGGGAAGATGTTACAATGGATTTTATTACTGGGTTGCCTTTGTCTTTTGGTTTCACTGTGATACTAGTTGTTTGTGGATAGATTGACAAAGTATGCACATTTCATGCCCTTAAAAACTGACTACACTAGTAAGATTGTTCCTGAAGCATTCTTGAATAATGTAGTTAAATTGTATGGCTTACCGAAATCAATTGTCCCTGATAGAGACAAAGTTTTTACAAGCAAATTCTGGCAGCAGCTGTTTGAGGTACCACTTTGGCAATAAGTTTCTCATACCATCCTCAAACAGATGGTCAATCCGAGGCAAAGTGAACAAGAGCTTGGAAACGTGCTTTACGTTGTTTTACATTTGATAACCCGAAGGCTTGGTCTAGAGCTTTGAATTGGGCTGAATTTGTGGAATGTTTACTCCTATTGCATTTAGTTCTTTACTGGGGTGCATGTTCAAAATCACTTAATTAAGTGAGTCAATTTTTAAGGATTTGTGTTCTACATCTTCTAGAGAGGTTGACCTTATTAGGATGGAATTGAACATTTCGTTCATTCTATGTAAGATGGAGAGAATACTTCCACTTGGTTTCTTTGCTTCTATGGAGCATTTCCCCGTTCATCTAGCATGTGAAGCAAAACTTAGTGGATCTGCTCAATACATGCGGATGTATCCATTTGAAAGGTAACTAAATCATCCTTTTGAGAACTAATTCATTTTTTCCCTTTGAGATCAATATAATTTTCCATCTAATCAAGTTGTTTTATATATTTGTGAGTGCTTCTAAACGATCAGTGAAAAACAAGGCAAGGGTTGAAGGATCGATTTGTGCATCATACCGATAATCGCAAAAACAACCCACTTTTGCTCACATTATTTCACCAACTTCATGTTTATAAATAAAAGGATTGAAATGGAAAATGATTGTGTTAGACACCGATTAATATTATTGGTCTTTGGCCAACTGGTTTGTCATGTCAGGAAGGATTTGACTCATTGGTTACCGACATAGAGTATAAGTTAGCAGGTTCCTTCTTTCAAAGATAGCCTCTGCATCTATGACTAAAATTATTGACGAGTTGTATTGTTATCCCTGTCCTACTTGCATGCGCTAAATAAGGATGAGCGAGAACTTTTTTTTAACGCTTTTAGAGTAAGTGTAAATTTTAATACATCGCAATGTTTGTCATTTTTTTATAACTTTTTAAGTTATTTGATAACCACGTTGTCTTGCAAATATTTTCACAATGCAGAAGAAAGTTGTGTGGCTTACTTCCTAAGAGGCCCTCGTTCAAAAGCTTTTTCATAAGAAAGCTACTCAGCGACTCGCTGATATACTTGGAGATGTCTGCATGGAGTGGAATCGGCCTAGTTGGATGGGAGATCTAGTCTATGATCACCTATGCCCACTGGAGTACTCCCAAAGAGTAAGTGTGCGCAGAATAAGAGGAACGGGGCATTAGAGAAAGGAGGAAGCTTGCACCACTAGTGCAGAAAAGGCTTTTTGTATCGGTTGTTTTGCACTTTTAGTATCGGTTATCTGTTGATACTAATTCGACCGATACTAAATGTCTGACATTTAGTATCGGTTAAATAACCGATACTAAATGTCACTTTTAGTAGCGGATTTTCAAAGAACCGATACTAAATGACGTTTTTTTGGTGATTTTTATGTCTTGAAAACGTACATTTAGTATCGGTTATTTAAATAACCGATACTAAATGTCTTTTCAACATTGTGTATGCTTATCTATAAAATGACATTTAGTATCGGTTATTTAAATAACCGATACTAAAAGTGACATTTAGTATCGGTTATTTAAATAACCGATACTAAATGTCTTTTCAACATTGTGTATGTCGTCTATAAAATGACATTTAGTATCGGTTATTTAAATTAACCGATACTAAATGTCACTTTTAGTATCGGTTATTTAAATAACCGATACTAAATGTCACTTCAACATTGTGTATGTTGTCTATAAATGACATTTAGTATCGGTTATTTAAATAACCGATACTAAATGTCACTTTTAGTATCGGTTAATTTAAATAACCGATACTAAAAGTCTACTTTTAAAAAAAAATTCTCAATTCACATCTTAAACTTCACATACTCCATAACAGAAAGCTCACTCGAGCAAAACAGAATAGCTCGATGAGGTATAAAAGCAAAGATACAATAAAAGGATACTAGAGTATAGACTTCAAATTAAACAAAGAGAGTATGAAAATTACTAGAGTAATAATGATTACACAATTTTTAACAAACGCAACAAAATGTCATGATCTAGGATACAAATTAAATGAAGTCTTTGAAACTTTGAAGCACTCATCATAATCCTATTAGAGAATGGAACAACCATAACCACCTCGCTTGCCAAGTTTTTCACATGCCCTCTCAAGATGTTCTCTCGAGTTTTCTAATTTCATCGTCGATCTCCTTTCGGCTCTCATCGAATTCTCTTGACCTTTAGTCTTCCAGCTTTTTCTTCTGCCAAGTGTTTCTCCAGCTGAGTAGTTGTTTCCCTCAACTCTGTCTCAACCTACAAAACCATATAATCCAAAAACACTTAAACAACATATCTATATAAAATCATGTTAAATAACATCAAACAAGATGAAATGATGAATAGACATCAACAAAAGATAGATGAAATGATGAATAGACATCAACAAAAGATAGATAGATAGATACCTTGTCAACAATTTGTTTGAGCTGCTCCTTATGTGCTAGCTGCATTTGCATTTTCATTTCTGATATCTCTCCTTCTGAACGTTCTTTCAAATCAGTCTCTCTTTCTTGGTTTTGCATTGCTTCTTTCTGCAATCAAATGACAAATTCACTGATATGATAAAATTATTTGAAGATATAAGAAACAATATATATTATGAAATTTGCAAAACCAACCTTGAGTTCTTGAAATAACTCATTTGTAAAAGGCCGCCCATCATTCTTTGATATTACCATGTTTACTCTTGCCTCTTAACACCCCATGGCCTATGTATTGGACAAACATATTAGGTTCAAAAGCATTATGGATCATAATCTTGGAAGTCAAAACATCAACATTTATATGGACCAACGGAGTAAAGAGATGTAAATGGAGGAACTACAAAAAACTAAAAAAGTGATAAATCACCTGAAATATGGACAAAACGGTAACAGGATCGGTTGCTGATATGAGAGCACCAAACATCAGGCACTCGACAAAAGGCAATCTATACATGAGGAAGACCAACCCACCGAGATAACTGCAGGGCAGAGGACAAGATGGATTGAAAAATCCTAATTAACCACCATAATGTGTTATGCATACTTAGCATAAAAATAATCACTTAAGAGGGTCAATAAGGAAGATAACTTACACCAATACACCCGTTACAATTGAAGCTAGAAAGGTACCAAATATAGCAAATGTCACAATTGCTCCAAAATTAGAGAAAAAAGGTTTCTGCAAAAAGCGACATTACCACAAACTCAAAAGGCCTATCCAATAGAACAAAACTACAAGTCCAGCAAAGAGAAAAACTATGGAGAGACTTACAGGTGCGAGACTGAAGCCAGACTGGGTAAACAGAGGAATCAAGGAAACAAACACATGACAAAATTGCCGGATAAGGTAAGCAGAATACATAAACTAAATTAAATAAATAGCAACAACATTAACAATAGCAATGTTACTAAGGATATAATATGATCGGTGCTTCCAAATAATGTCTGCAAGCTATGTAGAGCAGTTACTTCTTCGTCAGTAAAGCGCGTTCTAACTGAGAAAACTACAAGGATAGCATGAATCCCATCCTTGGCTAAATCAATACACTTGACTATTTCATTCTCAAGAAACTCAGATCCAACAGAATTATCAAATAAACCTGCAAAATGTTTCATGTTAAAAGTTACAACTTACAAAAATGTTTCCAAGAAGCAGGAATAAAAACTGAAAAGATTTTGTTATTTGCTGATAAGCAAAATTTAACCTTATAACAACATGAAATACTCTTTAAAAGCTTAAACCTTGTAACAAACATGTATTCACTAAAGCACCTGAAGACAACCACGTGAAATGAAATGAAAAGAGAAACCTTCCCTCGAGCATCTGCCATGTCCTTGTAAAAACTTCTCTCCTTCCTAAAGCACCAAGAGACAACACGAAAACCCTAATATCACTTAAACGAATCATGATGGAAGAAGAAGAACAAACCAGAGAGATCCCAAACCAGAACCAGTACCACCACCAACGGCGTTGAAGACCAAAAACCCTTGGAGTCTGGTACAGTTATCAGCCAACTTTGTAACTCGATCTAAACACGGATCTACGATTTATTTGCCAACTAAAGTACAATGAAACATGTAGGTTCCAGATCGATGAAAACGGCACGGGAACGTGCTTTCCCGAACCGGTTTACTGAAGAAAGTGTTGAACGCATCGTGTGCAACTCCGAGCGTTGAATCACTGTGAAATCATCGATTCGGTTAATCAAAATTAGGTTAAAAAAGATTTGAAAGGAAGAGAGGGAGAGACGGAAAAGATAGATAGAACGGAGGCGACGAAGATTTGAAAGGAAGAGAGTGAGTGAAGCGTCGTGAGTGAGTGCAGAGAGTGAGAGAGTCGTGAGTGAGTGAGAGAGTCGTGAGAAGGAGAACGCGTTTTGGAAAATATGTGTGACCTTTAGTATCGGTTGTTTAAAAACCCGATACTAAATGTGTTAGAGACACACATTTAGTATCGGTTGTTTAAACAACCGATACTAAATGTAAGCGTGAAAATTGAAAACTTCAATTTAATTTCAAAATTGCCACCGCGTCTACATTTAGTATCGGTTGTTTAAACAACCGATACTAAATGGTGCTGTCTAAAGTCATTTTTGCACTAGTGCACGCTGGAGTTTCTATCTCTATGGTGCAACATGGAGAGAGATTGGTATATATTTAAGCTTATCTTTTCATTATTTGTGTATAATTAACTGTAATTTACTCTTTACAAACTTATGATATTAATTATAGTCCAAGAAGTGGGGGCGGATGCCAAATGTGGATGAGGTCCGCCACACCCATATTAGGAGGGACACGGGTGATTCTGTAGATGATCGTCGAAAATGCACATTTGGTAGCGGATTTTCATCATTAGCGACAGATTTTTCTGTAGGAAATGAGCGCTTTTCTTGTAGTTCATGTAATGTACTTAAGCAATGTTTTGATTTATTTTCACTTATTAAATTATTTACTAAAGTTATATAACTTTTTACCGGTAATTTTATTACGTGTAAAAGTGGTATGTACTTTTTTATATTTACGTTCTATATATTTGTTACGAAACAAATCTGATCGAATCAAATGAATGATTCTGCTTAGAAAGGAATATAAGGCAAGTGGTAGATACTCAACAAGCGAGATTGGAGTATTAACTAATTAATTGGTTCGTGGAATAATTTCTCTTGTATTGATAATTTCGTTTAATATACGATAAATCCTTGTATTGATAATTTCCCTTGTACTAATAATTTCGTGTAGTATATGATAATCTCGTAACAATCAAATAATTTTCCTTGTATTATAATTTCGTTTAATATATGATAATCTCGTAACAATAATAATTTCCCTTGTATTGATAATTTTCCAACTGATATTTAAAGAATATTTAGATTTTTTATCAACTAAAATATCGTTAATGCTTTACTATTATATTTTTTTGTTTGAACAATTAATTATTTCGTTTAATATATGACAAATCCCATTTAATAATTGACTTTAGATATAATTAGCTATCTCATAAGGATTTTTTGATAAAATATATCAGAAAATATTTTAAATATCATGAATACATGTAGGTTATTGCGAATATTTTAGAATCGCATATGAAAATATATCCTTGAAATTATAGAATTTATTAAGATTCGATGTTTTTTCTTTATCTTGTTGATTTGCATTGTATATTAGTTCATTATAATTTTAAAATAAATGTTGTCTTTACTTCTGTATAAATAAATAAAAGAATTGACATCAAAAAATAATTTGTAGGACTCTCTTTTTTTAATTTAAGCAGCTCATCCCTATATTAAAGAATAAAATTTCTAAGAATTTTTCATGTCTAATGATCACACAATTAATAACTATTTTAGTAATCTTTTATAGATAACATCATTTAAAATTTTATTAGAACCTATGTGCATGAGTCCAACAAAAATAAGTTTTTTGATATCCAACTCACTCATATCAATCCTATCAAATAAATTATCAATATACAGTAAATTTACAACTGCAGTGTCATAAAAGTGCTTGATTTTCTAGATCCATACATCAATGGAATGATTTTAAATTGAGATTTTATGTAAAATTCCAGCTGGCGTTTAATTACTCAACTCAAAATACTATCGATAAACAAGACCGCGTGTATCAGTATTGGTCTATATATACCAAGAGAATTTATGAAATAAAAATCACAACAAAACACTTTGTATCGTTTTTCTTTTCCCTCTCAATGACTAAGAAAAAGTTGAAACTAGCCTTCATAGTCAATGACTCTGCAAGGAAGACAACTTACAAGAAAAGAAAGAACGCTCTACTGAAGAAGGTGGATGAACTCAGCACCCTTTGTGGCATTGAAGCTTGTGCTATATAGCCCTTATGATCCTCAACCCGAGGTTTAAGATTTAATCTTCACATCTTTATTTTATTTATGGTTTCTAGTCCTATGGGGAAGTCTATTTCAATTCTCAGTTTAATCCTATGATGATTTCGTTTTTATTTTCTAGTGTAAATGTGAAGTCATAATTGTAAGTCATTACCACTTAATCTTCACACCTTTATTTTATTTATAGTTTTTATGCGAATGAGTCGCTACACATGTTTACTACCTCACATGGTTGAATAAAATTTGAAGTCTATTGGTGTCGCTTTCAATACTTTTGCATTCTAGTCAAAAGAAAAACTTTAGTATTAAACGTTTGTGAAGAATATATGTTTATCTCATGTTATGCAACCCTTTTAATGTATCTTTCTTCAATGGGAACGGGCTAATAGCCCAGTCTATAAGCAATTTAAAGTATGGGTTGCATAACATGAGATAAACATATATTCTTCACAAATGTTTAATGCAAAAGTATTTCTTTTGAGTGGAATGCAAAAGTATTGAAAGCGACACCAATAGACTTCAAATTTTATTCAACCATGTGAGGTAGTAAACATGTGTAGTGACTCATTCACATAAAAACAATAAATAAAATAAAGGTGTGAAGATTAGATCGTAATGACTTACGATTATGACTTCACATTTACACTAGAAAATATAAACGAAATCATCATAAGATTAAATTGAGAATTGAGATAGACTTCCCCAGAGGACTACAAACCATAAATAAAGACTATAAATAAAATAAAGATGTGAAGATTAGATCGTATTGACTTATTACATATGTCCCGTGCCTCTACAAATAATGATACAAACCCAAAGCAAAGGCAATGTCTTGTATTTTTTTTTTTTTGGGAAAAAAAGCAATGGCAATGTCTTTAGTAAAAGAAAGGTGTGTTCAAGTTGACTCAAAAAAGGTCTGTTTCAGTTTAGGTCCAATCAACATAGAAAAGAGCATCACTTAAGTACACTTAAATGGGTGTTATACGTCTTGTTCTAGAGAGAAAGTATCCGATTTTTTTGCTAACAGGCAAATTGATAATAAAAATACACATCGTGGGCAGTTTCTAGCAGCTACTATCCACTTTTTATGCAAGGAACACGACCAATAGTACCTATAGCGGTGTATATAAGTTTTATTCTATATTAGCAGTATACCCGTGCATACGTACAGGTGTTTTCGCATTATTTTTATTAATGAATTTAGACATAATTTAATTAGTTTAAACATTACTCCGTGAAAATCAAAACTAATTTAAAGTAGATAAACAAAATGTTTCAAATTGTAATTGAGTTAGTCCGAACACTACCCCGTGAACATTTACCAACAATATGTAATATTTCCCATAGAGATTAGAAAACCTAATTTAAAGTGTGTATATATATATATATATATATATATATATATATATATATATATATATATATATATTGTGAAAAATAGAAAAATGAGATAGAGTTAGAGGAAGAAAGATATTAGTTTAATAGAAGGGTAGTTGGTGTTTTGATAAAAGATATAGTTGATAGTTGATAATCTCATATCTTTTTAATTGATTTTAAATCCATGGTAATAAATGTGAGTCACAAAAAGCGGGATGATAAAATGTAAAATGGAGGGTCACCTAATGTTTATTTCATATATTTGTTGAGACTAATATTTTACCCATGTATTTATTATAATTATCTATGAAATTATTAACACGTTAAAAGTTGCAAAATATAATAAAAGAAAGAGGGAAAACTCCACGAAAGACGATATTTAAAATTTATTAAAATAGTTGCGTTGCAAAAAGTTTTTAAAAAAAAAGTCGGTATGATCTTATAATATTAATAAAAACGTAAAAATGAGGAAAAAATAAAATGAGATGTAATAATAGTTGTATCTTTCTATAATAGTGGCGCTCCCATTGGCGCTTCCCGTTGGCGCTTCTGTTGGCGCTCCCGTTGCCGCTCCCGTTGGCTCTCCCGTTGGTGCGACTGTTGGCACTCTGGTTGCTGCTGTCGTTGACCCTCCTGCTGTCGCTTCTATTAGCGCTTCCATTGGCACTCCCATTGATGTTGTCGTTACTGCTCCGGTGCGGCTCACAAAAAAAGTGGATGGATTTAATTATTGATTTTTTTAGGAAAAACAATTTTAGAATTTTTGCTAGTGATTAAATTAATTGAATTTAGTAGTTTAGAGTAGATTAAAGTAAATAATAAATTTTAAATGATTTAATATTAATTTTATTAAGTTTATTTAATTACTGATTTTGTAGAAGAAATAAATTTAAAAACAAAATGTTTTTTTTTCAAAAAAATTGACTGCGCTCGTTAGTGCGGCAGGTGACACACAACTTTTGTTGCGTTTTGGTACTCCCGATACTCCCGTTTGCACTCCTGCTGCTCCCGTTGGTGCTTCTATTGGCACTTTCGTTGACATTGTCGTTGCTACTCCCTTGTGGCTCACGAAAAAAGTGGATACAATTTAATTATTGATTTTTTTAGAAAATATTATTTTAGAATTTTTGCAAGCAGTATCGCTTTTTTTGACAAATGGTAGTAGTTAAATTAATTGAATTTAATAGTTTGAGTAGATTATAGTAAATAGTAAATTCAATATAATTTAATATTAATTTATTAATTTTATGTAATTACTGTTTTTAACAAAGATTGTGTAGTGAGTATTTGATTATGTTAATAGTAAAGAAAAGTGAATAAAGTGAGAGAGAGAGAGAGATGAAAGAGAAGAGTAGGTTTTAAAGTGAAATAAAAAAATTAAAATATGATATAAGAGTGGGACCCACTAATGATAAAAGTGAGTGAGAGAAAAAGTAAAAGAGATAATATAGTAATTTTGGTGGTGAGTTGATGGTATATATTTATAATAGATATATATATATATATATATATATATATATATATATATATATATATATATATATATATATATATATTGTGAAAAATAGAAAAATGAGATAGAGTTAGAGGAAGAAAGATATTAGTTTAATAGAAGGGTAGTTGGTGTTTTGATAAAAGATATAGTTGATAGTTGATAATCTCATATCTTTTTAATTGATTTTAAATCCATGGTAATAAATGTGAGTCACAAAAAGCGGGATGATAAAATGTAAAATGGAGGGTCACCTAATGTTTATTTCATATATTTGTTGAGACTAATATTTTACCCATGTATTTATTATAATTATCTATGAAATTATTAACACGTTAAAAGTTGCAAAATATAATAAAAGAAAGAGGGAAAACTCCACGAAAGACGATATTTAAAATTTATTAAAATAGTTGCGTTGCAAAAAGTTTTTAAAAAAAAAGTCGGTATGATCTTATAATATTAATAAAAACGTAAAAATGAGGAAAAAATAAAATGAGATGTAATAATAGTTGTATCTTTCTATAATAGTGGCGCTCCCATTGGCGCTTCCCGTTGGCGCTTCTGTTGGCGCTCCCGTTGCCGCTCCCGTTGGCTCTCCCGTTGGTGCGACTGTTGGCACTCTGGTTGCTGCTGTCGTTGACCCTCCTGCTGTCGCTTCTATTAGCGCTTCCATTGGCACTCCCATTGATGTTGTCGCATTCTTTAACAGGTGCGCCACAAAAAAAGTGGATGGATTTAATTATTGATTTTTTTAGGAAAAACAATTTTAGAATTTTTGCTAGTGATTAAATTAATTGAATTTAGTAGTTTAGAGTAGATTAAAGTAAATAATAAATTTTAAATGATTTAATATTAATTTTATTAAGTTTATTTAATTAATGATTTTGTAGAAGAAATAAATTTAAAAACAAAATGTTTTTTTTCAAAAAAATTGATCACATCGTTAGTGCGGCGGGTGACACACAACTTTTGTTGCGTTTTGGTACTCCCGATACTCCCGCTTGCACTCCTGCTTTGCTCCGTTGGTGCTTCTATTGGCACTTTCGTTGACATTGTCGTTCTTTACTTTCATTGTGGCTCATGAAAAAGTGGATACAATTTAATTATTGATTTTTTAGAAAATATTATTTTAGAATTTTTGCAAGCAGTATCGCTTTTTTTGACAAATGGTAGTAGTTAAATTAATTGAATTTAATAGTTTGAGTAGATTATAGTAAATAGTAAATTCAATATAATTTAATATTAATTTATTAATTTTATGTAATTACTGTTTTTAACAATGTAGTGAGTATTTGATTATGTTAATAGTAAAGAAAAGTGAATAAAGTGAGAGAGAGAGATGAAAGAGAAGAGTAGGTTTTAAAGTGAAATAAAAAAATTAAAATATGATATAAGAGTGGGACCCACTAATGATAAAAGTGAGTGAGAGAAAAAAGTAAAAGAGATAATATAGTAATTTTGGTGGTGAGTTGATGGTATATATTTATAATAGATAACATATTATTGAAAGAAAAAAAAAATATTCTATCATTCATATATCCTCTTTCCGTTTTTTGGTTATATTCGCTTGTGGAGAGTTATAGCTAACGGTTCGGTTAGATTAGAGAACCAGATGCAATGTGACTGATTCCTTTAAAATTAAAATCATTGTAACCAATAAACAACATAAAATTAATCACATGACACAACAGAAAGTGCTACCCGTAGGTCATTAGACGTCCCACATATATACATTCTGTAAGTTTCAATTTCTTGTTGAGAAATACTACCACTACGAGCTGCATAGTGATTACCACTTACTCTATCGCGCAACGAAAACACAATCTCCCTGAGGATTGGTTCGTGACCATTGAGAAGATTGCCCATGCTCAAAACCTTTCTCCAAGATTGGTTAGCAGTGGGAGGAACAAACATATTTGACAACACTTCCCTTTCATGGTATCTTACTTCTTGTTTTTTGTCAAATTCCTATGCAAGAATGCAAAAGATAGATAGATAGATGAAAATGCATGTCATTTCAATGCTAAGGAAGAACTTTCTGTGGAATATTAGCCAAATCAACAAGGTGTTTTGAGGCATAGAAGCAATTTACCTTTTCAACAACGTCTTCTGTTAAGCCTGTTCCCATTGTTGGAATATAAAAGTTGTAGTAATCATTAAATATTTCTCTTGAGAGGCGTGGTGCTCGTATAAGCTTGCGATGAAGAGAAGCTGTAATAGTCAGTAATTTTTCAACATGCTCAAAAACAACACACAGTCGCCTTAAGTCGTCAATAGTCTCACTGTCTGCAGACAATCGATTTACTGCAGCAGAATGGAAACGAGTTAGAAATTAATCTTTTCCACAAATGACCAAAACTAAAGAATATTTAGATACCTTGTAGAGGCCTCAAAGCAGATGCCATGGTAGGGTAAAGTTGCTGCATCTTAGTTGCCATCTGTGTCTGTTCTCCATAATTAGTCTGACTTAGTGTGTCAGCTGCTGCTCTAAAGGAAGTACACACCATTTGCTCAAGTAATGCATTTGGTGGTAATGTTTCAAGATAATGAAGAACCTGGAAATTTGAGAATATAATGAGTATAAAACAAGTGATACATTGAAAGAACAGCATATCTCAAGCAATTTTAAATAAGGACAAGTAGTCCTTTTCCTTTCAATAACAGTAGCAATTTCATTTGGTAGATATTAGTTTGATGGAAACAAGAACATGTTACAAATTAACTATACTAATTTAAACTTCTAGCTGTCTTTCATAAGTGGCCACTCAACTCACCAAATAATCCTACTATAATACATAGCTTACATGAACGTGTTTCCTATAAAACACCACATTTTCTTTGCCTCTCTTGATGATTTTAACCACTTATCTATTCACTAGGGATCCATTAACCGAGCAAGACTGCAGTCCAAGGCAAAACCCCTTATATAAATACGGGTGGACCCTATTAACTCTCGCATACCCAGGAAATCAGATAGTGTCGCATGCATCACAGATACTTTTTATCTTTGACCCTGGAATTCCTTCAGGCATTATTATATGGACGTGCATTCTCATGCACATACAATACCCATGCTATATATTATCTTTGACCCTAGTCACTATTGCAATTACAAGGTCCTGCCAACAATCACCTCCGGGGTTGGAACTCTCCCCGAAGTGCACCTTGCTAAACACTGCACCTAACCATTGTTAGTATGCATGCAATAAATAAATGTGTGTATTCGTAAGTTATTAGTATGTGTGTATAAGTGTATCCATAAATAAATAATCAAAATTAAATATGACTTCTTAATGGGATGCATTCAGTCCTACTTAAAACTATTCCCCTCGTTATTAGTAATTTTCATGCTATAACAATCAGATAAACAGCAAAAACAAAAACACCCACTTTTTCTCCTTCTCTATTTGGATCAATAAGAGACTTCTGTTCTGAAGCAGGAAGAGCAGGAGCGCTATTCCAAATCTTTCTCCACAAATTTCCATTCTCAGACATCCTCTTAGAAAGCCTCCCTTGTGGAGGCCAACTATCTTTGACTTCTTGTTGTCGAGAGCACTGGATGATGTTGATCCACTGCCTTCATGGTAATCTTCCTCTTCCCAATCTCCAGGTGAATGCCACCGAATAAAATCTTCAAATATGGCGTCTGGATTTGCTGCTTTAAATGCTGACATATCTAATAGCAGCACCAAAGCTATTTCAGTCTCCCACGTACATTATTATATTGAACAATGATGGCATGCACTACAAACTATGACATACTACTAACTATGACACAGAATGGGTGAAAAGTAACCAAAAGGAGAGGCGGTTTCATTATGTATAAATTCCATGTGGATCGGAATCCACTGGCACTAGCATAAAATAATGTATAGCCAAACCATTCAACAGGTTTTTATAGACATCTCTTCTTAGTTCTTACAATTTAATTTTGGATTGAAAGTTTCATTATGTATACCATGCCAACAAATAATGTTACATGTATTTAAAAACCAATTTGTACTTTATAAGTTTATCCTACAAAATCTAACATCTAACATAGAATACATACAGTCAAAAATAGAAACAATTATCAACGTCTAATTTTTTTCTAATATTTGGTGACAATGTATGGTAAACATAACACATTATTCAAAAATTAGATTATGAAAATATCATTCTTCATTCCATTAATTAAGTTAATGGTGTAGTCTATCAAATCTTACACCAATTATGGAGGATGGAGCATCATGATGCATGACCATTTATAAATGTGCAAGTACATCCATTTTGATTATTTTTTCAACGTCTAAAAAATATGCTTCCAGAAATAAAAATAGACAAGGTTATCACATAGAAAAAGGACCTAGGGACATGATTAATAAATATCAGGTGTGATAACAAAACAGTATAAGCTTTTACCAGAAGTTAAGATATCCTTTTCCAGCTGAGCAGAAAAATTCTGGAAAAAGAAGGGCAGTGCTAATTAAAAATATGATATATGAAATCGAACATATACAATTCTACTGTGAGTTTCTTAAAGTTCAAAAATCACAAGATAAATATGCATGAATGATCCAAATTCAAATGAAAAAGAAGCTTCCAAATGATCAAGAAAGGAGATTGCTATGTAGTCACAATTCAACATTGTTTCAGTAATTCATACTTGAATTAGTATTCATTTCCTAATGTCCTTACATTGTCAACAACCTCAGGGACTTATAGCACTGATATTTTGCTTAATATTATAGTTCACTAAAGGGAATCCAACATAAAAATAACACTAATAATAATCAGTACACAAGAAATCCCACATCTCAGCCTCTTCATTTCACTTTGTCACCCGTAAGTGGTTGTGAAGCACGGACACTTCTTCCAAATGTCGTGTCATGTCTGTGTCGGAGGAGTGGACACCGACACGACATGTGTCGGACACCCCTTTATGGTGTCGCACTTAAAAAAATTGACTTAGGCACTTCTTAGACACACATGGACACCTCACAGATACTCATATCACAACTTTTTCTAAAAAAAATTAAACTTGAAATTTTTAAATCATTATACTTATTCTTAGGATATAAAACCTTTTATCGTCAACAAATCCTATAAAGCTTATCAACTTTGTATTTAAAAGGTGAACAGATAAACCTTAATTCTCGATTTAGATTTTTGTCATGTTGATCAGATATGAGTGTGTTTATTGATTTAATCATATTTATAATTACTTATATATATGTGGTGTCTCAGTGTGCTATATTTTGGGCATTAGGTGTGTCTCAGACTCTCAGTGTCCATGTCGTGTCCAGTGTCCATGTCGGAGTCAGTGCTTCATCCAAAGAACATGACACAATATTGGCACATAGTATATAACACAATATTGGCACATAGTATATAACACAATATTTTATCCACAGTAACCATGATACTTTCTATCAAGAGTTAAAGAGCCACATCATCAAGCACAGCAACTAACAGTTCCACCTATTACTGAGAATGGTATACATGAAAAGTGTATACATGCAGGTACATGAAAAACTATATGGCAGGTGGAAAAAATAATCAAATTAATATATTTGGGTCAAAGATAGGGAATGAAAGACATCATCCTTCTTCAAGCAAAATAAAACCACCTTTATAAAGTTTATAGAAACCATATTCTATATTTGTAACTCTAGCTTTAAATCAACTACAAAATTAAACCACCTTTGTAGAAACCATATTCTATATTCGTAACTCTAGTTTTAAATCGATTACAAAATTAAATTGTAATCATGTCAGGCAACTCCTCAAGTCTGTAAGCAATTGAGAGGCTACTGCATCACAGGTACAAATAATTACAGGTGCAAATAGATTGGTTCAATTTGGTTGATAACTATGTTTAAGAATACCATTGCAGCATCGATTAAATCCTCATATTTAATATCAATTAACTGTTTCATGTATCTTGTTCACTATGTGAAATGTTTGAGACGCCTACGTGGTCTAAGGCTCTAAGCTTTTATAGTTTATTATTATTATTATTATTATATGCATTGCATAAAAGTTTGAGCTTACAAATGAATCGCCAAAGGCTTCCACAGCTTTCATCCTCTCTTCATGCATGTCTTCTGTCATAAGAGGTGATTCCTGTAGCATGGTAATCAAGATGAGAAGTATTATATTCTTCAACATTGGGGACGTAGTACTACATAATGACAAGGCAAAATGGTGCCTGAATGTTGGTCAAACCTGTGTGTATGGGGCGTGCATACTTTGATATGACTTGAGAAGCATCATAGAATCAACAATACCAGCTGAACCTCTCCTGGTGAAGTCTGGAGACTTTTTATCATTCAACAGGCCCACATCTTCAGGCTGTCTGCTAACAATGGTTTTTTTACCAGAATATGTAACTTATTAGTGGTTGAAAATTTGACATCATGTCTGCTAGAAAATATTCGACATTTCCAAGAACATGGTACAAATTTGTAAAATGGTACAAAATCCATTACTATTCTTAACACCAAATACGAGCAGCTTAAGCTATTAACCTATAATAAATAAACAAATAAATATTGGATATGCACACGTAAAAAATATAAAATTTTGCAACTAAGGTTGGAAGTGATTGATATAATAATGGAAGAAATAGCCATAAGAGAGACAGTAAATATGTAATAACATTTAAGTGGCTAGATTGAGATAATAACAACCGAGCAGGCTCTCACTTGCTAAGTTCACCTGTCAACTTTCTCGGAAAAGTCCTCACTGGGTGTCTGTATATTGGACAAGTCATCCCCAACTACACTTTCTTCCTGCAATTCAATTAAGACCAATTTACAATAATAGTGAGAATTGTAAAATAACAACAATAATACAACAATAGACCTAACCACTAAAAACAAAAGGAAAAAATGGCTTGTGACCTCAGTCATAGAATCCATATGATCCACACTTCCAATACAATCTTGATAATCTTCGTTCAGCTGACACTTTTTCTCAATGCATATTGCAAGCTGAATAGGAGAGCAGAAAACTGTATCACCTCTTAGCCTTATCATTGTGTATTCTATAACATATAAAGACCAAAACATTCAAACTCACTGAAGAATTTTTAATAGATATACGTAGAGTGTTTTAATTCTCCATGTGTTGCTTTATTAGTTAATCAGTTAGTTACTTCCTTATCACTGCTGAGTCAGCAATCTGTTAGTAAGCTTCTGTTTCTGTTTTGCATCTTATTGTATCTCACACTTGTATAAATGCTGACTCACTGTTAAGTGAGATTCAGAAAATCATAATGAATAATTCAGTTGCAATTCAGTTGCTCTCTTTCTCTGAATTCTTCAATTTTTCTGAATTTTCTTATAACTTATCCTGGGGTAGAAACGGGAATTTAATTCAGTAACGTCATGTGTCCTGTGATGGGTTTAAGTAAGGAACGGGAAGTATATCAAAATTATCAACAGCTATATTTCTGTACCCAATACATTAATTAATGAAATAAGGTTACAATCATTCCAAATTGAAAGAAAAAGTGAGCCACGGATTTTTTTCTTTCAGGTTAAAAGTGGGTTAAGAATTTTCTAGAAAACAAATAAAAATCAATGTTTAACAAAAAAATTCATATAAAATATACAATGCAAACAAGCACACATTGAATAAATTTTAGCAAATATCCTTTCAAGAAAAATTAAATTACCATCTGAAGTTTTTGATGAATCAAACAAGTGGAAAGATCAATTGATCCATTGGGCGGCATCCTAGGTAATGGTTGTGACTCTTCCCAACACCACCTAACCTCTCGAACAAACTCTACCCATAGCACAGCAATAGCTGTCAAAGAGAACAAAATCAAGTGACACAAATGGTAAAGATACAGAACAAATGTGGTGTCTCAGAAAATCAATTCCTAACAGTTTCTCCTACTCTAGGTCTAGGTTACACAACAAACAATCCCTAATTACTTTTGGTAGATACCACGTATATTGCAGTTGCCAAACCAGAGAGAATGTAAACAAAATTGTGCAAAGAGAGATTCATGAGGTGCGCCTTTTATAGCTCGCGAAATCTTATTTCCTCCATCAGCAAAATCTGATAACTGTACACCTGCAGAGATTACAACACTGATTATAGAAAAATAATGTAAAATATCAAAGCTGAATTCCATCAAGCTAATATACCAGCATGCCTTGCTAGGATCCCAGTGAAGGATACTTGAAATTTGAAATATCCGATAAGCAGGTACAAAACAGACCTAAGTTTTAGATGTGGTATATAAAAAAGGAAAGAAGTCTCTAAAATGGACAGAAATGTTTGCCAATTTATTATGATTTGCATGAGACAAGAGCAAACTTTCCTTTTAACAATTTCAAAATCGTGCTCATAATTGTTCTATCCATTCCAGAGTTACCCGGTACCTAATACCCTTGGGAACCAATAAGAACTCGTGAAACATAGTACGTTAAGCTGTCAAATAGATGATACGCAAGGGTATACTTATTTGGTATACTATCTGACTTAGTGGTATGCTTTTGAAAAATTTGTACGCCCTCAATATAAATTTATAGTATTTAATATAGAATAAATAATATAATTTAGTTATGACAATTATATTATTTACAAATAAATAAAATTAAAAAATACTACACGTACAACACGTGATTTATGTAGTAACTCATACAATTGCTATTTCTCATGTGTTGCCATGTACTTCCTTTCCAGTATGCTGGTGGTGGACTCCAAAGGTTCACCTCCCGACGTTGCTTTTACCTGAGAGAACCTCAAATGCAAATCAACCATACCCTTATCAAAGTTCCACTAATATATTTTAAGTGCCCCCCCCCCCTTTTATATGTACAAATGCTCTGTTTTCTGAGATTGGCAGCAGCACTAAAGTGAAAATACCTAAACTTGTGCTACTGGAACATGGACATCATTGACTGGTTATGTCCCAATGCATGTTCCTCAATGAATTGAAACAAAAATGTACAGTGGTCTAGAATGCGCATCCTATATCACGGGTTGAAACGGATTTTGTAAGAGTGTTCTACTCACGACTCTTGCATCCTTTTACTTGAAGGAAGTAATCAATCACTATCTGTCTATTCAATTATGATACGTACTGGACATAGATAAAATAGAATAGAAAGGACTGATGTATTATTTCACTCAATTTCAGAGGATCTCTCTGAAATTGTAAAGATAAGTACAAGAGGATTGAAAGGAAATGCAATGGAATAGTACAAACACAGTGCAGTCCTACTGCTACTGTTCCCAAGCCCAGCCAAATCCCAAAACCAGCCTACCCTCAAGCTACTATTTCACTCCTATAAGTACCTGATAAGTATGGAAAAGGGCTGGTCTATGCTAGAAAAAAGAAAAATAAGAGTATGGTGGAACCTGCTGTAGGGGATCCAAACCCTATTAACTGATTAATGATTACCAAGTAGTGGGAGGGAACACTGCTGAGGTGGCAGTGTGCGTGTGGTGTGTGCGTGATCTGTTTTGCAGAGTGAATCAAATAGTGGGGCCTGATCTGTTAGCAGGCAGCATGAGAATAGTGTGGAGTAATTCCATCTTGGGAGAGAATTGGCCTCTCGAAGCGCCATTACCTTTTTCTTTCTTTATTTCCTTCAAGTGAACCCTGTTCCATTGATTACCATTGAATTACACTGATTCTCTTGTAATCCTTACTCAAATATTATCAATACATACCTATATTTGAGTTCTGTTCTTGTATTTGATCTGTTTGCTGCATTTATACTAAATTGAACCTATCAATTTGGTATTCAGAGGAGTCGGTCTTGAGGTTGTTCATGGTGACGACGCGAGGTGAAATGGATACTCGTATGGATACGATGGAACAGAAGATGGTAGGAGTGGAGAATGTGTTAGCTCGTATGATGAAGATGGTGGAGGAGCTCGATGCCGAGCGAAAAGCGAAGAAAACAGCGACGAGTGAAACAGAGACTCCAGGCGGGCCGTCGAAGAAGGTATCGGACCTTAGCGACGGGGAAGAGGAATCGAAGCACCATTCTCGACCATTTAAGCATTCTGATGGGTACGAAGGTGGTTTCAAGGGTGGGCGACGTAAATCGGACATTCCAATCTTCAAAGCGCGACGACGCGCGTTGGTTGGTTAGTTCGGGTCGAACGGTACTTCCGGGTCAACCGTGTGTTGGAAGCAGAAAAACTCGACGCGGTGGTCATTGCGCTCGAGGAGAAAGCTTTGAATTGGTTCCAATGGTGGGAGAGTCAAGCTTCGTTACGTACGTAGGGAGAATTCAAAAACGCAGTGATCGAGCGTTTTGCCTGTAAACTCTGCCTGACCCGCTTGGGCCGTTCATCGAGCTTGAGGCGGGAAGGCTGCATTCATCGAGTACTGAGGAGAAATTTGAGCTTCATGTTGCTCCGTTAGCACTTGAAGATCGTTGTTTACTTGAGGATATCTTCTTGAACGGTTTAAAGGAGGAGATAAAGGCTGAAATGAAGCTATACGGCTATGATGACCTCTCGAGTTTGATGGACAGGGCTCTGTTGCTGGAAGAGAAAAATAATGCTCTTAGCAAGAAACAGAAATCTACTAATGATTGGAAGAGTACTGGCTCCAAGTTCCAATCTACGTGGGACAGTACGAGGTAAAGGAAGGAAGATGAGAAGGCAATGGTGAAAGACGGAGAGAAGAAAGCGGTGAAAACAGAGGGTCAGATGCAGCCTCGAAGATTGAGTACAGCCGAGTTGGACGAGAAGATGAGGCTGGGGTTATGTTTTAAATGTGGAGACAAATGGAACAAGGGACACATTTGCAAGTACAAGCATATGGAGCTCATGTTGTGCGCAGTGGAGGAGAATTCAGGGGAGGAAACAGAGGCTGCAATAACAGAGGAAGCAGAGACCGAGACTCCAGCGGAAATGAAGAAATTGCAATTATCCTTGCACAGTAAGGAGGGACTCACCTCTAACAAGTCTTTCAAAGTGTGGGGAGAAATTGGAGGAAGGTTAGTGTTGAGAAATAGTAATCTGAATATGTTGATTGATACATCAGAATGGGATTACATCTATATATATATATGCAAGAGAGATCTAATGACTACACCTACCAACTACCAACTAATCTAATAAATGAAACCAACCACTAACAACTAACAACCATCTACAATATTAATAACTATAATTTACAACACTCCCCCTCAAGCTGGTGAATGGATATCAATCATTCCCAGCTTGCATGTAAGATCTTGAAATCGCTCAATGGGAAGTCCCTTAGTGAACACATCTGCCAGTTGAAGCCCTATGGGGATGTATGATGTAGCTATAAGCCCACTATCCAACTTCTCTTTGATGAAGTGTCGGTCGATCTCTATGTGCTTTGTTCTGTCATGTTGAACCGGATTATGTGCAATGCTAATAGCTGACTTGTTATCACAAAATAGCTTCATCTGGGCTTCGTATTTTATCTTGAGGTCATCTAGTATGATTTTCATCCATAGTAGCTCACAAACTCCTCGAGCCATAGCTCTAAACTCGCCTCTGCACTTGACCTTGCAACTACATTCCGCTTCGCTTCTCCATGACACCAAGTTTCCACCTAAGAAAATGCAATACCACGAAGTAGACCTTCTATCCACAATCGACCTGCATAGTGCGAATCAGTATAACCTTCTATGAGAAGTTTCCCATCTTTCTTAAACAACAGCCCTCTTCCTGGATTTTTCTTCAAATACTTTGAAGGATTCTATCAACCGCTTGTAGATGTCTTTCGTGTGGATCATGCATGAATTGACTCACCACACCGATCGCATATGCTATGTCGGCCCGGTGTGGGCTAGGGCATATGAGCTTTCCCACAAGTCTCTCGATCATCGGGACTTCTCTACTGTGAGCTTTCCTCATCACTTCCAATTTTGTGGTTTTGCTCAATAGGGGCTCCAGCGGGTTTGCAACCTAATTTACCTGTCTCTTTAAGAAGATCAAGAACATATTTCCTTTGAGAGATAAATATACCTTGCTTAGAATAAGCAACCTCAATCCCAAGGAAGTATTTTAGCTTCCCGAGATCTTTCATTTCAAATTGAAAGCGACCAACTTCTCTCCGAGGGCTGCTTTTCAAGTTCATCATCACCAAAGAATGATCATATCATCTACATGTACCCGAAGTAATGTAACTTTCCCATTTTGAGAGTGCTTCATAAAGAGAGTGTGGTCACCTTGACTCTGCCTATACCCCAAGGACACCATAACTTGAGAGAACCTTCCAAACCAAGCACGAGGTGACTGTTTGAGACCATACAAAGCCTTCTTCAATCTGCGGACTTTATTTTCTCCATTAGTGGCCCCATATCCGGGTGGAATCTCCATGTACACTTCTTCCTCTAGGTTTCCATGTAAAAAGGCATTTTTAACATCAAATTGATGCATCTCCCAACCAAAGTGTCTTTGCCAACGAGTATGATTCTTATCAGTATTCATTTTTGCCACTTGGAGCAAATGTTTCCTCATAGTCAATTCCATAGGTCCGAGAATACCCTTTGCCACCAATCTTGCCTTGTATCTATCCACCGTACTATCTGAATGATATTTAACGGTGTATATCCACCTACAACCCAACGCTTTCTTGCGGTTGGTTTCTCCACAATCTCCCATGTATCATTCTTCTCTAGTGCCCCCATTTCTTCATTCATGGCTTGAACCCAACTCTCATCCTTTAAGGCTTCTTGATCGATGTAGGGATTCTAATAGAATCAATAAATGAAATAAAGCTCCTGTTGCATGAAGGTTTTTAGTGGATACAAACCGGGATATGGGATATTTGGCACATGATCTTTTTCTTTTCTTAAGGCAATTGGCAAATCATCTGGGTTAGGTTCAGGGATAGGATTACTTACCTCAGGTTCAGATGATTGGATATGTTGTTGGACCATGTCGGGTTTACTTCTCCGCTGATATTGCTTTCCAAAGAATCGGTCATCAGCATCCTGGTCATCACCCTGCTCTGGCAATGGTGTTGGTTCAGGTTCTTTGTCATCCTCAGTTGGCGTAGAGTTTTGTAAAGAAGAAAATGGTGTTGACAACTCAAGGAACTCGGATGACAACCGAGAGAGTCGCTTTCTATGTTTTTCTCCCCCTGAAGTTGAGGACTAGGACTAGGGTAAAAAGACTCAGATTCATTAAAAGTTACATCCATGGAAACATAGACTCGACGACTTTCCGGATGGTAACACTTATATCCCTTTTTGTCTGGGGTATACCCAATGAAGATACATTTGATAGCTCTAGGATCTAACTTGCCTCGATGAGGACTGTGAACATGGACAAAGGCTGAACACCCAAAGACACGACTCTGAAGACTGGTCATTATGTGTATAGAAGGATGAAAAGTGGTCATGAACCGACAGACTAGGACTAGCACCGGTGAGAAATGCGAGAGGGTAATCTATTTATCAAATAAGTAGGCTGTTAGAAACAACTTCCCCCGATAGGATTTAGTACTGGACATTTGAAAGAAGAAGAGCTCTGCAACCTCAAGAATATGTCGGTTTTTTCTTTCAGCCACCCCATTCTGTTGAGGTGTGTCAACACAAGTGAATTCATGAATTATACCATTATCTTTGAGGAACTTGGAAAAGTTTTGATTTACGTATTCTCTTCCATTATCAGAACGCAACCTTTTAATCAAGCACCCAAATTGTGTTTGAACCATCCGGGTGAAAATTCACAAACAACCGAAAGACTTCGACTTATCTTTCATAAGAAATATCCAGCTGACACGAGTACAATCATCAATAAAAGAAACAAACCACTTTTGACCAGAGATATTATAATTAGTAGGTCCCCACACATCTGAGTGAATAAGATCAAAAGGTTTAGAACTTTTATTATTACCGGAAGGAAAAGAAATACGATGGTGTTTAGCAAGTCGTTGTGACATCACAATGAAACGACTCAGTGACACTTTTGTAAACAAGAAAGGAAATAAAGTCTTAAGGACACTAAACGGAGGATGACCAAGTCGCTGTGTGTTGAAGCCATACTTGAGAGGATGACCAAGATTTTGAACTTGACTCTTGGGTGGAAGCAAAGTGCCTTTGGATTGGCATTATCTTTATTCTTTTGAAGGCGCAAGTAGTATAACCCGTCATGTTCCTCAAAGATATCCAATCATCCTTCCCGTCGGACGATCCTCAGTAACACAATGAGAATCAACAAAGGTCACTGCACATTTCAAGTCTTTGGCGAGTTTAGAAGCAGACAAGAGGTTATTTGTTAATTTTGGGATATGGAGCACATTTTTTAAGGGAATGGAAGGTTGAATTTGAATGTTACCACTCCCAACAATGGGGATGCTATTTCCATTAGCTACTGATCATTTGTTGGTTTCGAATAAAGTGAAGTAAGATAAAAATGGGATAGATAAGGGTCATATGATGAGTAGCACCGAATCAATAATCCAACTATTCTCAGTACTAGAAGTATTAGAGGATAAAAAGCTAGAAGTCTTACCAGTCATGACCAGGGAGCTAGAGCTAGAATTCTTACTGAGAGATTGTAAAAGAACTCGAAGGTTTTCCAACTCGCTTTTGCTAAGAGTTGCAATCTCCTTGTCGAGTGAGTCTTTGCCGCTCTTCCAAACTTTCGTTCGATCACGCTGATTTGCACGTCTCTCGGGGTGCCTCTAAGCCCAGGGTTCCGCTCTAGAACCTTTTCTTTCCCATGAAGTTCGAAGCATGTCTCCTTAGTGTGGCCGATCTTCCTACAATGGATGCAATATCGCTCTTCACGAGAGGTCTTTGTGGGTGGCTTTCTTGGAAGAGGATCCTTTTGTGGGACCCTTTCCAATTTGCCCAAGGTGAACCTCAATCAAATTACCTCCTTCCAACATAATCGACTCCTAGTTTCTTCCCCTGCATGCAGGTGTGGAACACCTCGCAGAGAGAGAAGGAAGTGGTTCCTTCCCAAAATTTGAACTCGAATAGGATCAAACTCTGAGTTTAGTCCATGAAGGAACTTGAAAATTCTTGCTTCCTCAACGGACTTTGCCAAATGTGGTAGTATCGCCAGATCTGAAGTCATCTTCAAACTTTGATATCGGTCTAATTCGATCCACAAACCATTTAAAGTCCCATAATAGTTCCGTGACAGAGGGTTTCCTTGTTTGGCATTGAAAACCTTGGTTTGAATCTCATAACAAGTCACTGATATCCTTCTTCATGAGTAAGTCCGCTTAAGGTAATTCCAAATCTCCTTAGCAATGAGAAAAACATACATCTGATTCTGCGACTCACTTCGAGAGTCATTGAGTGCCACACGTGTCATTATAAGAGAGTCTTCATCATCCCAAGCATCAAACATGGGATCTGTCTTTTGCTGAGAGTCCCCTTCAATATGATTAAGTTTCTTTTTTCTCGATGGTAGTGCGAACCAATTGAGCCCATCAAGGTAGTTGCGCCCATCAGCCTGTAGGAACTAGGTAACACTTGAAATTCATTCGAGCGAAGAGCAATCTTTTCTTCCGATTGTTTGGTCGACCATAGTTGCAATAGATTACGAAAAACAAGGTCAGAGAAAAGAAAGACAGAAAAAAAAACGTTACACAAGTGTGAGTTTCAAAGAAACCCAAGTTAGGGTGCTTCAATCCGAACGTTGACCCTTCCAATGGAAAGAGGAGGCAAAACCGAGCCTACGGTTGAGATCGCGAACCGAGAAGGTGGTCGAGGATTCGTAGCGTGGCCTTCACGCGCGCGAGAAGTCACCGGAGAAAAACTGCGCGTGGCGGCGCGTGGGTGGACCGACGGTGGCGATTTTCTGGGTTCTGGCCGATCTTGAGATTGCGCTTCTGTTGATGTGGTCGGTGGTGCAAGATCACTGATGGGCAATGAGTTTGGGAATGGGCAGTGGCGTGGGTAAGTGATCTGTTTGGTAATGTTTCTGAACAGGAAAAAAAAAGAGGTACACTAAAGGTACCAGTAAGTGATCTGCACTGAAGGCAGAGAAGGAAAAAATAACCTTGACGGCTAGGGTTTTACGCGGAAGCGAGACTCCCAAAAAACGAGAGCTCGTGATACCATGTTGAGAAATAGTAATCTGAATATGTTGATTGATACATCAGAATGGGATTACATCTATATATATATATATGCAAGAGAGATCTAATGACTACACCTACCAACTACCAACTAATCTAATAAATGAAACCAACCACTAACAACTAACAACCATCTACAATATTAATAACTATAATTTACAACAGTTAGTAATTACTCTAACTGATTCGGGTGCATCTAGTAATTTTATTTCACCCAAGGTTGTAAAGGAACTAAATATTGAAGTAGAAGATACTCCTGTGTATTTGGTGGAAGTAGGCACTGGTGAGCAAGTGAAGAATAGAGGGGTATGTAAGAATTTGAAATTCAGAGTGCAGGGAATTGAATTTCAGCAGAATTTCTTTTTGATGGAGTTAGGAGGTACGGAGATGGTGCTTGGTATGGATTGGCTGGCTAGTCTTGGTGATGTAGAGGCGAATTTCAGGAATTTGAGCCTCAAATGGAGAAACAAGGGGAGCAAATATACTATCCAAGGGGAACCTTCGTTGTGTAATGTACAAGCTTCATGGAAGTCCATGGTGAAAACCTCGGTGACGAGGAGAAGGATTTGTGGTGCATTGCCAAGCGCGTAAAAGAGGAGACAGAATCTAGGACGGGGATGGAGGAGAGTGGGCTGAATTGTTGAAGAGCTTTGTTGATGTATTTGAGATGCCTACGGGTTTGCTTCCCCAAGAGGAGCAGGATCATGCTATAGAACTCGAGGTGGGAGCCGCCATTCCCAATATCGGACCACATAGATATCCTTACTATCAAAAGAATGAGATAGAGAAGATAGTGAAGGAAATGTTGCAAGCGAGGCATTGTTAGGCCAAGTACAAGTCCATTCTCAAGCCCTGATTCTAGTGAAGAAGAAGGATGGAGGGTGGAGGTTTTGCACTGATTATAGAGCATTAAACAAGGTAACCACTCCTAACAAATTTCCTATCCCTGTGATTGATGAATTGTTGGATGAGTTGGGGGGAGCGGTTATATTTTCTAAATTAGATTTGAAATCTGGATATCATCAAATAAGGATGAAAGAGGAGGATATTCCTAAGGCGACTTTTAGGACTCATGAAGGTCACTATGAGTATTTAGTAATGCCCTTTGACTTACTAATGCTCCATCCACTTTCCAAGCATTGATGAATGAGGTGTTGAGACCATTTTTGAGGAAATTCACCTTGGTATTCTTTGATGACATTTTGATCTATAGCAAGTCCTCTTGAATTACATAAGCAACATTTGATGATGGTGTTACAAACTCGAGGCAAAAGCAGGTTTGTATGCCAATAGAAAAAATGTAGCTTCTGGCCACAGAAATTGAATATCCGGGACACTTAATTCTCGGCCATGGAGTGGCAAATGATCCTAAGAAAATTGAAGCCATGCTCCAATGGCCTCCTCCCAAAGATTTGAAGGGGTTGAGAGGATTCTTGGGCTCGACGCCAGCTCTTCTGAGTAAAGTTTGTAAGAAACTATGGGAAACTTGCTTGCCTCCGACTCGGTTGTTGAAGAAGGATAGTTTTTGTTGGAGTGAGGAAGCACAACAAGCTTTTGAAATGCTAAAACAAACTATGACCACCGACCGTACTGTGTTAGTTTGCTCCAAATTTTGACAAAGAGTTTGTAGTTGAAACCGATGCTTCCTGTAAAGGGTTGGGAGCAGATTGATGCAAAGGAAGACCTGGTGGCTTACATGAGTCACACTTTATCCGAGAGAGCTCGGAGGAAATCAGATATGAAAGAGAATTGATGGCAATCGTGCTTGCTATTCGTAAGTGAGACCCTATTTGCTTGGAAGACATTTTAAAGTGCATCTTGACCAAAGAAGTTTGAGGTTTCTTACGGAGCGGAGAATTGATAGTGAGGATCAAGCAGAAATGGGTGTCCAAATTGGCTGGGTATGACTTTGAAATTAAGTATAAACCGTAAGGAGAATAGTCTTCTTGATGGTCTTTCTCGCAATGCAATTACACACACTATATCGTCCCATACAATGTGATGTTTGGGAGGGGTTATAGGAGGAAGTCCGTAAAGATGAGAAGGCGGGGGATTGTTCAAGAGTCATTTGTGGATCGGACTAGTCACCCGGGTTTTCTCTCAAGAGAGGCAGGTTGTTCTTTGAAGATAGTGTAGTATTACCAAGGATTCCCCTGCAATTCCTATGATTTTGCAAGAAACTCATGACTCTCCATCCGGTGGACATTCGGAATATTTAAAACATTGAAGAGAACCGAGAAGTTGGTGTATTGGGAGGGATGAAGAGAAGAATTAAAGAGTATGTGGCTGCTGTGAAGTTTGTCAGTGAATAAGTACCAAACAATGAGCCCGGAGGTCTATTACAACCTCGCTTATACCTACTAAGGTATGGAATGATATTTCAATGGATTTCATTGGAGGGTTACCCAAATCTCAAGGCATGGATACCATTTTGGTGGTTGTAGACCACGGCCGACGGCCAGTATGCTCACTTCATACCTCTTTGTCATCCTTACACCGCTAAAGATGTGGTTTGGGATTTTCATGAAGGAAGTCGCAAGATTGCACGGTTTCGCTTCCCTAAGACAATTGTATCCGACCGTGACAGAGTATTTTGAGCAACTTCGTCCGAGTTATTCAAAGCAATGAGTGCGGTTGAACTATAGTAGTGTTTATCATCCACGATCGGATGGGCGGGCGAGGTAGTCAATAGATGCTTGGAGACTTACCGAGGTGTGTGACGTGTAGAGACCAAGGCGATGGATGAAATGGATCACCGGGCGAGAATCGGTATAATACCAATTACCATACAGTATAAAAACTTCACCCTTTCGGGCCTTGTATGGAAGAGAACCTCCGATCTTTGGTATGTGGTGATGTTCATCATAATTCGTGGAAGAAGTGGATAGGATGGTAGGCGACGAGAAACGACATCTTTGAAGGAATTACAAGATCGATTAATGCAAGCTCGAACAAGATGCAAACTCGGGCCAACAAGCACGAGAAGGAGGTGGAATATCTTTGTGGGAGACTTAGTTTATGTCAAGATACAACCTTACAAGATGAAGAGCTTGGCTAGAAGAATAAACCGTAAATTGAGTCCAAGGTACTATGGTCCTTATGAGGTGATACAAAGGATTGGGAAGGTAGCTTATAAACCGAATCACTTTGAAGATACAAAGGTACATCCAGTGTTTCACGTTTCTCTGTTAAAGAAAGTCATTAGAGCACCACCGAGTCACAACCACCGCTGCTAGTTGCTCGAATGAGGAGTGGATGCTGAATGCTAGCCCCACTCAAGCCTTGGCAATTAGAAATGATGTAAATGGTGAGCCTGAAGTCTTTGGTGAAATGGGAGGATTACCCGACTTTGAAAATTCATGGGAGTCTGCTGCAAAGTTGAAAGAAGAGTTTCCAACTTCTCCTCGAGGTCGAAGGAGAAATTTGAAGGAGGGTATTGATAAGTATGGAAAAGTGGTGGTCTATGCTAGAAAAAGAAAAATAAGAGTATGGTGGAACTCGCTTGTAGGGGATCCAAACCCTATTAACCGATTAATGATTACCAAGTAGTGGGAGGAACACCTGCCGAGGTGGCAGCAGCGTGTGGTGTGTGCGTGATCTGCTTTGCAGAGTGAATCAAATAGTGGGGCTGATCATTAGCGCGCAAACATGAGAATAAGTGTGGAGTAATTCCATCTTGGGAGAGAATTGGCCTCTCGAGCGCCATTACCTTTTTCTTTCTTTATTTCCTTCAAGTGAACACTGCTCCATTGATTACCATTGAATTACACTCGATTCTCTTGTAATCCTTACTCAAATATTATCAATACATACCTATATTTGAGTTTTGTTCTTGTATTTGATCTGCTTTCTTGCATTTATACAAAATTGAACCTATCAGTACCATTCTCTCATAAGCTCAGTGGATTTTACCCTTCCGCCTTTCCTTACAAAATATCCGCTTTAACCTCATTTTACCCTTTTGCCGCTTCATTATCGATGTCCGTATCAACACCTCCCCTTTAAAATTCACCTTGTCCTCAAGGTGATTGGTGAATAGCAGACATATAGTCCACCCTGATCCCATAACTTGAAGCATGATGTCTCAATAATGCAAGTATCCGAGAAATTTTCACCCAAATCCCTCGCTTGTGATGCGCTCCGCCATCAAATTGTTGAATATTCGACCTTTGAATCAAGTGTTCATCAATAAGCAAGCTAATAACTTCCTCGGGTAGAAGTAAATTCTTGAAGAATTGATCTAGTGTTGAATCGCTTTGTGACCACCATAAATTGTGTCCAAGAAACTCACTTAGTGACCCAAGCTTTCTTTGCAATAAGATCCTCGCACTGGATAAATCATTGCAACACACTTGTACTCCACTTTGTCCCTAAGAATCTTAAGAAACAAACCTACCCCAAGTGTACATGGAAGGTGCTTTTAATTTCTATTCCCTTTGTTTCTTGCAACCATCTCTCCTCATCATTAATTGGAAAAGCTACAATAATATGACTCTTAAGCATTTTAGAGCTCATAAAAACACCACCATAATCACCAACCAAGTCTATAAGTTGCTGGAAATTGAAAAGTACCTCAAGATTTTTATGTATTTGAATTCTAGGGACTTTTATTGCATTAGTGTTGGCACTTTCTAGTATGTTCACCTTCACATCCCTTCTAATGCCACTTGGATTCCACCCATCTCTTATAAAGCCACCTGGATCCCACTCATGAACAATTGGAGACTCCATTATAATTGGAATATTAACATCCACTTCTTTAACTTCACACCTTTTAAGAGTATTAGTACCTTTGTATTCAATGTTAGTTGGAAACAAAATCTTCATATTTTCCACTTCAATTTTAGGAGCACCAACAAACCCAAATACATTTTCAATAACCTTTAAATTCATGGACAGATCTGAATTTTGAGCCCCATCAAACCCCATAAGCTTCTTTTGGTCTATTTCCTTTTCTACTTGCAACACTCCTCCACTATTAGTAAATATGGTAGGTGTAATAATAAAATGGTGGGTCTGGCCCATTGGATTAGAAGTGAGTTCCACTTTCTTTTGGGACCAACCAATCCCAACAAGCTTCTTTTCCTTTTCAGTAATTACTGTTGACACCCCCCTACCTATTTGAAATAATTCAGAATTACTAACCTTGAATTGGGCCTGGTCTCTTGAATTACAATTGAAGTCCAGTTTCCTTTCACTAAATTCAGACCCAATGAGCTTCATTTTCCCCTTAGTATTACTTTGGGTTGTTTTCATTAGATGGAATTGGGCCTGGCCCAAAGAGATCACAATAGGATCCAAATCCAATTCCCTGGGAAGGCCCTCAGCCCTAATTTCCTTCGCTGCCTCCAACCTCTCACACGCTTCTACTTCGAAAGAGAGAGATCGTTCATCACCATGGCCCTCCGACCCCACCTCCGTCGCGGTTCCTCCCAAGCACGGCGATTCCGATGACGAATCTTCTGACAGTGCTTCCGACGGTGAGTCCTCATATGTCGTTTTTCTACTGCTTTCGTCATGACTCACGTTCCATGGAGATAGAAGCATTCCTCCATCGCAAACGGTTCTCCTCACCTCCACCTTCACGGCGGCGTTTTCTGGCCAGTCCGGCGACGATTCCGTCGGCGTTGTTTCCTCCGACGAACCACCCTCTCTTTGTTCCTCCATCGTCACTTGCTCTGGCATTCCCTCTGACCTTGTTTCATTCTCAAATACGCGGTTTCTCTTCCTGCTTCTCCGCTTTCCTTCTCTCCTCTCGATTTCTTCCTCGGATCTCGAATTCGACGATCTCAAATCTACCAAGATCTCTTCCATTCTTTTCAGAATTTTATCTCTTCTCACACTTCTTCGAGTTGGAGCATGATGACGGCGAGTTCGACATCTCTTTTCTTCCGGTTTCCTCCTCTTTTTCGGTGTCGCCGATCTCTTCAAATCTTTCTTTCCACTGCACGCAGCGATGATGTATGTCTTCATTCCAACTCCATTTTCTTACGCTCACAGATCATTTCGAGCACTCGTGATCGAGTGCTCGATACCACTTGATACGTCTTCGGACATAGATAAAATAGAATAGAAAGGACTGATGTATTATTTCACTCAATTTCAGAGGATCTCTCAGAAATTGTAAAGATAAGTACAAGAGGATTGAAAGGAAATGCAATGGAACAAGATAAACACAGTGCAGATCCTACTGCTCTACTGTTCCCAAGCCCAGCCAAATCCCAAAACCAGCCTACCCTCAAGCTACTATTTCACTCCTATAAGTACCGCTTCTCTCATAAGCTCTGTGGATTTTACCATTCCGCCTCTTCCTTCCTTACAAAATATTTGCCTTAACCTCATTTTACCCTTTTGCCCTTCATTACTGATGTCCGTATCAAATTATCATATATTCCATTCATTTATTTTTTTCTTGTCAAAAATAATTTGTTTCCCCATTTGGTTCCTCAAACCAAGATAATTTGTATTTCACTCTTTGGTTCCCTAAGGCACTATTACCTTGCTACGTTGGCATATTTTTTGACCATATATTGGATGTAAGAGCAGAATAAAATGTTCAACAAACCACCAAAAAGCATGACTACCCGAGTATTTACCCAAAATGGAAGACAAAATATAAGAGGCGGAAGAACTACATACCATCAATAAACAGTTCTTTCAGCACACGATCTCTAACAGTCGGTGAAGGTATAACCATTGAGGATTTCATATTATCAGAACCTGGGTTTTCAACTGCTACAAGCCAAAAGGGAAAATGCTGAATATTATACAAAAATCAAATGGCATTACTAGCTATGAAACATAAAGCCCGCAAGAATAAGTGAAATATACCATATAATAAACCAAAAGAAATTCGAACCTGAAACAAAATCTTCTATAAATTGTGCCTCAAATGACATTTGCAATGCATCAACAAGAAGAAACAACTGGGATGCAAATCCAATCCGACTCTCTTTGGAACCTTCAAGTCTAATGCATAACAACAACAATAAATAGAAGATTAACATTTATAAATTATACAAGATAAGAAGCCAAAATTAGATTGAGTTTCATTAGTAATTGTATCAAAAATAAATAAAAATATATATTTATTTCCAGTACTGTTAAAAAAAAGTGTGATGCTTTTCTTGAGACGTGAATTATAGGACCCTCTGTAAATACTCTAAAAGAGGAAAGGATAGTGATTAAATAGAAGTATACTGACGTATCCATTACAGTTTACACCTGTTATAAATAAACATTCAGTTTATTACTGCAGAAAATGAAATTTCTGTAGCATGTAGTTATAAATTTACCAGTGACATGAAATACATACTCTGAACCTGATTATTATTTAGTTATATACTTCAAGCAGCAGATAATCATTACAAACATAAGCAACACCAATATCAACTATTCATCATGTTTGGTTTCCATTATACAGGGAAGAAAAACTTAATATTTGGAGTAAACCTTAGAGAGATAAACCACTTTTCAGCGTCATGAGGTGAAGCATTTTCCATTTCAGCCATTTCCATAGAACTTTCGACCATCTTCTCTGACCATATTGTGATCAGTTCAAATCCTGCAAGCAGATTATGCAAAAAAAGGTTAACCATGCAAATTATATTCCTTAGTACCTATAACTACAACTCTTTATATGAATATATAGTATTCCCCCGAACATCACCTTTATTGGTACCTCCATCCATCTCCAACAAAATGCAAGGCACAACCAATAACATTGTTCCTAAAGTACTAACTAGATATATGAAAATGATTTTGATATGAAAGATATAAAGTATTGACTAGACTAACTAGTAACTAGTATTGATTTATAAAAATATGAGGCATATAAGGTGTTGGAAAACATTTTCTGTTCTTATATTCTATTTTCAGTTTTAACTTTCAACTACAAAATACCACCTTGATTTCATTTTATTTCAAGTTCTTCATAAGAAACAGTTAACACAAATTTTTGTATCGTTGTTATTGTTAGACAAAACATTGAAAGCAGGAAATGAAATAAAACGAGGAAGTTTTTTATTTATAACTAGAATTAAAAACAGGTAATGAAAACGCAAACCAAACATATCCATTCTTCCCCATGGACAAAATGAATTCAACAATAGGTAGTATGCAAACATGGAAAAATGTAACGAATTTAGCTTTTCAAACTATTAACATATCACATCTTACAGAAGAACATAGGACGCAAGAATGTAACGTAAATTTGGAGAAAATTGTGTTTGTCACTGCTGCAGGGAGGATGTACCCTTTCTCAATAATACAGTGAAACATATGCTATTTGTTATAAGAAATAAGGTGTTTCTATCTGTTTTAAATGGATAAAACAGAATAAATAAAAGACGGGAAAAGATCATGTGCGACACATGGGCAGCAAACCATCAAAATTGAACATTCAACAGCCAAAGTTAAGGGAGGTAATGCCACTAATGTGTATAACCTTTATGTACAAAACCTGAAAAGTGCCTCATCTTCAGTTTTAATTTTAACTTATCGGAGCACACTTTCAATAGTTGTACTACAAATACTAACGCCAATGATGAAAATATTCATAACAATCACATTACATGTGTAAAAATGCACACGTGAGTATAGCTATTATTGAAAAGAGCTAAAGGTGCTTTATGTATCTAAAAATTTTCTTTGACTGTGCAGGCAATAGACCTCCTATGACATAAACATATGTGTGTATATGTAAACTAAGGATATCTCTAGTCTTAAAGCTTGTTTTATATAATGAAATCATCTTATTTTATCCTAAAACTATTTCTACCAAATAACTTCCTACATCATAAAATTTACCTTTAACAGGATCTTCTGCAGAGTACCACTCACTCCAAGAACAGTCATCATCCCACTGCGTCCCATTGGATGTTTCCACAGAAAGATTCTCTCCAGATTTGGTACTTTTGGCATTGAAGTCTTTTGTATAGTCCTCATCATAGGGAAGTGTTCTGAATGTTAGCTTCATTGCAAATCGGACTTTGAAATTATGAACTGATAGATCCAATGTGGAGTATGCCTTCAGTATCATATGGAAATTAATTATTACGGGGAAAAAGTTCACAAGACAGGGCAGACAAGACGTTAAAACTTTTACATAGAACAGCTGGCTCCCACATTAGTTATTGGGAAGAGGTTGTTATGCATGCAAAAAGTCCAAGCAACATATTTACATAAAATAAGCCACAATATAGAAAACGAGAAAACAACATATTTAGATAACTTTTTCTCAGAACAAATTGCCACTCTAGATAATTATTATTGACCCATATATCGATTTATTTATTTTATCTCAAGATATCCCTCCCCCAGCGAGGAGAGGAGAGACTAGCTGGTAAACCACTTGAATTAGAGCACTAAATACATCTGTATCAATTTCGAAGAACAGAACAGAAAAGAGAAGCACAAAGCAAGAAGGGAATATCACAAAAAAATGGACATCATAAAATTAAATGAATATCAAATCAAACAACTTGGGACAGGAACTCACAAACTTTGATACAAATAACTCGTACAGCCCCTCCAAATGCATAAGTTTTATTGGAACCTGACTACCAATGCGATCTGCTTCAAACCTTCTAGTAAATACAGTACCCATGCTCTGAATTCCAATATAAGCTTTCCGAGAAGGATCGTGAACTGGAACAAATGCTGGCCATAAACTACAAAGCCAAAGTTATGAGAAACCATGTCTCCACTTAGTTACCTAAAATGAAACTTTAACAATCCATTTATTTAAAAAGTTGAAAACCACAACACTTCAACCCAATACCAGAATAACTTCTTCACTAAAAACAAGAGGTGGCACATAAACCCGAGTATTAAAATGAACAGGTGGCATCTAGTTACCATTTGACAATAAGACCTAAAAATGCGACATACGTGTTCTGACGAATACAAAATAGTTTTAGTTAAAAAAAATTAGACTAGGACAAGACTCCTCTGTTTCTGGTAGATTTAATACTTCCATACCAATTTTATCTTTCTATATTTATTTATAGGACAAAACATAACATCATTTGCATTCCATTTTTATGCGTTTTAAGAATAGAGACAAATAAGACATGGTGTTAAAAAGTGCTACGCTTTGATTCCAATGAAAGGGCTCAAGCCCGGAACCAAGGAGAACAAAATAGAATAAAACGCTTTAGCTCTGCTCTATCCATAAACAAGGAACAATAGTTACCTTGAACAATTTGATAAAGCAATTGCAACAGCACTTAAGAGCTTGCTAGCCTCCGGTGCATCAAGAACCACACCACTTGCACTCTGAGGAGCAATCACCTAGTCATATACATGACAACAACTGTTTTCATATCCTTAGTGAAATCATTAAAATTTCAGTGAAAGTCAAGACACTACATTAAACAATACCAAAAATTCCTTTACGCTGAAACATAACTGCAGATCGTGCAAATCAAAATTCCAGTCTGCAGGTTTGCCTGCATCAACTAAATACCAAGATAAATTAAATAAAAAAAATCTCCTTAGTCCAACCTCAGGCTCAGCCTACTAATCTTTTTCTACCCAAAAATAATAATACCAGCAGGGTTGGTCTCAAAATAGTACTCCATGCAGTAACTTTTCAAGGCATACTTCGTTTCAGATGTCACCTTGTACAAACTATCAGAATACTCCAAGAGAACTGCACCTTTTTCCTAGAACAAAGGAACGGGGGATGTTAATTCAGGTTAAAAAAGAAAACGGCATAAGATTTTCACTATTTTAAGTTTCAACAGGGACCAAAAGTAACTTAGAAAACAACACACACCCCACTCTTTCCACCAATACAGTTCATACTTAAAACAGTGAAGCAAAAATGTACTCCTCCCTCTCATCCTTATAATAACTCTTCCCGCTCATCTTTACAGTTTTAGGTTCATTGAATAACGGATGTGTATGGCCCATATTATAAGCTAGATATATCAATTATTTAATAAACCTAAAACTGTAAAATTTTCTTATAATAGAGACACGAGGGAGTAATTGAAGAAACTACATCACACTCAAACAATACTAGGAGAGTAAGCTTGACACCAGTAGCATTCAAACTATGCCAAATTTCATGACTTTTAAATGCTTACCAATAAATTCTTTGGACCATCAGACATCCAAAGCCGACAAACAGCCTCTATTTCAGAAATAAACCTATAATGTGAATCATAATAAAATTAAGATTAAACTAAATTCACTTAAATTGAATTTAAATTTAAACTAATTACATCAAAACAACACTAAATTGATGAAAATCAAATTCAAAATAAACCAATTCCAACTTGTTTCTGTGCATATAAAGAGCACAATAATGTGAATCAAAAATACACAGACGCACCGTTCCCACGAAGAAGCAAGGGTGAAATCGTCAAAATGCTCAAGCTGCATAATCAACACTCAAAAACAAATTAGCACATTTTGAATCAGTTGTAAACTGAGAACCAAAATCAAATTCAATTCGATTGTTTTGGCCGTTGAAAACTTACGGTTTCTTCCTCTTCTTCTTCATCTTCTACTTCGGTGTATTCTTCGTCAGTAGTATCAGCTTGGATCTTCTTGCCGGTGTTGGAGGGGGACGCCATCGAATCCAAGGTGCGAGAACGTTCACTCAAATGCGCATCATCAGGTGTCTGTATTACTTTTATTGTTATTGAAATTGAAATTGAAATGGAAGGAAACTATTCGAGTTTTCACTTTAATTTTTCCTTTTCTCTTTTCCGGAGAGATTCATAACGCAGCAACCATCTCGAGGCTTGAGATCTGAATAATAATAATAATAATAATAATAATAATAATAATAATAATAATAATAATAATAATAGACGAAAAAATTAAACAATATTAATAATATAATAAAAAATAATAATAATAATAATAATAACTGCAGTACCCAATAAAAAATATCAATATTAAAAAAATTAAAAAAAGCTTTTCATCGATAAATGAAGTTTTATTTTGAATCTCTATACAGATAATTGAAAATAATTAAATACAATCGCAACAAAATATATATATATATATATATATATATAAAAGATGGCAATTGTACAACGAGTGTGTATAAATAAAAGAGAAGTAGTAGGCAGTTGCTAGACTGCTCTGCTTGCATAAATTTTACTAATATTTTACTCGTGCATGCGCACAGATAATACTGTATAATACGTTGAAAAATACAAAATATAATTAAAAAAAGAAAAACTCGATAAAAAAAACTGTATTTCAAATTTATTACAATACTTGTGTTGCAAAAAGTTGAAAAAAAGTCGGTATCTTATACTTTAAATAATAGAATAAAATTCGGAAGAAAAAAAAACAAAATGAGATTTAATATAAAATATACAACCCGTTGGCGCTCTCGATGCCGCTCTCGCTCTCTTGTTGTCTCTCTCGTTGCCTCTCTGGTACTCGTTCTCGTTGTCGCTCACGTTGTCCATCTCTAGTGCCTCTCTCGTTGTTTCCCACGTTGTCAGTCTGAATTGTATTGTGATGTGTCATTATAGGGTTTGGAGATCATGTTCTTATGGAGCAAGGTGTGGTTGTCGCATATGCATTGAGGATATTCATGATTCATGAAATGAACTGTAAGGAACCGAAGGCAAATTAAAGATACACAAAAACCAATGTTATTAAACCCGGACCGACCCGGCCGGTCGGACCGGTCGGACCGGGAAACAGTGATGTGATCGGTCCGAGTCACCTATGGATCGTGGGTGTTTCGGACCGGTGCGACCGGTCGCGACCCCGTGAGCGGAAGGCATCGAACCGTGCGACCATGTTGTCGACTACTCGGCTTTCGACCGGTGTTGACCCTGGTCCGGTTCTTGATTTGTGCTTGTTTTTATTTTTAAGTAAAGCGATTATTTTTTTTATTTTTTTAAAACAAAAGCTAAATTTGAATTCAATATTTCTTGTTCAGCTTTAACTTTAAGGTTTTTATTTGTTTTCAATGATGAATGAGTAGTGAGTTTTGGACAATTTTATTGTATGGTAAAAATTCATAGCTCTGCGATATGTGAATATACAACATGCCTAATTTTAACAGTTTTTAGTAGTGTCACGGGTCACGCGGGTCAACTAGTGACCCTCGGTCCGACCATTGACCCAGTGACCCAGGTGACTTGCTTCTGGGTCGACCTCCGGTCGAGTTTAATAACATTGACAAAAACAAAAGAGATTCTTACACAGCAAAAGGGAAAAGAAAAGTTCTTTCATTCATATTTCATTTCATGACAATCCCTTCATTCAATACTACTAATATAGTGATACTAGGATAGCTAGAAAATGTACTATTACAACTGTAATTGTACCCCAAAGGAGTGACTCAGCACTATTCTAGAATATCCTTAAAGGAAAGAAAAATAAAATTAAAATGGGAATATATCATCTAGATCCTTCCATACAAGGACACCTCATTTGTAAACCACTTCATAGTCTCTATGCCATTTGAGCTTCTCCTTGTTTCTCTTAGCTCTTCCTTGAGGTATCTCAACCAAGCAATTGGACTCCTCTTCAATAGGCTGGGTCGTATCCTCCTCTTGGCTCATAACATTTCCATCTCCTTGAGAAGTCACCTAATTCTCAAGGTGTAGTTGGGGGTACATTTTCTGCAATTCTGCAACAGATTCCCAGGTAGTATCTTCTGGAAATAACCCCTGCCATTGGACTAATACTTCAGCATCATTGTTAGCAGATATACGGGAACCAACAATAGCAGCAGGTGTGATGATAGGAGAATTGTCTTTTTATCTAAAGGAGGCAAAGTCAATGGCACGGCAGCTGGATCATTACACATTTTAAAAGGGTGATCCAACCTCTTCTTGTCAGCAAATTCTTTCATAGCCGATTGAGCTTTCTACAATTTAGATTTAATTGCAGCAAGCATCTCCTCTTTGGTGGAGAGTTCAGCATCCACAGCCTCAATTTTAGAAGAGCCAGCAATGTATTGCACTAGAATAGGAGGAGGTTTTCCAAACACCACTTGAATGGGTGTCATACCAATAGAGGAATGGATGGAAGAGTTGTAGTGCCACTCAGCTAGATATAAGAACTTGCCCCATTTGGAAGGCTTGTCAAAAACAAAGCAACAGAGGAATTGTTCAAGAGCCTTATTGACAATTTATGTCTGTCCATCAATCTGTGGATGGTAGCCAGAAGACATACGAAGTTTCGTTCCACACAATCTAAACAACTCTTGCCAAAAATGGATAAGAAAGATGGGGTCTCAGTCTGAAATAATACTTTTAGGCATACCATGAATTTTACACACCATTTCAGCAAAAACAGTGGCCACACTAGAAGCAGTAAAGTTTGAAGGTAATTTTCCAAAATGGGCAGCTTTTGAAAATCTATCAACTACTACCAAAATTGTTGTATAGTTTTGGAATGAAGGAGCCCAACTATGAAGTCCATGGAAATATCCTCCCACACACCCTCAGGAATATGAATAGGCTGCAATAAACCAAAAGGTAAATGGTTGGGATGCTTGGTTTGTTGACACACCAAACAGGCACTAACATAAGCAAGCATCTTGTTTCAACCTGCACTCAAAAAGGTTTTCTTTCATCCTACCATACGTTTTGGCAATACCACTATGACCCTCTACAGGCGAAGCATGAAATTCTTCTAATAAAAGAGTTTTCAATTCAGAGCAATCAGGAATGAAAAGCCTATTGTGAAAAAACAGCAAGTTACTATGAACTAAATAACCTGTGTGAGAAGTAGGATCTTCAGAAATTTCCTTGATAAATTGCTGTAGGTTAGCATCTTTGAGGAGTTGTTGTTGAACTTTGTTGAGCAAGTCCATGTGTGGAATTGTGAGTGCCAAACAAGTAGCAGAGGGTTCATGCATTCTGCTGAGAGCATCAACCACCTTGTTGTGAGCACTCGGCTTGTATAAGATCTCATAAGTGAACCCAAGAAGCTTAGCTAGGTAGAATTGTTGTTCCTGTGTCTGAATCAGCTGAGTCATTAATTCACGAATGCTCCTTTGATCAGTGTAAATAAAAAACTTGATGCCCAGTAAGTAAGCATGCCATTTTTTGACTGCAGTTACAATAGCACATAGTTCCCGCACGTACGTTGAAGCAATGAGTAACTTGGGGCAGAATTTCTTGCTAAAATATGCAACTGGATGATCATTTTGAAGCAACACAGCTCCCATTCCTAAGTCGGAAGCATCAGTCTCCACTATGAAGGGGGCAGAAAAATCTAGCAGAGCTAACACCGGGGCTTCTGTCATAGCTCTCTTGAGTTTGTTGAAAGCATTATCAGCTGCAGTAAACCAGTTGAATGCATCCTTTTTTAATAATTCTGTCAAGGGGTGAACAATCATAGCATAATTCTGCACAAACTTCCAGTAAAAACCAGTTAGACCGAGAAAACCACGAAGCATCTTCATATTTTTTGGTGTTGGCTAGTTAAGCATGGCCACAATCTTCTCCTGATCAGGTCCTACACCTGTGGCAGAAACCACATGGCCCAAATAGTGCATAGAGGGCTGAGCAAACAGACATTTGGATTTCTTGAGGTAAAATTGATTAGTAACTGTTGTGCGAAAAAGTGATGTGCAAGTGTACACAATCGCAACAAGTAATATAATGATAAGTAAGATCGTCTCCACAGGGATTGTTGAGTTTACTTCTATAATTAAATTAGTAAATTAGCTAGTGAGTAAAACAAGTAACAATAACAAGTTGTAGAATCATTAATGTTATCAACATAAAGGTACAAAAGCAAATAAGATAGATGGTAAGTAGAAATTCAGAATGAGAGTAGTTGGAATGCTCTTTGCTAAGTAAATTCTCAGAAGTAAAGCGTTATAACGTCACACGCTATAGAGTCAAGCGCTGTCGCAATTGATTTTGTGATTTTCAGTCACTAACGCCAGGGTTTCATTACAAGAAGCCTATGTCTAAGTTCTAAATAAGTTCACCCCTGTATAATAAAGAACCCACAGCTTTTGCCCTATGAATTATTGCCTTTCTATGTCTAGATTTAGCAAACTTTGGTTAAATGTCTTTAAACAACCTTTCATTCATATCAATCTTTGAGTTCGATTCATGGACCATGTCTGTACCCATAAATATACCCATTTTAGCTGATCAATTCTAAAACAAGTTTGGAAGAATTAACATACTGTTACCTCAAAATTTCGACAGTACATTAAATGAAGCTTTAAATGGGGCTGACTTCACATTTAATATTGTTCTGTGGGCCATAGGTTAATATTCAAGTCAATGCACCATAATTTCGACAGGAAAGGCAGACAAGGGCAAGGAATGCAAGCGATCTTCGACAAGCTTAGTTCTCAAAGCCATGAAGCGAGGAACTTCGACAAGCGAGGACACAACATTTCGACAGAGCTGGGCTCAACATTTCGTCAAGCAGTTGACAACGGGTCAGTCGAAAGTGCAGAGCAGCAAGGTAGTGGGCGGTTACTCTCCCGTAGTTTTAGGAGGCAGTTACCCTTTCCCCCACGATTGTTCCTAGGATTATAAATACCCCTTTGTAATAGGAAACAGAGGTCACCACATTTTACAAAAACTCTGGGAAACTCAACTTCCAAGTCAAAGCGAAACACGAGTGAAACAGATCCTTGTACGTGTTGGTGAACCATTTTTATTTCTTCATTTAATGCAAAGTCTTTACTTTCTTCTTACGTTTGTTGCATTTATTGCTTTTACTTCGCTTTCAAGTTATTTCTTTCTACCATTCTCTGTTCTTACGTACTTCAAAAAACACAAACTCGATGGCAATTGTCAAAGAGATTTTCTAGTTTGATCTCACAGTCTCGATATTGAAAACTAGTGATTGTTTGCTAAAAACACCAAAGAAACAAATTGCACGCCCAAATGGGACCTTTGCCATTAATTTCGTGTCTTTTCTATCAGTATACGTGTTTGTATGCACTTGAGGAGTGGTAGGATGGTACGCACCAATTCTAACAACGCCTCTAGTTCCAGCCCTGTGATATCACAAGTGCAAGGGACAACGGTAGATTCTCGCCAATGTCGGCGTTGGAAATGTTACGGGAATATGGCCCCAAAGTGACATCAATAATCGCTCCCACGATGTCAATGACCAATGTTGGTTCGACACCGCCTCATTGCCTTGCCACAAAGTATAGGACTTCCTTCTAGTCCTTGGTGGCCACAGAAATAGTTTGGAGACACGTTTCGCACACGAGTCTACCACCATACCTTTTGGGGTATATGGCATGCCTACCGGAATGCCACATGTCTCGACCTTTTCTCCTTCACACGCCTCTTCCGAGGCGTGCTTGGTGAAATCCTACTGCAGATTAACCAATGCGTCTTTGTTGGCGTTAAGACAACAAGTAGACGCAAAGCAATCATGATATGGTTAATATCTTGACTAACAAATTGGTACATGTTTAATCCTTTGATTCGAAACACAAATACCGCTTACCAAATGTTAGCAAACCAAATGGGTAGGATTGCGATTTCTTTGGGGCTCATCAGAAAACAATAGGCGCTTACCCAATTGTGGGAATAATGCGCCTAATACCCCACGAGATCGATTCTGCCATCACGAAGCCCGTGCGCATTATGGGCGAACAACAAGGATGGGAAACCACGTCCACGAAGTAGTTATGGTAAATCGAAACCAAAATGCCGGCGAAGTTGTTCGACAAGTGCAACGGAATAACGTTGGTGCTCAAGACAACATAGCCACTTTGGTAGAAACCATAATGGCGCGAGAATGGCCTTAACGTAGGTTACACAGGCCTAATTTCATATCGCCACTTGTGTGAATATGTCCTACAGAGCGAATGCCGGGGGTTGGAAAATCCCTAAGTTCACTAAGTTTGGGGTGATACCAATGAGTCCACCGTCGAACACATTGCCCTAAGTACATGATCGAGGCGGGGACATAGCCCAAAATGAGAGTTTGAAAATGAAATACTTTCCAAATTCTCTAACTAAGAATGCCTTTACGTGGTTTACCACTCTACCCCTGGTTCCATATATACATGGGGCAATTAGAAAAGGCTTTTCATGAGCAGTTCTACATGGGCCAGTCGAAAATTAGTCTTAAAGAATTGGCTAGTGTTCGACGTAAGGTGCCCAAGCCATTGACGACTATCCGAATAGGTTTAGGCTATTAAAGGCTAGGTGTTTCACACAAGTGCCTGAGCATGAGCTTGTCGAAATGGTCTGCGAGCGGCCTTGATTATTCAATCAGAAAGAAATTGGATACTTCTCATTTGAGAGACATGGCCCAGTTAGCCGATAGGGTTTGACAAGTCGAAAGGCTTAAAGAGGAAAAGGCTAGAGTAAGTAAGTTCAATAGAAAAGAAAACTCAGTTGGCTTTCACAAGAAAGAAAAGATAGCCTATGTCGATGAACAATTCGACTTTGCGTTTAGTGATGTCGAGTCTGAGGAAATAGATGTGGCTGAACTTAAGCCTGGTCCTCCCTATGCCTGTAAATTATTAAGGCCTGCAAATGGGAATAATCCCGTGGAGCCAAAGAATGATAGATTTGTGCCTAAGACATACACTTTTGATGTTACTAAATGCGATGAGATCTTTGATTTATTAGTAACTGATGGCCAAATCATAGTGCCAAATGGCCTGAAAGTTCCTCCTCTCGAACAGAGGAAGAAAAAGGGTTATTGTAAGTTTCATAATTTTTTGGGACATACAACTGACCGTTGTGTTCTTTTCAGGGACATGGTTCAGAAAGCAATCGAAGAAGGAAGGCTCAAATTCGGAGACAAAAAGAATAAAGCACCTATGCAAATCGACGCTGACCCACTTCATCAAGTGGAGGCTATGTCTGTGAGAACCGGTTGAGATGAATATCAATATGGTGGATGCTAAAATGGTGGATTCTCCAAAGCCTATCAAACCTCTGTTGACAAAATCAAAAGTGTAGTGCAGAAAGGTGTTGCTGTACAACATGTCACTCAGGAAGAATATAATGAGAACGTACAATCTGTGTACCCCAAAGCTGAGGAAGAGCTGTGTTTGCTGGTGTTTTTAGCAAACAATCACTAGTTTTCAATATCGAGACTGTGAGATCAAACTAGAAAATCTCTTTGACAATTGCCATTGAGTTTGTGTTTTTTGGAAGTACGTAAGAACAGAGAATGGTAGAAAGAAATAACTTGAAAGCGAAGTAAAAGCAATAAATGCAACAAACGTAAGAAGAAAGTAAAGACTTTGCATTAAATTAAGAAATAAAAATGGTTCACCAACACGTACAAGGATCTGTTTCACTCGTGTTTCGCTTTGACTTGGAAGTTGAGTTTCCCAGAGTTTTTGTAAAATGTGGTGACCTCTGTTTCCTATTACAAAGGGGTATTTATACTCCTAGGAACAATCGTGGGGAAAGCGGTAATCGCCTCCTAAAACTACGGAGTAACCGCCACTACCTTGCTGCTCTCGCACTTTCGATCACCTCGTTGTCAACCGCTTGACGAAATGTTGAGCCCAAATTCTGTCGAAATGTTGTGTCCTCGCTTGTCGAAGTTCCTCGCTTCATGGCTTTGAGAACTAAGCTTGTCGAAGATCGCTTGCATTCCTTGCCCTCGTGCGCTTTTCCTGTCGAAATTATGGTGCATTGACTTGAATATTAACCTATGGCCCACGAACAATATTAAATGTGAAGTCACCCCATTTAAAGCTTCATTTAATGTCTTCGTCGAAATTTTGAGGTAATGTGATAGACTTCCCGAGCAGTGTGCAAACCGAGAAACTCGAAGTCATGTTGTGCCCAAGGTGTAGTCTTTGTGTTCGATAAGGAGGCGGTAAAAGTGTCGAATCTTTGTGAGGTTCGACAACCTCTAAAAAGGAAATGGCCGACAAGAGGCCAAACTTTAGCTTTAAAAGAGGGACCTTCCTTACAAGGTCAAAAGTTCGAACAAGGCTTCGACAAGCAAACCACGCTTTCTGGCAAGAGCGCGATCGAAGGAGTTCGTGTTATCTCGCCTCTGCTAAGCCATTTATTCCAAGAGCGGATCCTCCAACGAAAAGTGGATACATGCTGGGTGTAGACACTATAGGAATCTTTGCTCGAGAATCTTTGAAACGGTCAAGCCACGTGCATGTGTGAGGCCGCAAAGTATAATTATAAGAATAATTATAAAGGGAAGAATCCCATGACTAAGACTCCAATGGCGCTGTTATTATCATTTCGAAGAAGAAAAGATTTGTCGCTTTTCGACGAGAAAACGCCGTGAAGGTTCAAAAACGGCTAAGAGTATGACCTCTGTGAGCCGCCGGGAACGAGCATTTAAAGTAAACATAGGTCTTGCCAATCGTAAAGGTTGGGAATAAGGCTAAAGGAAAATCTATTGTGATAGAGGAACCTAGGAGGCTGCGCATTGGAGAGAATTTTTCTCCATTAACATCATTGAAGAAGGAAAGCGCTGCGTCGACATGGATGAAGACGTTACTTGGATTTGAAGACTCGAAGCGATTTCGGCGTCATCCGCAACGTGGTGTCCATTCTCGCCTGAAGTGAGTATGACGCCGTTCATAATGCCAAATGATGTCGAAGAAGACTTCATTGGAGATATGGCTAATCGCAAGCCAATGTGCTATTATGTAATGAACAACGGCTGCGTTGAAGAAGCGAATGGCCACTTTCGAAAGGCGAGACGGAAGCATGCAACACCATCCAAGCCTTTATGCGTCCAAGCCAAAGTTAATGGTGTGGGTGTCAATAAAATATTGGTCGATGGAGGTGCTGCATCAACCTCGATGCCTCGAAGCCATCTTTGCGCATAATAGGGATGTATGATCTGGACCTTAGGCCCCATAATATTGTGTTGACTAATTATGAGGGTAAATCGCCTGGCGTCTTTAGGGGCCGTTGAAGTGGAAGTGGTGGTAGGAACTGCCGGAAGGACTACCATGTTCTTTGTCATCGCTTGAAAGCAAGCTATAATCTGCTCCTTGGGAGAGAGTGGATACATGGAGTAGAGCTGTCCCTTCAAGCCTACACCGTGTTCGGTAATGTGGAAGGAAGATGGTCTTGTGGAATATGTTGAAGCGGACCAAAGTTACTTCCTTCTTGACGTAAATAATGTCACCAAGGAAAATTTCAAAAACAAATGGCGAACATTGCGCCATGTTCATCTTCTAGTCAAGCATATATCTCTTCAGATAATGTGCTCTCCTCTGTTCGCCTATACCCAACGCATGGTTTTGTGTGGGAAAGAGAGGTGATAGAAGGTGCAAATGTCTATCCTGAGGGTGTGTTACCTCCAACGGGATGGGACACTTTGATTCTTAAAAAGTTTTAGATGTCGATGCCCAATGCTTGGATAAATTACGACTTACATGGCGAAAAATAAAGTAAAACGGCTTTGAAAGCCGAAATAAATCAACAAACAATGGCTGTCGAAGCCATAACTTCATCTGGAGAAAATGGTGAAGTCATAGATGGCAAGCTTGATTGCATTTATGATGACGAACCATTAGGTTTTGAAAAAGACCCTAAAGATTCGACAAAGCGCATGCAAGCTCAAGATCCAGTGGAGGAAGTGGATTTGGGAGATGGCCTAACCAAAAGGCCAACATACATAAGTGCACACCTTGATGCGCCTTCAAAACCCAAGTTATTTCACTTCGCGGGAGTTCAAAGATTGCTTTGCTTGGGAGTACAACGAAATGCGGGTTGAGTCGAGAAGTGGTGGAATTGCAAATACCCATTCGACCAGGAAGGAAACCAGTAAAGCAAACACCAAGAAGATTTGCTCCTCCAATATTGGCTAAGATCAAAGAAGAAGAAATAGAGAGGTCATTTCAAAAGCAAATTCATCGAAAGCGCGGTATGTCGATTGGCTAGCTAATATTGTTCGATAATGAAGAAAAACGGAAAACTTAGAGTTTGCGTGAGACTTTAGGGATCTAAATAACGCAACACCTAAGGATGAATACGCAATGCCGGTAGCAGAAATGCTAATAGATTCAGGCAGCGGGATTTGATTATCTCGGTATGCTAGATGGCTACTCGGGTATAATCAAATTTTCATTGCTGAGGAGGACGTGTCAAAATTGACTTTTCGATGTCGGGGGCATTGGGTGTTTATGAATGGGTAGTAATGCCCTTTGGGTTAAAAAATGCTGGTGCTACTTATCAAAGAGCAATGAATTCTATGTTTCATGATTTTATTGATGATTTTATGCAAGTTTACATAGATGATGTGGTGGTTAAGTCATCCTCAGAAATTGGTCATTTAGACCATCTTCGATGTTCTTTCGAGCGAATGAGGAAATATGGATTGAAAATGAATCCAACCAAATGTGCTTTACGTATGCGTGCGGGTGAATTCTTGGGTTTTGTAGTGCACAAGAAAGGCATTGAGATCAACCAAAATAAGACTAAAGCAATTATGGAAACGAAGGCTCCTTCGACCAAGAAAGAACTTCACTACTACTGAAAAATCAATTTCCTTCGCAGATTTATTTCAAATCTAAGTGGCAAAACACAAGCTTTTTCGCCATTCTTGAGATCAAGAAAGAAGATGCATTCAAGTGGGAGCGTGTTCACCAAGATGCTTTCGACGCAATCAAGTCTTATTTGGTCAAACCACCAATTTTATTGCTGTTATTAGAAACAAATTGCTAAAATTGTACATAGCGACTTTCGATAACACAATAGGTAGCATGTTAGCGCAAGAGAATGATAATGGTGTCGAAAGAGCCATTTATTACCTTAGTAGGGTTTTGATTGATCTTTGAAACTAGGTATAGTCCAATAGAAAAACTATGCCTTTGCTTGTATTTCTCTTGTACAAAATTGAAGCAATATATAAAGTCGTGAGATGTTTATGTTTATTCGCATTTTGATGTAATTAAACATATCTTGTCAAAACCAATGTTACATAGTCGAATTGGAAAGTGGGCTTTGGCTTTGCTAGAATACAACTTAACGTATCAGCCCCTTAAATCAATCAAAGGACAAGTGGTTGCTGATTTCATAGCGGACCACTCTGTTGTCGAACATGAAATACATTTGTTAGACATACGTCCTTGGAAGCTATACTTCGACGGCTCAAGCCATAAAAATGGAGTGGGTATTGGAATATTAATTATTTCCCCAGAGAACATTCCAACGAAGTATAAATTTAAAATTCGAGACTCTTGCTCCAATAATGAGGCTGAGTTATGAGGCCCTAATAGTAGGCCTTCAAATTTTACTCGAATTGGGGCAAGCCATGTCGAAGTAAAAGGTGATTCACAACTAGTTGTCAAACAATTGACAAAAGAATACAAGTGCATCAATGAGCACCTTATTAAATATTTCGTCATTGCCAACACGTTGCTAAAAAAGTTTACATTTGTACACCTAGAACATTTACCACGAATTGAAAATCACGTGGCAAATGAGTTGGCATAAATTGCCTCAGGCTACAAGGTTTCAAACTGAGGAAAGAGGAATTTGAAGGGTTGTTGCCGTTTATATATGTTTGGAAGTAAACAGTTATTGGCACGTTAACCCATAACCCGCATCGCGTTGCGGCGTTTGGGAGGCGTGATGGCCCACCAACTATGCAACGTGTGCCAATAAAGCGGTTCGTTTTACTGCGCAAGTAATGATGGTCGTCTTTTCGACCATCGCAAAGTGCAAAAGGCGGCAAAAGTGACCATTGCACGATATTCAAAAATGCCTTTTCTTAACTCTTTTCCTTATTCCGCTTTAAAAGCATTTTTGGGGGCAATCTGTTACCTCAAAATTTCGACAAGACATTAAATGAAGCTTTAAATGGGGTGACTTCACATTTAATATTGTTACGTGGGCCATAGGTTAATATTCAAGTCAATGCACCATAATTTCGACGGAAAGGCGGACAAGGGCAAGGAATGCAAGCGATCTTCGACAAGCTTAGTTCTGAAAGCCATGAAGCGAGGAACTTCGACAAGCGAGGACACAACATTTCGACAGAGCTGGGCTCAACATTTCGTCAAGCAGTTGACAACGGGTCAGTCGAAAGTGCAGAGCGACAAGGTAGTGGCGGTTACTCTCCGTAGTTTTAGGAGGCGATTACCTTTCCCCACGATTGTTCCTAGGAGTATAAATACCCCTTTGTAATAGGAAACAGAGGTCACCACATTTTACAAAAACTCTGGGAAACTCAACTTCCAAGTCAAAGCAAAACACGAGTGAAACAGATCCTTGTACGTGTTGGTGAACCATTTTTATTTCTTCATTTAATGCAAAGTCTTTACTTTCTTCTTACGTTTGTTGCATTTATTGCTTTTACTTCGCTTTCAAGTTATTTCTTTCTACCATTCTCTGTTCTTACGTACTTCAAAAAACACAAACTCGATGGCAATTGTCAAAGAGATTTTCTAGTTTGATCTCACAGTCTCGATATTGAAAACTAGTGATTGTTTGCTAAAAACACCAGCAAACACATACAAAGATTGAAACACAAAACATTAAACATTAATAACGAAATACTAAAGATTCATTACAAAGCTCAAAGCAATCCGACTACAAGAGAATCAGCTCATGATGAGCAACAACACAAGAAATACAACATAAAAGTGTTACCTAAAGCCATAAAACTGAAATCACAAAGAGATGGAAAACACTCCAAATGATGACAGCTCTTGTGCGCTCTGGCAAATTGCCGCTATAACGTCTCTTTCGAAGATCGCAGAAAATCTACATTTTATTGTGAAAATGGAGCTTGGACGAAAATGGAGTGCAAGAGAGTTATTTCTAACTCTTCTCTCTTCAGACCAACAAACCAAGATGATGAAGATGAAGTTTTAGACTTCAATATAAAGAAAAATATCTCCCAAAAAAGGTGACAAGCCATCCCACCAACTAAAGCTAGCATCCCACTCACACAATGTCATGTGTCCTATAATATCTAATAAAATCGGTCGTGTCAGCTGCACAGTGGGCACAATAAACGAGATTTGGAGTGAAGAGTTTGGAGCCAAAAGACTTAGCCGAGTACACTTTTGCTTTAAAGACTTAGCCGAGTTGCCCTCTTGCCGCTATAGCGTTAGACGCTATAGCGCTTAACACTGCAACACTCACAAAACACATTAAATTGCTCAAAAGGGCACCAAATGTGCCAAATTAATACAAAACAGTTTCTAACCCTTCTTTTCCTACAACTATAATAATTAGAGAAATAAGATACTAATATTACTTGAGAACTCACTTGATTTACATGGATAAAGGCATAAATATGAGTCATCACACCCCCAAACTTTAACCATTGTTTGTCCTCAAGTAATGACACTTAACTAAAACAAAACTACAAACATATATGTACAACACACATCACATGATCAATTCAGTATTTCAAATGAACATTTGGTCAAACACATTCTCAAGGGGCTAACCTTTCTGATTCACACTCACACCTACACACCAATGCATTTCAATAACTTCTAAGCTTATTACTGCTCAATAGTGTGTGTGATCTCTTACTCATCTCAATTCCTAGCTAGATTTGGATTTCTCTTTAGCCTTGGAAAGAGTGGTCTTCTTTTGGTGAATCAAGAAATTTTTCAAAACAAAGACTAGATTAACATTTTCACACAAAAATGGGGGATTTCAGGCATGACAAAGGGTTTAACTAGATACCTCAGGTTTATGGTCAGCGTTCCTAATTATTGAAACTAACAGCGACGCTATAGCGTTTGACGCTATAGCGTTGGATTGTGGCAAACAGATTTACTAGCTGTAGCCCCCTCATTACTGGGCTCCTTAGCAATTATTCAACTCTCTTTTTTTTAGGCTTTGCCTTTTTGCCTTTGGAACAACCCAGCTTTTGTTTCGGGTAGCTACAGCTTTACAAAATATGTACAACATAGAGCATTTACATTGAACTTCTAAGTCACTGACCACCCTAAAACCTTTGTACCTAACCTTTGTACCTAACCTTTGTATAACTTGAGCACCCCCAAACTTGCTTCAAAAACTTTTCAAGTTTTTAGTCAAGCTTTGATCTCACCTTGGTTAACCAAGACTAGCCTAAGCATCGATATAGTCTAGAGGCTAACTAAGTTTCTCCTTAAGCACGAGAGATTTTTATGTGTGGGAGCAACAATAAGCAGAGATATTATTTAAAAGCATGACTACTCTTTACTCACTCACATAATCATCACTAAGATTAGCCCAAACAGAAGATATTCATTAAATATAAACTGGAAACAAAGCATTGATCATGCAATTCTACTAATTTTTTTTTAAACCTCTAGGTCCTCCCCCCCAAATAAAAGGGAGCAGTGTCCTCACTGTTGGATTGGACTGGGGAGAGGCCCAGGACTTAACAAAAACACAATTCGACATAATTAAACAAGTTCTTACAGTTGTGAAGCGCAAAAACAATGCTATAGCGCTTCACAATTTATTTTCGACTACAAACTACCTAAACTACAAAAGAAGGGTTTGAAATTATTTCTTAATAATGCCAGACCTTGTTCTGGCGCTGACACGGCTTGGCTGGGCCGGCTTGGTGGCTTTCTTCTTCTTCTTTTCTTCTTTGCCTTCTTCAGGAGACGCTATAGCGTCAGATGCTATAACGTCAGCAGCCTCAGGGGTAGCCTCCTTGGTGATCCTTTCCTCTTGCCGAGGTGGTTCCTGCACACCCTCTTTCCTCTTGGCGAGGTGGTTGCTGCACACCCTCTTCATCTATCAACCACTCAGGGAACACTGGTGGCTCCATCAACTCTTTTTCTCTTGACAACTTCTCCAACACAGACTTTTCCCACTCAAATTTGGCCTTCACAAACTTGCAGAGTGTCTGTTGGTTCTTTTTCAGTTGACTCAATCGCTATAGCGTCAGGCGCTATAGTGCTTCACAATTAAAGCTCACTTCATCAATGCAATGGGACAGCCCTACAACATCAAAATAGAAACAAAAACAACAAATATTAGAATAAAAAATCTGGCTTGCCTCCCAGTAGCGCTTGGTTTAAGAGTCCTCAGCCAGACTTGGAATTCAAACCCCAAGTTAGGGTGGATAATCCCTTGTTTCAGCATATCACAAATTTGCACTTCAATTTCTTGCTTTTGGGACTGAGGGTATCGGTAAAGGCGAGTGTTGACAGGGGTGGCATCATTTGTGAGTGGGATAGAGTGATTTATGGTTCGTGCAGGGGGTAGTGTTTTACGGTCAGAGAACAATTGTTCAAACTTGTCTAGAAGAGGTTGTAGTGCTACTGGTATAGGGTGTGATGGTTCTGTTTGGGCTGGGTGGGGTGGGGATAATGTGGCATTGGTAACATGTATCAATGGCATGTGTATCCACTAACCTCTGAAGCTGGTTAAGTGATGCCATTTTTGGGCATGGAGAAGCATTGGTAGCCAACTGAATCAATTTACCATATTGCATGAACTTGATAGTCAAATTGGTGTAGTCCATAAGGACAGGTCCTAGGGTTTTCAACTATTCAACCCCCAAGACCATTTCAACCCCACTAATAGGCAAGACATATAAATCAACTTGAAAAGTATGGGAACCTAGAATAATAGTCACATTAGGGCACATAAAAGCACAAGCTAGTTCTTCCCCATTCCCCACAGTTACTTTGAAAGCCATAGCAGGTGTGAAAATTAACCCAAGTGTTTTGGAAACTCTCTCTTGAATGAAATTATGGGTACTGCCTCAGTCAATAAGGATAGTGAGTGAAGTTTTCTTGATTTGACCTATGAGTCTAAGTGTTTGAGGGATAGGGTGACCCATTAAAGCATGGAAGCTAATTTGTGGTGAGGTAATAGTTGTCGGTTGGTAATTTTTTGAGCTAGTGGATGTTGTATGGTCATTGAGACGCTGCTTAATTGTTTCTGGAGGGGTGTCAGGGTCACCTATCTGCAATTAGGAGGTGGAAATGTCTTTTGCACTTGTGGCCGGGAACAAAGGTTTCATCACAGTTATAACAGAGCCCCTTGTCACACGACGTGCTTGGAGTTCAGCAGGGGTGAGACGTTTAATAGGTGTGGATTTAGGGTTAGGGTTGTTTGTGGTGGCTGGTTTTGAAGTCACTGTGGGTTTGAAAGATTGACGGTTATAATTCTGGGTATTGGAAGAGAGGGCTTGGGGTTTTGTAGTTAGGGTTTTGTCACTGAACTTGTCCTCATGGAGTTTGGCTAAGCTAATATATAGCGTGGGTAAGGGAAATGGGCTGAAACACTTGTATCTCACGGGGAATCTCAGGTTTAAGTCCAGAAATAAAGCAACTAAGCAAAAATTGGGGACCCAGACCAGTAATACGATTTGCTAAAGTTTCAAAAGCAGCTTGATATTCACTAACCGTACCAGTTTGACAAAGCTTAAACAACGCACCTTGGATCGTCATACTAAGATGGTGCGAAACGAAGCTCGACGGTGTGAACGAAGTTAGCCCATGTCTGCAATTGGCCGTTCACGTGCATCCACTAGAACCACGTGAGCGCTTCGCCTTCCATGTAGAAGGACGCCATGTGAAGTCGTTGATGCTCTGGGGTTTGATGAAATTCAAAAAAATGGTTGATCTTAAATATCCAACCAAGGGCATCAGTACCATCGAGAGGAAGCTCAAGTTTGATCGTTGTCGTTCGATATTGCGGGTGAGTGGGATCGTTACCAGGTGTTTGAAACCCAGGCGGTGGTAAATGGGTACACATGTTTTGAAACTCAGTGGAGAGAGTTTCGGTAAGCAGAGCAAAACTGGTTTCAAGGCTTTGTTGATTGTGAACGAGTTGCTGGAGGAGAGCGGTGAGAGGGTCTGGTGGTGGCGGTGGTGTGGAGGACATGATGGTAGAGGTGATTTGGGAATTTGTTCACTGGGGTTAGGGTAACGAGTGAGAGTGACGAAGGTGAAGGTAAAGTTAAGTGAGAGAATGGACGCGTGGAAGGATACTGTTGGCTTGAGACAGAGCAATGGAAGCACCAAATGTAAGGAACCGAAGGCAAATTAAAGATACACAAAAACAAAAGAGATTCTTACACAACAAAAGGGAAAAGAAAAGTTCTTTCATTCATATTTCATTTGATGACAATCCCTTCATTCAATACTACTAATATAGTGATACTAGGATAGCTTGAAAATGTACTATTACAACTGTAATTGTACCCTAAAGGAGTGACTCTGCACTATTCTAGAATATCCTTAAAGGAAAGAAAAATAAAATTAAAATGGGAATATATCATCTAGATCCTTCCATACAAGGACACCTCATTTGTAAACCACTTCATAGTCTTTATGCCATTTGGGCTTCTCCTTGTTTCTCTTAGCTCTTCCTTGAGGTATCTCAACCAAGCAATTGGACTCCTCTTCAATGGGTTGGGCCGTATCCTCCTCTTGGCTCATAACATGAACTACCCCAATCATATATTGTTGTTGGTAGCCGTTGTCTTTGGTCTTTTTGTCAAACTTTAAACTAGCTGAGGATTGACTAGAAGTTTAGATCCCTTGTGATTCATTTCTTCAAGCAAAGGAAAGAACTATGTTACCCAATTATAGGTTTCCTAACTATTCCAAAGAGCGTTAGGATTAGATGTGGGAGATGAACAAACTAGTCTAGGATTATTCTAAGGCGATACATAAAGTAAAAGAAAAGTAAAAATGCATGAAAATAGATGTTTGATTGAATGTTATATGTCTACGATATTTACAACCTAAGTATTTATATACAAAACTCTCTATCAGCCACGATCACTAGTCTACAGCTAACCACGGTCATACGTCTAAAATCTAAGAAAAAACCACTCTGCAACGTCCACTGGCACACTTAGTGGAAAATAACCACTCTCTCTATATTTAGGCGCTTTAACCATGTTCTCTTCAACTGCTCTACGTCTTGACTTTCAATCTTAAACACATTTTCCATGTGCTCCGCTTACTTGCTCCCAAAGTAACTCCCTTGCATCAGCAATATTACCCTCGGCTGCAAAATCCTCAACTGTTGGTCCCTCAGTCGAGCTGTTCCTTGGTTGAGACATTTAGCTTCAGCAAGAAGAACCATCCTCTTAACAGTCTTAACATACGGGTTAAGCTTGAGCATCACCTTGAAATAATCGAACTATAGACTATACCAAATTGTGATTCAATCAATTGAGCCATTGGATTGATTCGATTTTTTTATAAGCAAAAAGAGGTGCAACACGAGGTCACTCATCCCCAATTGATTCGATTTTTAAAATATTACGTTAGTTTTATGAAAAACAATTTTATGAAAAACAACAAAAATTATTGCTTTATTTCATTTGTCCCAAGAAGATAGTTCAGGTGGCGAACTAATGAACATGAAGGAGTTGCAAGAAGGAAGTCCAGAGTTAGAAACCTAGAAACTAACATTTTCCCATCCCACTAACATTTGCCTATAAAAAAACACCAATTTGTACAATTAAAATTAAACACACCAATTTCTGCAATTAAAATGAAACACACTCAGGTGGTAGGGTCTCTAACTCTAAGTTTGTGTACAAGTGGTTAATACACTCCATCTTAAGGGGAGGACTCGACTAGTACCCAATTTGATCTTCCGCAATGGAACAGATTGGAGTCAGACTTTACTTATCTCCCAATCGAACTCCGATTATGTAGGGCCCATTTCCCTATACTCCAGAGCGGGTCAAATACCTCTAAACCAAAAAAGATGGTACAAGTCTCTCTCAGCTTAAGCAAGATCCTAAGTTCGAATTCAGCAGTGTTAAATCTCTTAAGAGATTAATCTCTACAATTACGCACGGAGGATACCGATTTATTTATTATAAAATAAAATAAAATAAAATAAAATGAAACCACTCGATACTACTGTAATCTAATTTTAGTAGAGAAACTCTCCAAGAAAATTTCAGTAGTGAAAGAAGCATCATTCACTTTTCTACCCTCTTCTGTTTTATTGTCAGAACACAGAAAAATATGACCACCGTCGTCAGAAATCTGAAAACCACCATTACCATAACCTCATTCTATCTTCTTCTAAATCTCCGTCATTCACTCTTCCCAAATCACTGACATTGATTTAAGCAACTACTATATCATTACAATGGCGGCAGCCTTAGAATGCTGGTCAAGGCGCAATGGCAACAACAACAACAACGACGAAGACAACATGGTAGAACAAATCCTCCCATCTTCTTCTTCTTCTCAACCCCAACCCAACAACAACAAAGATCCTTCTCTTCTTCAAAAGAAGTTTCACAAACTCACTCGTAATGTTTCTGAAGCTATAGCTTCTCTTAAAAACACACTTAACCTCGATTCTTCCAAAAATGACACGTGTCGCTCCAACAACCTCGTTTGGGGTACTGTTGTTCGTAACCTTACTCAGCTTTACCCTGGTAGTCAGCTCCCTGAGAAGCTCGTTTCCAATATTCGCAAGCACTATGATTCCTTGCCTCTCAGGTTCTCATCTTCTCAATCTTAAGATTCATTTTTTAATTTTAGTTGTTTTTAAGATCACTTCAATGATGGGTTTTGTTTCATTTAGTGTTAGGACCTCTTAGTCTGAATGTAAATGTCACTATATGAAGATTCAATTGTATTGTTTTGGTTGTGTTTGAGGTTGATTAAGTGACGAGATTTGTTTTTTTTTTTTTTTAGTTCTAAAGTTTGCTTCATTCAACTTGATTGTGTTCCGATTGGAATTTCAATGCCAATGTGAGGATTCAATAGCACTGTTTCACTTGTTTTTAAGATCACATTCACATCAATGATGGGTCTTGCTTTAATAAAAAAATGGTTAATGGGTTTTGCTTCCTTCAGGGTTAGGGCTTCTAAAGTTTGTTTTTTTCTTCTTGGGTTGTGTTTCTCAGCCTGAATGTAAATGTCAAAGTGGAAATTCAATTGCACAGTTTTAGTTGTATTTGTTAAGAGTTAATAAGGCCAAAATGAGTTTATAAGAGACAGGCATCCCTCACTCTTCGAGCCTGTTTTGTAGGGTTAATTTAGATCCAACCCAAATTCTAAGATGTTAACAAAGTCTATTCAAGAACCATTGGGCCACCCGCTATCAGGCTACTCGGCTCACGCTTTGAAAATGAGTTAGTTTATAATTGGCAGGCATCATCCCTCACTTTTCAAACCAGTTTTATAGGGTTGAGTTAGGCCCGACCCAAATTCTAAGAGTATTTAGGGTTTATTAAGTGAGGGGATTTGATTTTCTTGTACTAAAGTTTGCTTATTTTCAACTTGATTCTTCTCCGATCTGAATTTGAATGCCAATGTGAGGATTCAATAGCGAGCACTGTTATGGTTGTATTTGAGGTCACTTTGGTAATGGATTTTGCTCCCTTTGATAAAGTTTGCATGTTGATTTGTTTTTTTGGGGGCAGTTATTCTCAGGCAGGATTTGATGTGAAAGATGTGTTTCTTCACATCAAGTTGATGGAGCAAGCTTTGGAAGAGGAGCAACCTGCAATTTTGATTCAAGAAGAGTGTGGTGGTGAGATGCAGCTTCAGGGTTCTTTGTTCAAGTTAACATTTGCTTGCAACTCTCCAATTTTGTGGCCTGCGATGTCGAGTGCCTTGGATAGTTCCTCCATATGCTGTAAAAAGATTCAGATATTTGAGAAGAAAGGTTTCACCCTTGGGATTGTGCTTCTGCTTGTTCTGTCTGGTGCCGGGCAAGATAAGTTGATTAGGACCCGGGTTGAAAGCGCTCTCAAGTTTGCCATGAAGAAACCTAAAGGTAGTGTTGTGAAGCTTCCCTTTGGGCTTTGTGGATGTCAAGAGGAGAACACAATGGGGAGAGAACTCGGAGACATTGACGAAGATGGTGGTGATGCGTATTGTGGAAATGGGTTTGAAAGTTTGAGCTTAAAGTTTGAGCTTCAAGTACCTTTGCCTAGTTCATCATTTCTCGTATCAGTAGATGAATGGCAGACTATTCAAACAGGTGGAGATGATATCGAAAAATGGTTCTTGAACTCGGATAGTCTCGAGTTTTTAGAACAGATTGGACCGAGTTCTTATAAGGGAACCTACATGGGGAAAAAAGTTGGGATTGAGAAGCTTAGAGGGTGTGAAAAAGGGCACTCATATGAGTTTGAGCTTAGGAAAGATCTGCTAGAACTAATGACATGTGGACACAGAAATATTTTACAGTTTTTCGGTGTTTGTGTAGACGAGAATCACGGGTTATGTGTAGTGACGAAATACATGCAAGGTGGATCGGTTCACGACTTAATTTCAAAGAGCAAGAAGCTTCAGAGCAAAGATATTGTAAGAATTGCAGTTGATGTGAGTGAGGGGATCAAGTTTATGAATGATCACGGTGTTGCGTATAGAGATCTTAATACACAGAGGATTCTATTGGATAAACATGGGAATGCTTGCTTGGGAGATATGGGTATAGTCACTGCATGCAAGAACATCCAAGAGGCAATTGAGTACGAAACTGATGGTTACCGGTGGCTCGCACCCGAGGTTTGCCTTTAATCACACTTATTTCTAGTTGGCAAAATAATTGCTGAATTTGAAAGTTGTGTTATGCCATTGTGTCCTTAGTCGTGCACTTTAATTCTGTTTTACATCTTCCATACACACTCCCTAATTTCTCCAGCGATATCTTTTGAAAGAAAATCAAAATTCAAGAACTCATTTTGAAACCTAGTATCCTAATCAAATCAACATGGCTTTTAGGAAAAAAGATATACATAGATAGATGAGGTAGCATATGAAGTTTTATTGCACTTTGGCTTTGACTTCTGTAGCACTGACACTTCCGGTTGAAGGCGTGTCCATGTCCGACACGTATCGTGTATTCGTGTTGGACACCGATATTAACACTTCAATTACTTATTATTATTTTTTTTCAAATTAAAGCTGGTGTCTGTGTATCTGTGTCGTGTTCAGTGTCTGTGTCTCTGTTGGTGTTTCATAGACTTTGACTGATTGATTAAGTATGAATTTTACTATATTTTTTGTGTGAGGTAGCATATGAAAATTTAGTGCTCATTTTTTTAACATGGCACAACATGAATTGTCTATCGCCCAAGCTGACTCACTTTCATTCCTTTTTGTTGTTGTTGAAAACAGATCATTGCTGGTGACCCCGAGAGCGTAACGGAGACATGGATGAGTAATGTTTATAGTTTTGGGATGGTAATTTGGGAGATGGTAACTGGTGAAGCAGCCTATTCAGCATATTCACCTGTGCAAGCAGCAGTAGGCATTGCTGCTTGTGGTCTTAGACCAGAGATCCCTAAAGACTGTCCACAAACACTAAAATCTCTAATGACAAAGTGTTGGAATAACACCCCTTCAAAACGCCCTCAATTCTCTGAAATTTTAGCGATATTGCTACGACTAAACAACAACAACAATAGGTAAATTTCTATAGCTTTTTGTGGATTCTAATTTGTTGATAGTAAGTGATACCTTCTGTAGTACCGACGCCTCAGGTTGAAGACGTGTTTGGTGTTTTACACGTGTTGTGTCAGACGCTGACAATGACACTTCAATTACTTCCATTTTTCAAATTAAAACCGATTATCTGCGTGTCTGCGTGTTATGTTTGGTGTGCGTATGCGTAGCCGGTCTTCATAGTTGATACCTGACATTCCTTTTCAAGGGAGTTAGTTCCATACTCAATCATGAATCCTCTATGCTTTTTTAACTGTAATGAAGATGTAAAGTTTCCTTTGTTGGACAATTTTGTAACATCTCTTTTTTGGTGTCTTTGCCATCATGAATCTACTATTTTCTCTTCTATGATGGCAACCTTAATGATGGAAATTTCAAAATGGTTTCATATTCTTTTGTTATTTTCACTTTTAGTGACATCTATTAGGAATAAAAAAAAACCTAATTTTAGCCGTCTATTTTGTAGGTTACTAGAATCTATTTATTTTAGAGGCCTATTTTGCAGGTTACTTACATCAGGAATATAAACCAAAATCTGTGTTTATTTCATATTGCTATTAAAAAGGTGGAATGCTGGACATTTTCCATGGTTACTCAAGTTCAAAATTGAAATTGCTACTGTGTGTGAGTTTACGGATAATGTTTGTCACTCTGGCTACTGACAAAAAGAGATAGAAGACTCTTGTCGGAAACAATTATTATAAATGAAAGAAAGACTAGTTAGGGAGAATACGTTTTTAGAAACAAAAAAAGTTTTTGGCATTTTCCAATTTTTTTTTGGAAATTATGGATATGTTATGGGATGGAGTATGTAGAAATGAAAACAAGGAAGAAAAAAGAAGTTAACGGCCCTAGGTTTTTCTTTTATTCGTTTGAGGGCTATCCTAGTGGCCTCACCCCACCCCATGAAAGGGACCCATTTGTTGTGTTTTTTAGCTTTGGAACTTTCAAACACCATGTCCCCAATTTTCCCTATCTATCCATCTTTTTGCATGTTTTATGCATGATGACATCGAGGAGACCTTTTTCCTTTTTGTGTGCCGGGGATGGAGAATTTCACGCATATATGCTTCCCTTCTCACATTGAGCCTATTGGGAACTTGTGTAGTAGAAGCGAGAAATGACTAAGATCGGTTTAGTAACTATAACTAAGGAAATTCTTTAGTATTATAAACCGTTGTCCGAGAAATGCTACAATATCATGTTATATATATATATATATATATATATATATATATATATATATATGTAATAATGGAGACGATATGAATATGATTTCCTAGCCAATGAACATGTAGAAGTATAATAGTTATACAATATGATCTACCCCTACTTATAATTCATTGAGATTTAGTTGAGGAAAGTTATGTATAGATTATAGATAAAGAGAGACGACGCACATGAATGTATATGTAAATCATCATTACAAATTTCAGGTATGATTTGATTATGTGCCGATACATGTTGTAATATTACATTATGTGGTTGTAAATCTTTTTTAGAACTTCCACATAGTAATCGATTCAATAATCAATATACATGTGGAGGGATAAAACTTTAGTAGCACTTTTTTTTTTTAGCGTAATTAGTCATTTTGGTCTTTTTTTTTTTTTGTATAAACTGGGTATCCTCTGTGCACAACTATAGAGACTAATCCCTCGAGCCGGGTAGGACCACAATTGGCGGCAAAGCTCTCCCTCAAGAGATTTAACACTGCTGCATGTCCAAGACTGGATTCGATCCCAGGACCTTAGTTAAGCTGGAAGAGATCCTTACCATCTCATCCAAGTGCTCTTGGATAATCATTCATTTTGGTCTTTGAATGTGTAAGCAATTGTTATTATAACCTCCGGATATTTTGAAATTGTAAACATGTTTCTGAGTGTCTTTTTTTAAGTCATTTTAGGCATTAAATTGACTAATAAAAATAGATTTGAGGATCAAATGATTAACAAAAAAACACATTTTACGAACTAAAATTAGTTAAGAAAAAATGGCTAAGTTACTTGTTTGGTATAGAGGAGAAATACGAGAGAGAAAATAAAAACATTTCCCTCCTAACATGAAAAGAAAAGGAAGAGAAATGATATTACATTTTTACTCTTTCAACTATACCTCTGTTTTTAACTATTTATTTTTCACAATTATCAAATAAAACTATTTTATTAACATATAATTAAATTGCTCATAACATTATCATGGATAACATTACTATTTTTATCAAAAGTATAACAAACTGTTTTTTTTTAGATCAACAAATTGTTCTAATTTATAAGACCCATTACTTTATAAATTTATTTTAAATAATTAAAATAAATAAATAACTAATCAAATGAAAACATTAAAATAAATATTTATCAAAATAAAATTATTTTTGTCAGAAAAAGACTAATCAATACAAATATTTAGAAAGTTAAATTAAAGAATAAACTATATATTGTTTTTTAGTTTATGGTTTTTTTGTCCTTTCAAAATTAGTATACTTTCTCTCTTAAAAGAGACATATCTCTTTCCTATTCCTCTTCTTTTTCTCTTAAACCAAAAAACACCCCTAATTTACTCTATTTTTCACTCGTTTCTCTCTTCCCTTACTCTATCTAGTCTCTTCTCTGTTTTCTCTTTCTTTTCTAACCTCTAAACATATGTAGTAGGCAAAAAAAAAATACATAAAATTTGCTATGAAATTGACCAAAACAAGAGTAAGATATAACCATTATAATAGACTATAGATGATGAAGAAATCCCTCATCAAAAAAAAAAAGATGAAGAAGAAATAGACAAAGAGAATGAGAGAAAAAATGGCATTTGTATTCTACTCTTGAAGGTACATTTTACAATGTTACACTAGCAGTATACCCGTGCATACGCACGGGTGTTGTCGTGTTATTTTTATTAATAGACTTGGACATAATTTAATTAGTCCGAACATTACTCCGTGAATATCAAGACTAATTTAACGTAGATCAACAATAAGTTTCAAATAGTAATTGAGTTAGTTCGAACATTACCCCGTAAATATTTACCAGCAATATGTAATATTTTCCGTAGATATTAGAAAACAAAATTATATTAAAGTTTCAAAATTTCCAATTTATAATATTCCCGTATATAGAGACTAAATAAAACTTATCGATAGAGAAAAATGGAATAATAAAGAAGAAGACATGTAGATGAAACTAAAGTAGATGTATTGTGAAGTTTCATAACTTTAGAACATTTTCTTCAATTGACATTTTTAATCGTTAGGTAATTACCAAGCATGTAGTAATAATGCAACCTATTAGCGAATAAAACGAAATTTATTTTATAAGTAATAAAATTATACCAACATGTAACATTTCCCGTTGTAACTCAAAAGTAGAATAATAAAATTAGAAATTTGAAGTGAGAGGGGGAATAGAGGGGAGAGAGATAGAGAGAAAATTGGGAAAGATGAGAGTGAGAGAGGAAATAGAAAAATGTGTTTTAAGTGTGAGATAAAAAAGTTAAGAGATGATGTGAGAATGTGAGACCCACAAAATATAAAAAAGTGAGATTAAATATTTGGGAATTGACATCTTTGTCCTCAAAAAATTGGTTTTAGATAAGAGTAATTTAGTATTGTTTGTAGTGGTTGTTTTAATTAAAAATATAGTTGATTAAAGATATAGTTGATGATAGTTGATTGATTATTAATGTTAAATAGGAGAAAGAAAATTAGAGATATTAGTAGTGGCTATTTTGATTAAAAAATATAGTTGATAGTTGAAGAGAAAAGTGAGTTTTAAATATGAGATTAAAAAGTTAAGAGATGATGTGAGAAAGTGGGACCCACAAAAAATAAAAAGTGAAATAGAATAATTAGAAATGACATATTTGTCCTCAAATAGAATAATTAAAAATGACATATTTGTCCTTAAAAAGTGAGTTTCAAATAAGGATAAATTGGTAATTTTGGTAGTAGTTGTTTTGTATAAAATTATTATAGTTGATAAGTCCTATTTATAGGACACAAGTCATGTAACTTACAAGCATATGAAGGATCTAACATAATGTGTCATTAGCATATCAAATAAAGACCAATAACAATGTGTAATGGCTATTACTCATGGGAGTTATAGAGCATCAAAGCTTAGGAATATAGACATCCACAACATATTCATAGCACTCCTCCTTGGATGTCCATCAATGATATGTCTCATTAAAACCTTACTAAGAAAAAAACCCAGTGGAAAAAATTCTTAGTGAAAGAAAAAGAGTACAATATCATGTATGTGGAATCTGCCTCGTTAAAAACATTTCCTGAAAAACCCAATGGGACAAAACCATGAAGAAGGAAAAAAGATGACAGTTTTCTCCCCCTGTTTGAAGCATCCGTTAAGAATATGAATGCCAACATTTAAATTTTCTCCCCTAACACATTTGAACCAATATGCTTCGTGATATATCCTCCTCTCAATTGAGCTTTGCAGTCACCATTGTCTTCAAGACCTCTTCCTTGAATTGTTGGTATTTGAACATATGTAGAAGTGATAACTATAGATTGAGATGCAAATCATGATGGTGCCTCAATGTTACCATATATAAATAATCACATATTTCAAAACTAACTTAATCTGGATCAGAAAAATATCTCGTATCTGCATGGTTAATTTGATGAACATATATTCATAAAAGAATTGCTTTAATTTTATGATGAAAATATAAAACAAATATATATATATATATATATATATATATATATATATATATATATATATATATATATATATATATATATATATATATATATATATATATGTTCTGATACTAGGCCTTGGAATTGACCTCTGATGCAGGGGTACTTTAAAGGGTTCCAGGAAAGTCTCCAAAGGGATTGGAAGATTGGTGTTGGACGCTCTCGGGATGAATTGTAAGCCCACGTCGGGTGGGGGGTACCTGCAAGACACTCCGACGCTCAAGTCAGTACGCAGCCGAGGTAGAATAAAGGAAAAAGAGAGAGAGAGAGAGACAGCTCTAGGAGAAGAATGTAATAAAGGAGCGGAACGTACCGTGATAGAGGGGTGACCCCTATTTATAGAGTAATCGGGCATACCGTATCCGTCGGATCTTGTGGATTGATCTGGGCAGTCGGTCTAGCAAGAACCGAGCGGATCTGGCGCTGGACGTTAGGTGGCACTTGGGGCGTACTCCTTCGAGAGAAAATGGGTTGGCCCTTTGTCACACGGGGCTTCGTAGCCCAGGTCAGAACAGTGGCCCCCCAAATCGGGGACGAGCTCCGTGCTCGGCCTCAGCTTGAATCATTCTTGTGCTCAGGAAGAGTCTTGAGGGTGACACGTGTCAGCTGGGAGATGGGGAGACAGTGACTTGACGTTTGGTCTTTTCGAGGCAACGCTTCATAGTCTGGCCATAATGATGTCGGGTAGGCACTTTGAAGGGGAGTGATGTCTCGATTCCGCTGCCAGGCGAATGAATATATAAGGTGCAGGAGTGTCCTATTCCTCACTTGCTGTCTTGCACTGTTTTTAGAGAGAGAAAAAGTCTTCAGAGAGTTCTAGAGTGAGGAATTCCGGCCGCCGTCCGAGTTCAGCATCGCCGCATGACTTTGCATCCCCGCCGTGCCGAGATCAATTTCACGTTCAACTTCGACTCCTCTGCACAAGGTTAGTTCCGAGATACAATTTATTCTTAATTTCTTTTAAGTACTCATACCTTTAGAACTGTGTAGTTAGTCGGGCCTGACTTCCACTATTGGGAGTCGCCTTGTTATACTGATACATGTCTTGTCCCAGCCTCGGGCTATCCGAGGCGGGTAGAAGGATTAGCTTAGTGTAGTCGATAGCTCGGAGTGATTCAGTGGCGCATCCCTGTTACAGATGGTTCAGACAAAGAGCGAAGAGACGACGAGTTATATTCCACCCGAGAAGCCAATCCTGAAAAAGAGTGCCGATGGACAGCCGATGCGCGCTCCCGAGGGGTCTCGCTCCCTGTTCAAGTCAACGTACAACAATCTTTCTGCAAAGTCAAGCTTCTCGGTCCCTGCCATAGGTCGGGAAAGACAATCTTCGCCGGATCTGGAGGATGATACCGAGGCGACGTCCCGTCGTGTTGCTTCAGTTGTAACCATGGAGAACCATGTCGAGCCCGTCGAGGATTTGTACGAATGGGTGTCAACTGAAGTTTGCAATATTCACGCACATTTGAAACTGAATAAGCCTGCTCCCTTCTACGATAAGTACTTTTTGGATCCACCCGAGGGAGAAAAGTGGAGGATAACCCTTGTGCCCGAGGTCCTGGTACGCAGCGAGCATAGCTACTTCGGGTATTTCTTTTACGAGGCGGCCTTGGAAGTCATGAATGTTCGTCTTCCGCTAAATTCTTTCCGAAGCGGTCTTTGAGATACACGAAAGTAAGCGTACGCAGCATCGACTCTTGCCAGGCTGGGGTTCTGAGGAGGATTTGAGCTAGCAATGAGGTACCTCAACAGGAAGCCCTCGACTCATGTCATTTTTGCTATGTTCAACGTCTCTCGCAAGGTAGAGGTCGGGGTGGATGGTACCGGGTACGACCACATTCATTTTAAGAACAAATCCGACCGGTCTTATTTTTCTCCGGTGAATGACTCAAACAAGAACTTCAAGGGGAATTTCTTCTTCGTACAAGCTGTGAATACGACGACGAAGAAATCGATTGCCGAGATCCGAGATGAGAAGCTGGTGAAGTCCCACTTTCCGTTCAGTTGGAGCCGTGCGCATCACTTCACAAGTAGTGGCCACGTAATCACAAATCCTGATTATGCGGTGGATCCGAGTACCTCAGAAGGAGAAGATGCAGAATCGTTCCGACTTATGGACAAGTGGGGCAAATTGTTGGGCAAGAGAGGGATGAAACTCAATTGTGGACTGATGTTCGACGAGCTGCCTAAATCCAAGGCCAATCTTAAAGAGAACTTAGACAAATATAGTTTTATTTGCGCATTCGCTTGAGTTTGTTTGTTGATCGGGCTGTTTCTGATGTTGACTTAATTTGTGCAGGTAACATGGACAGCTTAAAAGAGATGCTCGCCGGATCTAACGTTGACCATACTATAGAGATTCCAAAGGTAGTCGGGAATACCGGTACGCTGCCGAGGAAGGAAAGCGGGACAATGTCCCGTCTGGACCCGAAGCAATAAAAGCCCAGGACCACTTCAAGTGCTATCAAAGGCTCGAAGTCGAGTTCCGACCAGCCTTCGAGAAAGAGGAAAGAACAAGAAAAAGCTACTGCAAATGTCGTGATCCAGAAAGTCAGAGACGGACCAGCCGACTTGGACACCGAGGGCAGTGATAGCAAGGCTCGGGAGGCTAAGCTGCAAAAAGATAAGAAACAAAAGCACCACCAAGAGAAGCCGGTCGAGGATCTGACCGAAGCTGATTTTGCTGCAGTAGCCAGGGTCGCCAAGCTTGGGGCCGAAGCCATTAAAAAGATGAAGGCCGCAGTTGCTGAGAACACTCCTGCTCGGCTAGAAGGTATGTATCTCGAGACTAAAGAATATAATTGTTGCCTTGGAGCCAGGCTGATCCGAACTCGGGAAGACTAAAACACGTTCGAGGTTATTGGTTTGCAGAGTTGCTGAAGGAGAACCGCCGGCTGCAGAAAGAAGCTAAGAAGAATGCCGACCTGCTGAAGCATCTGACCGAGGCCGAGAACAGAGCTGCTGAGAATAAGAAGAAAGCTGCTGATCTAGCCAAAGTCGCCGAGGAGTAGGAAATAACTCGGGAAAACCTGGCGCGGGTGCCAAAAGCTGCTGATCAAGGCCACAGCTCGGATTTCTGAGTTGGAGAAGAAGTGCCAAAAGCTGAAAGATGTCGGCGCCGAGATGGCTAAAACAGGCTACACTCGGTGCTTATCTGATGAACCCTCATCACATGATGATCTTCATCGGTTTTTAAAGAGTTTTTACACAATATTGATGATGGATGTGCTTAATTGGTGTGTTTTTGTGAACAAATCATGTTTGTTGTGAATTGCTTATTACGCAGTGTTTATCTTTGGGTTTGTGTGATTTTGTGTTGCCCGGGGACGAGGTGGATCGAAAAGACAAAGCAACTGCGGTCGAGTGGATTCAACGGCCAAGGTTTTGGAAGATCCCCACTTTGGCGCACACACTGGCGCTGCGCAGAAGAGAGGCGCGCAAGAAGCGCGCGGATAGGTCGCTCTAACTCTCAAAAGTTTCGTCCTTCAGCGAGAGGTGTGCGCGCGAGGTTCTGTGCAGCCTTGCCGCAGCGCAAGATGGCGCGCATCTTGATCAAGCCTTGGCCATCTTGCGCGTAAGTTTGCGCGCGCGCGCAAGATGGCGCGCAAGTCACGTTCTTCAAATACGTAAGGCTGCGTGTTAACCAGGGATTTTTCACTTTTTGACGAATCCAAACCCTAGCACACCGGAGAGAACGCGTTGCAGCTGTTGGCTCTTGAAGATTCAAGCATTGGGAACAAGTTTGAAGCTTCGAATGTCATCATCATCATCGCTAATCTCTTGTTAATTTCCTTCTCTTTTATCTTTCATCATGTGTAACTAAACCCCTCTTGTTAGGGATGAATTGATCTTGATAGAGCACTAGGTAGCTGGTATTGACTGTGTTTATTGTTTCTCTCTCGTATCTTGTGAATTGAAATTTAGTTTTAACTGTTTACAATTGGGAAATTGTGAGATTATCTTTATTCGATATTTTAATGGAAGTTCTTATATTTGAATCGTAGAATTTCAATTCCTGCAATTCGTAGCTTAGGGATATTCTCCGAATTGTTGTGCGTGCGGACTCTAGCGTTTAAGGCTTGTAGGTAATTAGGATTACCTAAGGAATTAGGGGGTTTTAATAATCTATAAAGGACTAGTTACCTAAGGAATTAGGACTTAGTTATTATAACGAATTCGGTAGCAAAATATAGAGAGAGATATCCTTGATGTTAAACCGGTTACATAGTGCGAAAGCAAAAGGCGTTCATCCCAGCATTCATTCTTACCGTAGTTCGTCCACGTTTTCTAGTTTAACTTTATTTAAAAACTCCAAAAATAATTTATTGCTTTAATTCGAGCTTCATAGCTCAACCTTTTCAAACAACCCTTTTCAAATTGGTTCAATTAGTAATTGTTAACGTAATTAGTAAATTAGCTCGATCCTTGAGGGCGATATCCCGTTCTTACCGTTTTATTACTTGCACGATTTGGTACACTTGCCAAATTATTAACAAGTTTTTGGCGCCGTTGTTGGGATCGAAGTTACATTCACTAATTTCAAGGCGGCCGCTAATTCGAACCCGTACATACTTAGTTGTTTTTATTTAATTTATTGTTTTGTTTTCTTTACATATTTCTTTTTATCTTTTACTACTTTACTCCCTTGATTGTGTAAGAGCCGTGTGGATACTTTGTAAGTCATGGAGTACACACTTCACCACTTGTTGTTGGAGGACCGCATCTAAATGGTAATTGTGAGACATTGTCCTATTGTGATCTTTGTGGGGAGGATGAGGTGGATTGCTCTTGTGAACCAATGATACTCATTCTTTGGGTACTATCCGTGGTTGGCTCAACCTAAAATTCTTGAGGAGCGGATGTGGTAGTCATTGATGAATCCTATCCTTGGTTGGCTCAACCTAAAGTTCTGAGGAGGAAGATTTGGTAGTCATTGACACATGGTATCCCTGGTTGGCGAAGATTGGTTACTAGTAGAACAACCACCTGAATCAAAGTAATCAACTACACATCGGGCATGATGAATTCAATGAAGAGTCATCTCGAATGGAAATTGTGAGCCTTACGATTTTACCTCGGTTTCAAAACAAGAAGAGGAAGGCTTAACAATAGAAGAATCATGGGAGAAAAAGGAAGATAAGAAAGGACAAAGAGTTGAACTGCAAGATCCTCTTGTTTGGAGGAAGCCAAAAATTCTCGGTTTTGGGATGGTGTGGAAATCCAACAAGAAATCTCCCAACAAATCATTTTCTCCACTCATCGATCGAGAAGCAAGGAAGATGGGAGCGAAGAGGTTGATAAATATTTAGACTCCTTCTATGCCTTGTGCAACACCATTCACCTTGAGAGGGCATGGAAGCATACACAATTGTACCTCAAGTTCATGAAGTTCTGCCTAATAAGCGGAAGAAGAAGAATGATGTGTTCTTTGTGTCATACATTCCACCTTGAGAGAGTGGAGTTGCATCGTCAAGCTTAGGACGATAAACAAGCGCTTCATGGGAGGAAACCCATGTGAGGTAGTGTTCTATCTCTTCTAATTTACTTTCTTGTCTTGTCTTTATTTTTGTTATTGCTTTGGGTTTTGTAAATAGGTCTTCCTCTAAGTTAATCAGTGAGGACACTGCTGTGTTTAAGTGGGGGGAGGACCTATTGTCGATGTCGATTAATCGATGTCGGTGTCAAGATAATATGCAATTTGGTAGTGAATTTCCTTCATAAAAATAAAAATAAAAATAAGAGACAGTTGAGCAAACTTAGTGATGACTCAGTGAGAATTGAGCGAATAGTACCCCTGTGGTGAGAGTTGAGCAAACTTAGTGATGACTTAGTGATGACATCTTCCAGGGACCACCACAGTAGACTCTGGTTTTATCTCTAATTCTCTATCTCTTTAGCTGATTATTGTGTAGTTTGATGTTCTCCTGTTAGTCGTAGTTTCTTTTGATTTTAATTTGCATTGGTGTGCATGCGTAGGCCTTCCCATTTTTTTTGCGGTGAGGACAACTGCTTTGTGTTCAAGTGGGGGGAGGACCTACGGTTTTGTGTTAGTCGTGTCTTGTTTTGTGTCTTCAAAGTTCAATAAAGCAATCATGTAATGATTTTATAAAAAAAAAAAAAAAAAAAAAAAAATGGAGCGGTTGAGCAAAACTTAGTGATGAATTGGTGAGGAATTGTGAGATTAGTTCCGGTGGTAGTTGACTTAGTACGGCTTGTTTCTACACCTCTAGCATTATCTCGGTCGAACCTAGTGAACCTAGGGATGTCTTAGCTTAGCTAGTTGTTGGTGGACCATGCGTCTCGCCAAATTTGTACTAAAGATCTAGGGTAGTTTGTAGAAGCTAAGTTGGGGGTACTTGGCGGTACTAAGGTGGCGGGAAAGATTGTAGGATGGTCAGTGCATGTGTTTGTGTAAAGTGTGGTGTGAGTGCAGCACTGCAACGTCTACCCGTAACGTTGTAGTGTATGCGTGTGTGTGTGGTGTTAGTGTGCGTGAGTGCAACATCTGCGTCTACCCGTAACGCTGTAGTGTATGCCGTGTGCGTTAAAGTGTTAAAGTGTTGTGAATAAGTGGAAAAATCCACAAGTGTGTTCTAAAGGTTAAAGTTCCCAATGCAATGATAAGTGAATCTAAATGTTAAAGTTCTAAATGGAGTGCGATACAAAGTTTGGCGTAAATGGTGCGTGTGTGTGTTGAAATAGAGTATGCACTTGATTTGATCCGAAATGCCTATCTAAGACCCTTTGTCGATTCTCAAGTCCTCGAGTCTTATGTGGAAGTGTGAGCCTACCCTTTATCTTGAACCAATCTTTGGCGGGCTCGGAAGAAAGCCTACAGTCCTAGTTAATGTCATTTTGAAAATAGCTAAGTTCTCTTTGAGTTAAATGTCACACACTCACTTTTGAGCATAGTTGTACCGGTGACATTATCACGGGAGTTGCTTTTGAGAGCCAATCTGAAAGTTGTCGTTCAACCCGTTCCTATGTGTTTGGTGAAAGTTGAATTCTTATATGATTGCTTGTTGACTTTGAGTTGTTTCAGGTTGAGTCGAGTCGAGCTTTGCTTGAGGACAAGCAAATGTTCAAGTTGGGGTTGTGATGAACCTCATCACATGATGATCTTCATCGGTTTTTAAGAGTTTTTACACAATATTGATGATGGATGTGCTTAATTGGTGTGTTTTTGTGAACAAATCATGTTTGTTGTGAATTGCTTGTTACTGCAGTGTTTATCTTTGGGTTTGTGTGATTTTGTGTTGCCCGGGGGCGAGGTGGATCGAAAAGACAAAGCACCTTTGCGGTCGAGTGGATTCAACAAAGACAAGGTTTTGGAAGATCCCCACTTGGAGGCGCACACACCGGCGCGCGAAGAGAGAGCGCGCGCAAGAAGCGCGCGGATAGGTCGCTCTAACTCTCAAAAGTTTCTGTCATTCGCGAGAGGTGTGCGCACGAGGTTACGCGAGGGGACGCGCAAGAAGATGGCGCGCAGTCTTGATCAAGCCTTGGCCATCTTGCGCGTAAGTTTGCGCGCGCGCGCAAGATGGCGCGCAAGTCACGTTCTTCAAATACGTAAGGCTGCGTGTTAACCAGGGATTTTTCACTTTTTGACGAATCCAAACCCTAGCACACCGGAGAGAACGCGTTGCAGCTGTTGGCTCTTGAAGATTCAAGCATTGGGAACAAGTTTGAAGCTTCGAATGTCATCATCATCATCGCTATTCTCTTGTAATTTCCCTTCTCTTTTATCTTTCATCATGTGTAACTAAACCCCTCTTGTTAGGGATGAATTGATCTTGATAGAGCACTTTAGGTAGCCGGGTATTGACTTGTGTTTATTGTTTCTCTCTCGTATCTTGTGAATTGAAATTTAGTTTTAATTGTTTACAATTGGGAAATTGTGAGATTATCTTTATTCGATATTTTAATGGAAGTTCTTATATTTGAATCGTAGAATTTCAATTCCTGCAATTAAGTAGCTTAGGGATATTCTCCGAATTGTTGTGCGTGCGGACTCTAGCGTTTAAGGCTTGTAGGTAATTAGGATTACCTAAGGAATTAGGGGTTTTAATAATCTATAAAGGACTAGTTACCTAAGGAATTAGGACTTAGTTATTATAACGAATTCGGTAGCAAAATATAGAGAGAGATATCCTTGATGTTAAACCAGTTACATAGTGCGAAAGCAAAAGACGTTCATCCCTAGCATTCATTCTTACCGTAGTTCGTCCACGTTTTCTAGTTTAACTTTATTTAAAAACTCCAAAAATAATTTATTGCTTTAATTCGAGCTTCATAGCTCAACCTTTCAAAACCCCTTTTCAAATTGGTTCAATTAGTAATTGTTAACGTAATTAGTAAATTAGCTCGATCCTTGAGGACGATATCCCGGTTCTTACCGGTTTTATTACTTGCACGATTTGGTACACTTGCCAAATTATTAACATTATCCTAGGCTTTGGTGCTTGAGCCTAACTTGCGGACTCAGTATATGCAGCTACTTCACCGGAGTTCTTCATCATTCATCTACCCAGGATCTACCGGATACTGATGAAGAAAATGAGCTGGAACGTCAATATATTAACATTGAGAGTGAGAGTCATGTGCATCCTGTTGATGATAGTTCAGATGATGATATACAAGAAGTAAAGGGCCTCACACCTAGTAGGAAACGGAAAATTCAAGCCAAAGCTCATAAATCCAAGAGAGAATCAACATCACGTAAAATGGGAGAAGCACTCGCAACATGTGCAAAAACATCTTTGGCGAAAGCTAAGAGGTATACGGGTGTGAGCGGCTCTTATTCCCTTGCTAAGTGTGTGGCTGTTCTTAGTGAGATACAAGGCATTTTTGAAGACACTTCTATGAAAGCCTTAGATAGGTTTAAGGATTATGATTGGAGAGAAATGTTTATTGTCATGCCTAATGATACCAATCAGGATCCTTGAACTTATCCAAGGCTTTCATATAAGTGTCTTCTGAAATACCTTGTATCTCACCAAGAACAGCCACACACTTAGCAATGGAATAAGAGTCACTCACACCCGTATACCTCGTAGCTTTCGCCATAAATGCTTTTGCCCATGCTGTGAGTGCTTCTCCCATTTGACGTGATGTTAATTCTCTCTTGGATTTATGAGCTTTGGCTTGAATTTTCCGTTTCCTACTAGGTGTGAGGTCCTCTACTTCTTGTATATCATCATCTAAACTATCATCAACAGGATGCATATGACTCCCACTCTCAGCTTGGATGGATAAATAGACTTTAGGGATATAACTTTACTTACATATGTGGTGATGAGATACATTTTTAGTGATGTTATGTTTATGGTCTTTATGGTTATATTGCTACTTCTATTTGGTTGGAATTTATTTTCATCTTATAAGACCTTTTATGTGCAACCAAGGAGCCTTGGAGGGTATTACTTGTTATTTGAGTTGACTTTATGTTTATGTCATGGATACTTATACCTATAGACTTTTTTTTTTTTGGTCAACATACCTATAGACTTTAATATGCATATCTTTTAGTTGTAATCTTAATGGATCTTTGCTTTTTTGTATAGTCTTCGCTTTTCCACTTTTTCTTTGCTTTTAATTTTAATCTTGAAATTAAGTTAAAAATATATTGTGCATTTCTTATTTTATTGTTATTATTTAATATAATAAATATTACATTAAAAATATTTCTAATTATGTTCAAAGTTAAAAAAAGATATTAAAAAAGAATAATGAAAACAATTTTACCAAACAAGTTTTAAGTTTTTTAGTTCTTTAATCATATCTTGAAAACAATTAAACCAAACGAGTTTTTGAATTTTCTCATCTTTAAAACAGTTTTTAAAAAATTGTTTGTCAAACAGGTTTTTTCTAATTTTTTTTCTTGACAACAATTTCCAAATTGATCTATAAAATAATTTTCAAAAACAATAAAACAAAACACAATCAAACAAGCCTTTAGTTTTCATTTTATATAATTTTTTTATAAATGAAACTAATCACATTAGCTTAGTAGCCCACTAGTCTATTTAGATGACATTTTTTTTTGTCAATATTAGATGACATATTTAAAGACATTAATATGAAATAGCCTTTCAAATAGGACAACATATCATACTAAACTTTTTTTTTTTAAAAAAAAAACCTACAACAAGTCACAAGTTAGACTTAAACAAAACCTTGAATTGTCTGAATAAGGAGGACTCAGGCCTTACAAAGTCTAACTCAACCTAACATATTCTTATCCCTACTAATGCATTAGTTTCATGTTTACAAAATTCATCTAGTTTCTCAATATCAATCCATTTTCTATTGAGTGCTCCTTTGGTTGCACGTTCACTTAAAACCACGGCAACTTTTCCACGTCGAATTAGAAGCTTGGTTTGTTTTGTAGGCAGAACTATGCCAGATGTGAGTTTGGAGCAGTTGACGCAAATCCAAACATGCACTTAGTTTTTATCAGCACCTTCATCAAAATCTCTGGAAACTCCAACTCGGAAATCTATTTGTTTCTGATGCTTTGAGCGACGGCGTTCATCAAAATCGTCCCACCCTTCAAACTGCAAGAAAGCCACACATATTTTACTGTCATTAACTTTACTATTATAAACCTTTTGTTTAAATGCAATAATTAATGCGCACACCTGGCGGAGGAGATCAATTGTTATTTCTGTATTATGGAGATCCAGTGTGGAGAGTTGCAGGCAAGTCTTGAATAATTTAGATGGCAGAGATTTCATTCCATTGTTACTAAGGTGCAAAGCCTGCATAGTGGATAGAAATGTGGAGTAAAATGCAAGAAACAAGACAAGTTAGTAATATATAGGTCCAGAGATCCATTCTACAGTTAATTAGAGATTGATTTAAAGAAAATTACTTTAAAAACTAACTCAAATTTAGACTCTTTCTCACTTTAATTTTCCCTATCTCAACCCCATGAAACTAGTTTGTAAAGTGAGGGATGCCTCCCTCTTATGAACTCATTTTCAGGCTATATTACATTTAATGTGGGACTCTTAATTTAACACCACTCCTCATGTCTAGGACTGGACAACTGGAGCGTGACCCAAGTGAGCTGACAGTGGGTGGCCCAACGAAGCTTACATAGACTCTGATACCATATTAGAAATTTGGATTGGCCTTAACTCAAACCCACAAAACCGACTTGTAGAGTGAGAGATGTCTCTCTTTTATAAACTCATTTTCACGTCATATCACATCTGATGTGGGACAATTAACATTATTGAACTAGACTTTGCAAAACTCAACTGGAATGCGCAAGACAGGGTACCATTAATGAAATTTAAAATGCATTGTAATCTTATCATATTAAAACCAATCTTGGGGTGGAAAACAAATCCACCTTCAATTGGGTTTCCTTATTAGCAAATAGTAATGGGGAAACAGGCTACCTTCAAATTGCTCAAACTACTGAATGTCTCTGGCAATTCTGTTAGTAAATTTGATGAGAAATCAACCTGCACCACAAGAAAACCGCGATAAGCGTATGAAGATTACTTATCTCATCCATGAAAAAGATTATAATTTCACTTGAGGATTTCATTTGCCAAGGCTAAATCAACTGCAGTCTCTTTTGAAAAAGGAATAAAAAATGAGAAAGAGGATAGAAGATCAATAACTATACCTCAACAAGAGAATGGCAGTTCCCTATAAATTCACAGATTTTACTCATCCTGAGAAAAATAGACCAAATTTCAACTATAAAATATTTGTGTTTTGAAGGGGGGTGAGTATTTTACGGGTGTATGCTCATGCAAACAGTAACACATCAAATAAGAATTTATATTTATTCATTCTTCAATTTCCAACATGTAAACCTATAAGTCAATTAGGTGGACCAAATAAAAAAGACAATAATTGAATAATAGTGAAATGGGGTTCTACTAATTTGTCAAACTTACAATTGAATGAGTTGATAAATAAATATTCATATTTGAAGTACAAAGTTTTAACTGATACCTATTATTGTTGACTTTCAAGACTTCTAATTGTGTCAGATGCCCTATTTCATCAGGAAGGCCAGCCAATTTATTATTGGAGACATGCAGCTCCCTTAAAGAGGTTAGTGATCCCAGTGCAGATGGCAAAGTCGTTAAACTGCAGAAAACATTTAAATAAGCGAATTAAATAAAGGGACCATATTCGTAACCAACTGGATTGACAAAAAGATCTAGCAGACAAGATTAAGTAAAAATAAGTCATTCTTCCAACTGTTCCAAGAAATTAACATGACTAAAAGTAAAATTAAACGGGAATACGTGATGCTAAGAGGTACTCCCTCCCTCTGGTCCTATTTATAAGAAAAAATTGCAATTTTAGACTCATCGAATAACTGATGTTTCTGGCCAATAGATCAGATACATCAGTTATTCAATGAACCTAAAATTGTAATTTTATAAATAGGACCAGAGTGAGTATTAGTCTAAGACAGGATGCAAGAAAACCTCTAACCTTTTACATTAAATTCTACACGCAATATGCTAGAACAGTTAACAATAATAAATATAATATCTCTTTTTACTCCTTTTTTCTGTAGAACAGGTGATCAACTAGTGCAAATTATGATAATTTTGGACAAACAAAAAATTCAGAGTACATGAAATCCTGATGGAAATTTGTTTTCCGTTTTATGCAAGTTAAAAGAAAATAAGCTAACTATATACTCACTGGTTCTGGTTCAATGATAACACTGTTAGGTGCTTCAGAGTTGTGAGTCCTTCCCAATTAATTGAATCATCCAGTAAATCATTGGCATTAATAAATAATTTCTGGAGCATTTCGAAAGTAGCAAACTGTGAATAAATATTTCTCCCAAAAAGAAAATCTGTATAGTTACAAAATGAAGATAAAAATTCTGCTGACCTCTAGACCAGTAAGACGTGAAATTTCAACAGGGATATTTTTAACTGAATTGTTGTTGCAATCTAGAACTCTTGCAGAAGATCCACAAATCCACACTTCATCAGGTATGGCCTATTTAATTTGAATTTGCAATAAAAAATGAGAGAATGTTTCATAGCACAATTAACATGAAAGTAAATCTCATAAAAAATTATGATATTTTATTTTCTAGGGTTTTCTTTTCCCTTATTGGCTGTTTACTATTACAAACCAACAAGGGAAAAGAAAACATTGTCTACAGAAGTGAAAGGCTCAACTCAAAAACATGATCAATCACATGAATGTGAAATCTTTTCAACTCTTCTGTATGAACTTAGTAGGAAGATAAAAACATTTCTGATGTTCTGAATGATGGTTAAAAACAGATTAGTGAACATACGAAATAACTTGATACTCAAAATCTTCTTCAACCATTGCAAATTCTATTTTAGCTGAATTTGATCCTTTTTAAATAAAAAATCATAAACGCGCATTTGATAGGACAAAACAAAATTTGCATTTAACAGTTTGTGAATTCAGCAGGACTTGAAGTGCATTGTTTATTTTGTCAGAGTACATCAGAATGAGATGAACTGAGACGTTTGAATATTACTTCTGTGAAAAGGTTGATTTTACAGAAGGAAACTTAACAATCTGATATAGGAACCAACTAGATTATATCAGAAAAAGGAAGATTGCACTTTGCAGTTCCTACTAAAAGAGAACAAAAGCATAGACATTGAAAACTTTAGTCATCAAGTTAGGGAACCCAAAACATGTCATGTTTATGTCATTTTTGAAGATGTTTGGAAACACAGTTGCTTTATTTTTCAAATGTGGTTTGGGGGTTGGAAAATAGTTTTGGTAGAAGCAACTCTATCTAGTTTTTGAGGTCAAGTGAATGAGATAGGCCTTCCTGTTATGCTAATGAAAATGACACTTTCAAATAAATTACTATGAATTAGTCAATGATGGTAGCCAAATTGGTACAATCAAACAGCATTGGTGCAAAGGTCTTGGATTCGAACATTGCGGGCGATCTTCAGTGGTGGCTCACACACAAAGTATCACTCTGTAAACTCTAACTAAGGCTTGTAACATCTCTTAACCTTGGAATGACAACCTCCCCCTCCCTCCTCTAAAACTTTCTTATAACAAATAAACTAAGGAATTGTAATGCTTTGATAGATTGTGTTGTAAATGGATTTGATAGCCTACGTAGTACATCTCTAGTCATCCTAATTCTGATATAAGCCATTCCTACATGTACCAGACATGTGAACTGGAGAATACATTCCAATTTGCAAATATATAAATGGCGTACAAAACAGAATAAAATACTTCAACACGAAAATCTTCAAAAGCATGTCCTTAAGTAAAATCTCGCAATTTCCATTTGACAAGCTTCTTCTTGTTAATATGATAAAACCATGAACATTTTATTACCTCCAAGTTGCATTCAGACAATGCAATAACTCCCGTTACTTTCCACCGTTCTGACCTGTTCCTAACAGAAATTTTCTTCGTGTCATTACTAGAGCTTGAGTTGCTATCTTTCCTTGATCTGGGAACAACCTGAGCTTTCTTCAAGACCGGACCATCCTGTACAAGAAATTGGAATTCTACAAGCTGCATATTTCTGATTGCGTACGAAACAAAACAAAAGCAAACTCTACACATTTGAATCTATAAACAATATTTTTTATTTGCACTAAAGCTTAACACAATTGTGTTACTTTGTACGACTTCTGACTAAATAGTCATCATCCATGCCAAAGGATTTCATTTAATAACCAGCTTGGTAAAGCAATTGAATTAGGTCTTGTTTGGATAAAAAACGTAATTAAGTGTTTATAGTATGTACAAGCTATTTCTAAAATAAAGTTAAACAGTTTTCATAGAGAGTTCATGGAAATAAACTGAAAACAACTTACGGGACATGTCATAAGCTGTTTACATAAACTCTGCTAACAGTCTCACAAGAGTTTATAAGTCAATACAAAAAGCCCCATAGTGCCTCCCATTCCCAATTCTGACCCCATAACTACAAAGCCGTAATTCAACATAATAATGAAATCACACAAAAGAGGAGAAAATAAAAATAGAATACCCCTTGATATAAACCCTGGGAAGCCACAAGCATGAGTTTAGATCCATTACTCAAATTAGATGCTGCCAACGTCATAGGGTCTTCCAAAACCTTTCCTGCAACATGATTGATCACTTCACACATCAATTAAAAGTAAAAGGGGTTTGTTATTTATGGCTACATAAAGAGAAAGAGAAAGAAAGATTTGAAGAACCTTTGAAGATGAGCTTTTGGCCCCTTGGGAGGACATTGGTGGCGGGTAAAAGAAGAGACTTGAGGTCTTTGATGGTTGATTGGGGTGAAATTGAAATTGGTATAGAACTGCCACTGAACTTCACGCTTATGCTTATACTCGAATTAGACTCGGTTGTTCCACCTTTGCCACAATCGCTTTCCATTTCACCGTTTCTTATGTGATTCAAAGCTTAATCGAACAAGACGGAGTTCTCATTTTTCTGAAATGATCCGTTTGGAAGAAATGAAGCCGGGCTGTTAGATCATCCACGATGGAGACTTCTTATCTCTTAATAAGTGGACTTTAATAGGTACCCCATTGTGGAGAAAAAAAGAGTACCTATTGGGGATGGAGTTCTTAAATAAGAAGTCATCTCTCTCCTCTTTTACTTTTACTTTTCAATAAAAAATTAAGGTTTAAATATCATTTTGGTCCCTACAAATATGACAAATATTCATTTTAGTCCCTGCAATTTTTTTTCTAAAATAGTCTTTGCAAAATTTAAAATTATTCATTTTGGTCCCTGCAAATATTTTCTATTAAACTAGTCTTTGCAAAATTTAATATTATTCATTTTGGTCCCTGCAAATACAGTGAATATTCATTTTCGTCCTTGCAAAATGAATAATTTTAATTTTTAGAAAGGCTATTTTAAATAAAAGAACTTTTTGCAGGAACCAAAATGAATAATTTAAAATTTTACAAGGGTTAATTTAAAAGTAAACTTTTTGCAGTGACTTATTTAAAAAAAAGTTATTTTGCAGGGATTTATTTAAAAAATATATATTTTGCAGGGACTAATTTTAAAAAACAGTTATATTTGCAGGGACGAAAAACATATTTAAACCAAAAATTAATAAAATATGTTGTTGTCTTCTTTTATAAAGTTACTAGTGAGACCCATTTAGTAAACTTTGTTGAACTTTTGGATTGGAGAGATGAAGTTATATAAGTACTATATTAAAAAATAAAAATAAGTGATTTGTACTTGTGGAACTCATTTAAGAACTCATTCGGAGGTTTCTCCATTGATGATGCTCTTAACACTGCATTGAGCATAATTACAATTTAGACCCCTAGTTAATTAAATTAAAAAAATTAAAAATAAATATATCCCTAGTTAGGGTGTTGAGCGAAAATTACACCCCTATGTTATATATATTAGAGCATCCACAATGGTGTTCCTTATAGTATTTTTTCCATATTAAGAAATACCATTGTGGGAAAAAACAATTGTGTTCCTTATAGAGAGGAGTCTTTGTAGAAGGATTTTCTCTCTCTTGCCTTAAGTGGACTCCATTTAAAAATTTGTGAGTTATTTGTTGATAAAGTGGTGATGTGTGGTTATTTGTGAGACTCATTTAAGAAATTTTTTGATGGTGTTGCATTGGGGAGATTGAGTGCTTATTAAGTATTAGTATTAAAATTGTATAAAAGAGTAATGTGTACATGTGTGGTCTATTTAAGGACTCAAATGAAGAGTCCTCCATTGTGGATGCTCTTAGTACTTTTGGATATTTTTCGTGCTCCAACCATTAAAAATATTAACCCTATTTTAATACAATATTTTACACCCCTAGTTAATTTGTATTTTGCAAGGTGTATCCGAATCTAGCATAATTACAATTTACACCCCTATGTTATATGTTCGTACCCGAACTAGAGAGAGAGAGAGAGAAATACCTTGTTCAAAGAATGAGCTGGATTCCGCTTCCTCGGAGCTTGTCGCTGGTTCTCGGAGCTGGGGAGATGTCCTCGTTGTCCGAGTGTGCTCGCGGCCCACGCCGGTGGGGGTGTACCTGCAGACACTCCGATGCCTAAGTCAGTGAGAGAATAGGCGAGAGTTGCAAGAATGAGAGCGTACCTGGATTTGGAGCCCAGCACCTCTATTTATAGGCGAAGTAGCTCGGTCTTCACCATTAGATCTAAGCGCGTGATCCTGGCCGTCGGCTTTGATCGTTTGAGCGAGATATGTCGCGCCTGGTGCTTTTGGCGTACTTGGGCCATGTTTGTGCAAAGATATTGGGCCTAGCCCAATGTCCAATGGGGCTTTTAGCCCAAACCGGAATAGTGGCCCCCCAAGTCGAGGTCGGTCGAGCGTGGTGAGGGCGGCCTCGACTTGAGATGGCAGGCGTCGAGTGGTTAATAGTGGAATACGTGAGAGAGAGAAATAGATATACCCGAGTGAGGCTTGGGCGTTCGGCCTCGATTTTCGGGATCGTTATGGATCCAATTCCGGGATCGCTGTGGATCCGGCTTTTGAGACCGTGGTAGGTCCTTTACCTGAAAAAGCTTGACAGAGTATTTAAGCTCGGAATCAAGTAAATCCTGACAGAGCATTTAAGCTCGGAGCCAGTTGTCCCTTGACAGAGCATTTAAGCTCGGAATCAAGGTCTCGACAGAGCATTTAAGCTCGGAATCGAGAGGCGCGGCGGCCGAGAGCTTCTTCCTTCGGTCGCGCAATTGGACGTAGAGTCCTCAGTACGTGAGAAGGCTGTGCCAGTGAAGGCATGGGTCGAAGTCGCCCTAAGACTTCTTCCCCTGACCTCTGGTATACCCGCGAGGGCAGACCAGTGGGGGGGCTGGTTCGCGCCGCCAGTCACCTGTCTCGGATATTTCGATGAGGACTTGAGCCGTTGTGGGCCTCGCTTGCGCCCCGCGATGGGACTCGTGGATCCGGGATCGCGGAGGGCGTTCTTCGAAGGCTTTGCCTCATCCCGTCGTCTGTCGAGTGGCCAACTCGGTGTCAAAGTCAGGGGAGAGGGGTGTCGCAATAGGTCGGGAGCTAGTGTCGCCGAGGATCCTGCATGTTAGTCAGACAGGAATATTCCAAACAGTGAATTTAAAGTGGATAGGTGTGAAAGTTGACCAAGAGAGGAGACCGAGGCCGAGGCCGATCCGTCTGGCTTAGATAGAAGGCAATAAGCGAAGGCTGAGGTTGGTTTGAAACTCGGTGAAGATAAGAATCCGAGGCCGGGGGGTTGATCGAAGCCCGATCAAGAAGATGAGATGAAGGCGCGTTGATCTGGAGCTGGCGATCAAGATAATAATCTGAGGCCGGGGTTGATCTGGCTTAGTCAAGAAGATAAGACGCAGGCCGAGGTTGATCTCGAAGCCGGTGAAGATAATAATCCGAGGCCGGGGTTGATCTGAGCCCGGTGAAGAAGATAAGATGAGTAGAGGTTGATCTGGAACTGGTGAAGATAATAATCTGAGGCCGGGGTTGATCGAAGCTTAGATCAAGAAGATAAGATGAGGCCGAGGTTGATCTGGAACTGGTGAAGATAATAATCTGAGGCCGGGTTGATCTGAAGCACTGGTGAAGAAGATAAGATGAAGTAGGGGTTGATTTGGAACTGGTGAAGATAATAATCTGAGGGGGTTGATCTGAAGCCCGATCAAGAAGATAAGATGAGGCCGAGGTTAATCTGGAACCTGGCTGAAGATAATAATCCGAGGCCAGGGTTGATCTGAAGCCCGACTGAAGAAGATAAGATGAGGTTCGAGGTTGATCTGGAACCTGGCTGAAGATAATAATCTGAGGTCGAGGTTGATCTGAAGCCCGGCTGAAGAAGATAAGATGAGGCCGAGGTTGATCTGGAACCTAGCTAAAGATAATAATTTGAGGCCGGGATTGATCTGAAGCCCAGCTGAAGAAGATAAGATGAGGCCGAGGTTGATCTGGAACCTGGCTGAAGATATTAATCCGAGGCCGGGGTTGATCTGAAGCCCGACTGAAGAAGATAAGATGAGGCCGAGGTTGATCTGGAACTTGGCTGAAGATAATAATCTGAGGCCGGGGTTGATCTAAAGCCCGGCTGAAGAAGATAAGATGAGGCAGAGCTCATTTATGTGCGTGTGTCTCCCAATGTGGTCGCCATTGTTTGTACCCGAACTAAAGAGAGAGAGAGAGAGAGAGAGAGAGAGAAATACCTTGCTCGAAGAATGAGCTGGATTCTGCTTCCTCGGAGCTCGTCGCTGGTTCTCGGAACTGGGGAGATGTCCTCGTCGTTCGAGTGTGCTCGCGGCCCACGCCGGGTGGGGGTGTACCTGCAGACACTCCGATGCCTAAGTCATTGAGAGAATAGGCAAGAGTTGCAAGAATTAGAGCATACCTGTATTTGGAGCCCAGCACCTCTATTTATAGGCGAAGTAGCTCGGTCTTCACTGTTAGATCTGAGCGCTTGATCCTGGCCGTCGGCTTTGATCGTCCGAGCGAGATATGCCGCGCCTGATGCTTTTGGCGTACTTGGGCCATGTTTGTGCAAAGATATTGGGCCTGGCCCAATGTCCAATGAGGCTTTTAGCCCAGACCGAAACATTATATATTAGTACTTGTTGGATTAAAATAATTTCCAAGATATTGTGAAAGTTTACTTGTGGTGATTTCAAAAGGATTAAGTGAGGATAGAACTTAAAAGTATAAGTTGCAATTAAATTACGGTTTAAAATTTGAGTTGTAGATATTTAAATTCTAGAAACTATTTTGTAATTAAAATAAGGTTTAAATATATGTTACCCCTGTAAATATTGTCATTATCCATTTAACCCCTGTAAAAAAAATACCTTGCGAAATATAAAATTATCCAGTTACCCTCCTCTTTTCAGGAGCGTAAATGGATAATTGCAATATTTTTGCAGGGGGTAACTGGAAAATGTTGTATTTTGCAATGTGTGTTTTAAACTTTTTTTAGGGGGGGTAAATAGATAATGACAATATTTGCAGGGGTAACATATATTAAGCCTTAAAATAATTGTAAAACAGTCCCTACTTTCTTGCCCTCACTCTCCCTTTCTCTCTATCTATCTTCTTTCGTTGTTCTTTCCCTATCACACACCACAACTTTTCCTACACATTTAAAGCATTGGAAAGCATAAGGGAAAGAATAACAAAAGAAGATTGTTGTGGAAATTAATGTGCAAGTATACACAGTCCAACAAGTAGTAAAGTGATAAATAGAGACCGTTCCCACGAGGATTGAAGTTTAATATATGCTTAATTTGACTAACAAATTAGTGACGAAAAATAAAATAAAACAAGTTTTTGTAACCATCATTATAATCAACAGCAAATAAGTAAAGATTGGTAGAAATTCAGTTTAGGAACTAGTTGAAATGCCTTTCACTATGCAATTTCTAAACAATTGGAGATCTTATATGAGAGTTAATGTGTAAGGGTTTCTCTTAGAAGAAATGAAAAGATCAAGAAGCTAGGAGGGGAAGCTATGATGGTAACATTTAAATATGAGAGAATGGAGGTGATTTGTTATTTGTGTGGCCGGCTGGGACACATTTACAAATTTTGTGAACAATTATTTTATATGAAGGAGGTTGGTGGAAGCCGTGGGTGGGGGTGTGTAACACCCCAAAAATAATTCAATTAATTAGCTTAGTTGAGTTATTAAGGGTTTGCAACATTTTACTTTTAAGTCAAGTAATTCATTAAGTGAGTGTTAAGCATGTGTTACTCTTTAGGAAAATGTCTAAGTTAGGAAAGGGTGTGGGTAGAAGAAGCCCACGGCCTAATAAGGCCAAGGCCTCATTTAAGTCCCTTAGGACATGTTAAATGGTGTCTTCGTAGGAGACCATTACATTGTTCCCAAAAATAGTCAAGTTACCAAATTAAGAAAGTAGAGAGAAGTGAGACTTAGAGAGAAGGAAGAGAACCGAAGGGAGAAGGAAGAGAAGAGCAGAGGGGAAGAGTGAGTTTGAATCTTGAAGGATTCCTAGAAGTGCTAGTGAAGAGGGTGTGTCTCTACTATTTATAATCAGGTTAGGGGCTCTTTTAATCCTTGTAATGTTTTGTGTTTGGTAGTATTTTTGGTGTGAGTGGTTCTCGATCACCTTGCATGTGTGTTTTATGTGTTGTTCATAACATTTTTTTTGTGTTTTTGCTCTTTGCTTTGTGGTTTGTGGTGAGGTGCGATGGTGGATCGGTTGGGAAAGAGAGAGAGTGTAACACTCTCTCTCTGCTCGTGTGGTCTGAAGGAGCATTGCATGGTGAGGCATCAGAGTGTGAATCGGTGTAGTGTGAAGAAAATGAGTTTGCATGTAGAGTTAGGGAGAGGATCGGAGCCAATGGAGTGAGTATCCGAGTGTGCATGAGTGTGGTGAGCTGGAAATGGGTTGCATGTTGGGTTTTAAGTAAAGAAACAGAGTAAACCGAAGTACCCTTCAGCTTAGAGTGAGAGAAACCGAGTTGAGGGAAGTCAACGCCTAGAGTGTCTTAGTGTTGAGAGTTTGTTGGTGAGTTTGAGGGAGAGTATGTGTCTAAACACCATTAGCGAGGGGTAGGGACGCATAAACCGAAGTGTAGGTGTTTCGCCTTAAGGTTACCGAGGTGTAGAGGTAATGAACTGAGGTCTTCAAGCCGAGGTAGCGTCACCGAGGTGAAACGCCCAAATGCCTAAGTGTAGGTGAACTGAACCAGGGAATGCCGAGAAGTGAATCCACATGAGTTAGACGATTTTAGTGTAAGGAAGCGCGTAATTGTGAGTATGTCACCGAAGTGAGGGTTTGGGTGTAACATGCCGAGGTGCCAAAGCTGAGCTAGGTGCCGAGGTGATGTAGGATACCGAGTTGGAGTAGTTAGCCGAGGTACACACATAGTGTGCCGAGGTGATGTTAGGCGCCAATGTTGCCTAACACATTGTGGGACGCCACTGTGAGTGCTATTTTAGCACCAAATGTGCATAAGTAAGGGAGCGATAGAGTCCATTTTGGTCCTTAGGTGACATTTTGGTCCCTAAGTGTCGTTCGCGGTCCTCGGTGTGACAATTAGTCCACCATGGAGTGCCGAGGTGATTGAGAGGTCGGTTGTAGGTCCTGGGGTGATTCTACCGGGGTAGTAGTAGGGTCGACCTTAGCACCGTGATGATGTCTAGATGGTGTGGGCGTCGGTGTGACGACGAGTAGAACGACGGAGTAGAAACGACGAGTAACGCGAATGCTGACGGTGTAAGCATTCACATGCGTTATGTTTGATTGGTGTGTGATTGCATTTGTCATGAAGTCACATGTTCATGTGCATATTACGACGGAGGAGGTTTCGACCTCGATGTGGTAGGACTTCGGTCTCCATATCAAATAACGACGGAGTAAATAACGACGGAGAGCCGATAGGCTAAATAACGACGGTGGAGGTACCTCATTGCATAATGCCCTGTGGTTGGGTTGCATACATGCATACATTTCATAATTTAATGTGTTTTTGAGCTGATTGATAATTGTTGTGGTTATTTGAACTATCGGTGAGTGGCTGTATTAGCTGAACCGAGGTGTTTTAGGGCTATCTCTAACCTTAAGCTTCTTCACATTATATTACTTGTGTTAAGACTCACCCTAGCTGCTTTTATGTTGCTTCTCATGTCGGCAACTTGCAGGTACTGTTGTGCGAAAAGTAGTTGTGCAAGTGTACACAATCGCAACAAGTAATATATTGATAAGTAGAATTCGTCTCCACAGGGATTGGTATTAATTTTAGAGTTTAAAAAGGAATTACACTTTAGAGGAACAAGTAGCAAATAGGTTGAGTAACAAAGTTCAGTTGATCAAAGGGTGTAAAAGTAACAAGTTAACGGTGAGTTAAAATATAAGAGAAATAAGTTGGATTGCTTTCACTATGTAAATTCCCAGAAACAAGACGCTATAGCGTTAAGCGCTGTTGCAAATATTTTGTGCCTTTCAGTCACTAGCGCCAGGGTTTCACTACAAGATGCCTATGTCTAGGTTCTAAATAGGTTCACCCTCAGTATAATCAAGATCCCACACATGCTTTATAAACTATTGCAACTTCTATGTCTGTAGAGGAAGCAAAAATTGATTAAATGTCTTCAACCAACCTTATCATTTATATTAATCCTTGAGTTCTCTCTATGGTTCATGTCTGAATCCACAGAGGTACTAGTTTTACGTGGCCAAATATAAAACAAGTTTGGAAGAGTTATCACACAAGGATTAAAACACAAAACGTGAGAAATTATATACGAAGCATTAATGGTTCATTACAAGCTATAGCAACCCAACTCAAAGAGTTTAGCTCATGTTGAGCAACATCAAAATAACACAAATAAAACTACTTGTATTACCGTAGGTAAGAAGGAAAATACAAGTGCAAAAGATACAAGCTTGAAGTCCCCTAATCATCCACGCTAAGATGGCTCATCATCAGCCTTACACCATGAGAAAAAGTACAGAAAAATACAAAAAGAAAAAGTAAAATAGCAAAAGCTTCTAAGGTGTATCAATGGAGAAGAAGAAGTGTCACACTTTCTCTCTCTACCAATACTCTCTCTATATCCGTTAGAAATCCTAAGGTATGGGAGAGGAGATCAGCATCTCTAGTATCTCTAGCATTGGGTACAACTCCTCTTCCAAAAGTCAAGAAAGGTGATGTTTACTTTTTCACCAACTCCACTATTCCTTTACTCATGCAATGACAAGTGTCCACACAAATCCAATAAAATCCGCACATGTCAGCAAGGTACTGTGGACACAAGATATGGAACATGGATTAATGAGCTTGGCGCCAAAATTTCACTTTTCCTTTAGATGCTCAATCATGCGCCCTCTCTGACGCTATAGCGTTAGGCGCTATAGCGCTAAACACTCTGCACTACTTCACAAAATACATCAAAATAATCACAAGGGCACCAAATGTGCCAATTTCATAGCAGAGCAGTGTTTAGCCCTTTCTATCCTAATATTAATAGAAATGAAATAAATACTATACTAATATTACTTGAGAACTTACTTAATTTAATGATTAGAGGTATAAATAACTCATATAAATATGAGTTATCACACCCCCAAACTTAAACCATTGCTTGTCCCCAAGTAATGACACTTGCAAAGACAAACAAACTGACACTATTTACAACACACATGCTCTGATCAACACTTCATTTCTAAGCATACTCACTCAAACATTTTCTCAATGGGCTAACAATTGATTCACACTCACACCAACACACCAATGCATTTATTCAACTTCTAAGCTTATTCTTTGCTCAATAGTGTGTGTGTGATCTCTTGACTCATCTCAATTCCTAGCTAGATTTGGATTTCTCTTTAGCCTTGGAAAGAATGGTCTTCTTTTGGTAAAACCAAGAACTCTTTCAAAACAATGACTAGATTAACATTTTCACACAGGAATGGGGATTTTCAGGCATGACAAAGGGTTTAACTAGGCACTTCAAGTCTATGGTCAGTGTTCCTAACTTATTGAATCTAAACATCTCACGCTATATAGCGTTTGGCGCTATAGCGCTTAGACAAAGATAACAGATTTATTTACTAGCTGTAGTCCCCTCATTACTTGGCTCCTCAGCAATTATTATCTCTCTTTTTTTTTTTTTTATTTTTTATTTTTTATGAGGCTTTGCCTCTTTCTTTGCCTTTGGGACAGCCTAGCTTTTGTTTTGGGTAACTACTGACTTTACAACATATTCACATTAAACTTCTAAGTCACCGACCACCCTAAGACCTTTGCACCTAACCTTTATATAGCCCAACACCCCCAAACTTTTGCTTCAAAACTCTTCAAGTTTTTAGTCAAGCCTTGATCTCACCTTGGTTAACTCGGACTAGCCTAAACCTCGGATAGTCCTTGGCTAGCTAAGTTTCTTTTTAAGCCACAGAGATTTATGTGTGAGAGCAATAATAAACAAAGATTTCATCTAAAAGCACGGCTCTCTTACTCACTCACACAATTATCACTACAATTAGCCCAAAGAGGAACGCATTCAATGACTATACTTAAAAATGAGGCACTTGAAATGGAACATTTTGAAAAAACATCAAAAACATTATCAAAAACATTAACAACTTTAGGTCCTCCCCACAACAAAAGTGAGCGGTGCCCTCACCGCTCTTTAAAAACTAGGGAGAGGCACGAACTTAACACACAAACAAAGTAATTCAAGTCTTAAACATTTGTGAAGCGCAAGACAGACGCTATAGCGCTTCACAATTTATTCTTGTTCACAAAACACTAAACTTCTACAGCAGAAACTTAAATTCACTTCTTAACTAGACCAGACCCGGTCCTTGAGCTAACACGGATGGTGAGGAGGCTTTGCGACCTTTTTCTTCTTTTTCTCTTCCTTCTCGCCTCTTCCTCAGCGCTATAGCCTCGGACGCTATAAGCGCGCCACCAGAGCTGCCTTCTCTTTTCTCGCTTTCATCTCTGCTAACTTGCTAGCAGCCTCCTTCTCCTGTTCAGACACTTCCTTTCCAAACCGCTGTGCTTCTTGCTGCACACTTTCTTCATCCACTTCCTCAATCACAGTCAGCTTGGCTCCTTGGGTTCCTCCTTGCAGATACATACGTTGGCCTTTTTCTTTGCCACATGCTTCTCTTTCGACTTTACGCTTGGAGTGCGGATGGCACTGGGCTCGGGCTACCTCCCTTGGAGGACTCTCACCATAGCTTGAGCTTCTTCTTCGTAACCTGCGCAATAATGTTAGTTTTTGATTGAGGCTCCTTTGGGCTCTTTGTTTAAGCTTAGGAGACTTTGTTCCACTCGACACGGATGATCTTTGGGCTTGTCTGCAGCTGCAGCGCTATAGCCTCGAGACGCCATAGCGCCAGCACTCCTCCAGCAGGATTTTGGGAAAGCGAGAATGTTGTGGTGAAACAGTGGTGGACTTTGTTCTTTTGTGGGAATTGGGGATTGGACTGATGGTTCCGGGTCAGTTTGTCTTTGGTTCATTTAGGTTTGGTGTTTGTTGAGCGGTGAGGGTGACTTTTCTTTTCTTGGCTCTGATGGAGGTATGGTTGGTTCAGTTGTGGGGTTTCGTGGATGATCCGTCTTGGGCTTGTGGTGAGGGTATTTGTGGTGAGGGTAGTCTTGTGGGGCTAGGTGTGGGATCGTGATCCACTTCTTCGTATTCTTCACTTTCTCGATCCTTCCTCCTTTCTCGGCTCTTCTTCACGGACTTCTCTTCACTCTCGTAATCCTCTTCCTCCTCGTAATCATTGACTTCTTTCATCGCCTCCTTGTTTCTTCTTCATCTTCTTCACTTTGAGTTCTTCTAAATCCTCGGTGTTGAGGATTCTTCACTACTCACCTTTGCTTTCTTCTTAGCAGGCTCTTTACCTTCTTGAAGCGGGTGGCTCTCGCTCTCTTCTTGATTGGATCTACAAAGACCTTTTACTCACTTTTTCTTTGGTTGGGGTGGCTCCTTCACACCCTCATCTTCAATTAACCACTGGGGAAACACAGGGGTTCCATTAACTCCTTGCCCCTAGATAGCTTTTCCAAAGACGGCCTTCTCCCATTCAAACTTAGCCTTGACAAACTTACACGGTGTTTGCTTGATTCTTTTCAATCGATTGGCGCTATAGCATCGGGCGCTATAAGCGCTAGCACTTCTTTATGCGGGCTTAAAAACAAAGCAGAATATCTCCCGAGGAGTCCTCCTCTCATCACAAATTTCAATCTCTACTTCAAATTCTTGCACAACTCAAGAATTAAACATGGAAAGTAGAGATTACCGCTCGATCTTGACTGCTTTTCTCAATTTCTCTTGCAATGATTTTGCCCACATCTATGCTTTCACCTTCCGTAATAGCATCAAGCACTATCAACCCGTCCTTCTCCACATTTGTTGTGTGGGAAGTAGGCATGAGTGAATGCCCGATGAAAGTAAACCACATTGCGACCTCATCCACCGTAAATGCTTTCTTGACTTTAAACTCGATCCAAACCTCTCCCATGTTGCTTCCTCCACACAGGATCCTCTTCTTGACCTCCTCCATTTCGTCACATCCCCACGTATCAAGCTTCTTCTCCGGGGCCTTTCCGGAATAACCCAACTTGAAGTGGTCATTGATGGCACTTCAATGTGAAATCAACCATTTCACCCCTAACCATAGAATAGGTTTGGGGCTTTCCCCTTTGGAGGAGGAATTCCTTTGTAAAACTCTCTCACCAGAGGCACCACAAATTCCCCTCGTGCTTGATGAATTTCTGCCACCCTAACGCTATAACAGTGGATGTGAACACGTCAGGAGCTTTTTCTGTTTTGAAACCTCTTTCTGCGATGAAGTTCATCTTCCAGTAGCGCGCGGGATCGTCCTTTGGGTCTAGGGCTCTTGAGGAACTGGGTTCAGTGGTCTTGGCCTTTTTCTGGGGTTTTTCAATCGAATGTTTCTTCACCATTTTGAGATTTTTGAAGATTTGGGGCTGTTTTGTGAGTTTTTGGAACAGATTGCAAGATTGATTTGCAGAGAAATCAGGAATGGAAGTTATGAGATGATGGGGGTTATGGAAGAAGAAAGGGAATCACCGGTTAGAAAGAGAGAAAGAGAAGGGAGTGGTTGAGTGAGAGGTTATGGGGAATTGAATGATGTGACCGTTGTTGATGGGCGGAGTGGTCAAGTGATCGGGCGATCACACGTGGCGCATAGTAGCGCGGCGATTGAAGTGCACAAGGCGCGCGTGCCACGTCATTATAACTGTCCCATACCTTGAAATAAAAATATTTGTTCTTGCCAGCTACCACCTCTTGACGCTATAGCGTCAACCTCACACTTCAGGCCTTCAAGTTCCCAAATTCCTCAACACAAAAATTTTCCCTCCCGCAAAGTAAAATAAAAACAACAAAAATGTTAATTAAAATCTTGGGGTGCCTCCCAAGAGCGCTTATTTTTAAGAGTCATCACTGACTTCTTCATTTGATGTTAGGGATCTTGAAGATCAATTGAGGTCTTGTCCTCATCACAGTGTCACCATGGTATTGTTTTACTCTTTGTCCATTCACCTTAAAAGTGGTGTTGGTTGCTTGATCATATAAATCCACCGCACCATGGGTAGACCTTGACTAATTTAAAAGGGCGGACCACCTTGATTTGAGCTTGCCAGAAACAATTTTAATCTAGAATTAAAAAGAGCACTTGGCCTCCTTCAATCAACTCTCTGTTTTGGATTTTCCCCGTCATGCCACATCTTTGTTTTTCTTTGTAAATGGTGAACTCTCATAGGCGACATGCCTAATCTCATCAAGTTCATTTAATTGCAAAGAGCCTAGCCTTGCCTCGCCTCTATCACAATCAAAGTTGAGCTTTTTATGGCCCAATGAGCTTTGTGTTGCAACTCAATAGGAGGTGACATGCTTTCCCAAACACAAGTCCAGTATGGAGACATTCCTGAGGTGTCTTGAAGGTCATCCCGTAAGCCCATAATGCATCATCCGATGGATTGACCAGTCCTTTCTTGAAGGTCCCACCATTTTTTCAAGCATCCTTTTGATTTCTCTATTGGACAATTCAACTTTGCCCATTTGTTTGTGGGTGGTATGCACGTTGGCAATTTTGTGCCTCACTCCATATTTTCCCAACAGAGACTCAATCAACTTGTTACAAAAGTGGGAACCCTCATCACTTATAATTGCTCTTGGTGTACCATATCCGTGAATATGTTCTTCTGCGAAACTTGTGATGACTTGGCATCATTGTTGGGAAGAGCCACAGCTTCAACCCATTTGGAAACATAATCCACAGCCACGAGTATATACAAATTCCCATGAGAAGGAGGAAAGGGACCCATAAAATCCATGCCCCATACATCAAAGAGTTCAATCTCTAAGATGTTGGTTAAGGGCATTTCATGCTTGTTTGAAATGTTCCCACCCCTTGACACCTTGCACACTCTCTTTTACCCATTCTTGAGCATCCTTGAATAATGTAGGCCAGTAATACCCACATTGCAGTACCTTTGCAGCTGTTCTAGTTCCTCCAAAGTGTCCACCACATGGTGAAGCATGACAATGCTCTAACACTTGAGGTTGTTCTTCCTCTGCAAGGCACCTTCTTATCACTTGATCTTGGCACTTCTTGTAGATAAAAGGTTCATCCCAATAATAATCTTTCACTACATGGAAAAACCTTTTTCTTTGTTGATAATTCGAATCTGCAGCACAGATGCCGCTTTTACCAAGTTATTCACGATATCGCGAAACCACGGGCAGAGTCTTGAGCGCTATAAGCGTCAGGCGTTATAAGCGGCAACCGCTATAAGCGTTACATTTTTTCACTCATCACAACAACTTCTCATCCGGGAAGATTTCTTTAATCTCTCCTGCTTACGTACTGCATTGTCTCCTTCAAGTCTAGACAAATGGTCAAGACTTGGTTCTCCACCCCTTTTTTATCATGAATTTCCAAGTCAAATTCTTGGAGGAGGAGAACCCATCTTATTAGCCTTGGTTTTGCATCTTTCTTAGAGATCAAATACTTGATGGCCGAATGGTGCTGTAAAAACAATTACTTTTGTGCCAACCAAGTATGATCTAAATTTATCAAAGGCAAAACCACAAATAATAGCTCTTTTTCATGAATCGTAATTTAACTGTGCTTCAATAAGTGTTTTGCTTGCATAGTAAATGGAATGAAAGATTTTATCATACCTTTGCCCAAGCCACGGCTCCCACAAAGATAGTCACTTGCATCACACATGAGCTCGAATGGTTTACTCCAATCGGGGCAACAATGATAGGTGCGAATCGTCGAGCTTTCTTTAACTTCTCGAAGGCTTCAAGCATGCATCATCAAAGTTGAAAATGGTGTCATCTTTGAAGGAGTTGACATAGAGGTTTTGAGATCTTTGAGAAGTCTTTAATGAATCTCCTGTAGAAACCAAAGATGCCCAAGAAAACTTCTTATACCTTTGACACTTGAGGGGTGGCAATTTTTCAATGACTTCAATCTTGGCCCTATCCACCTCTAAGCCTTTCTTGGAGATCCTATGCCCTAGTACAATTCCTTCTTGCACCATGAAGTGACATTTCTCCCAATTGAGCACAAGATTTGTCTCTTCACATCTTATCGATATCTCTTCCAAGTTGTCCAAACACTTCAAAGCTATCCCCAAACACAGAGAAGTCATCCATAAAAACCTCCATAGATTTTTCAATGAAGTCGAGAATATGGACATCATACATCTCTCGAAAGTTGCGAGGGCATTACACACCCAAAGGGCATTCTCCTAAAAGCAAATGTGCCATAAGGACATGTGAATGTGGTCTTTTCTTTGGTCTTCGGGAACTATTGCTATTTGATTATAGCCAGATTAGCCTCAAGAAAGCCAGAGAATAGTCCTTACCACAAAGTCGGTCCAACATTTGGTCAATAAAGGGGAGAGGGAAATGGTCTTTCTTTGTGGCCTTGTTCAATTTCCTGTAGTCCATGCAAATCCTCCAACCAGTCACTGTTCTTGTGGGAATCAACTCATTTTTGTCATTTGTGATCACAGTGACACCACCTTTCTTAGGAACACACTGCACAGGGCTCACCCATGCACTGTCAGAAATAGGATACACAATCCCTGCATCTAACCACTTGAGGATTTCCTTCTTCACCACTTCCTTCATTATGGGATTAAGCCTTCTTTGACCTTCAATGCTATGTTTAGCATTTTCCTCTAACACAATCCTGTGCATGCAGATTGTAGGACTTATCCCATGTATATCAGACATTTGCCAACCTATTGCCTTTTTGTGCCTCTTCAGAGTTGTAATGAGCTCCACCTCTTGGTTTTGGTTTAAACTTGCAGAAATGATGACAGTAGAGTCTCATTTTCCCCCAAGATATGCATACTTCAGTGCTTGGGTAATTCTTTCAACTCTAGATCAGGTGGTTGAATAATAGAAGGAACACTCTTCTTGAGGTTTGAATTTTCTTGCTCTAGTGACTCATATCTCCTAGCCCAAACCTCATTCACAGCTTGCTTGCCTTCTTGAAATTCTTCTTCTTTCAACAATTCATGTTCCTCGGTGTTGTTTAACACCTTTCCCAAGTGGTTGTTAGTTTTTGAAAATGTTTTTGAACCACTTGTCAAGAGAAACCACAAAGGAACACTCTTCAATATTGACATCCGGAAGTTTTAATGCATTCTGAACATTGATCTTCACTTCTTGGTCATTAACCCTCATTGTCAATTCTCCTTTTTGTACATCTATGAGTGTCTTCCACAGTAGCCAAAAAGTGGTCTACCTAAAATGATAGGTACCTCTGCATCCGCTTCAAAATCTAGAATAACAAAGTCAACAGAAAAAACAAATTTATCTACCTTAATTAAAACATCCTCTAGTATTCCTTCGGGATAGGCAAGTGACCTATCACTAAGCTGGAGGCTTACGTAAGTAGGCCTCATAGCGCCTCCTATACCCAATTGTGTGTAAATGGACTTAGGCATTAAGTTAATACTTGCCCTAAGTCACATAAAGCCTGACGACTGAACAAAAATTTCCAATGGAACAGGTATTGTGAAGCTACGGGGTCCTTTAATTTTCTGGGAGTTTATTTTGCATCAACATGCCGCATTCCCGATCATTGCCACGCTTTCAAATTCTCCCAACCTTCTTTTCTTTGTCAAAACATCTTTCATAAATTTGGCATAGTTAGGCATTTGTTGTAATGCCTCAACTAGAGGAACATTAATGTGCAATTGTTTTAACACCTCAAGAAATTTATTAAATTGTTTGTCCTCATGTGCCTTTTTTAACCTTTGAGGGTAAGGGGAGCGGGATATTCGTGCACCAATTTAGGTTCAGGTGTTCTGTTTGCATTTGACGCTATAGCGTCAGGTGCTATAACGTCTGGAAAATTCTTTTCATTTCCAGCTACACTTGACTCTAAATTCTTGGGTGCAGAAGTTACCTCTTTACCACTTACGGTGGTTATTGCTTTCACATGCTCCTTGCACGGTGCATGAGATGAAGATGGTTCGATGAGTAGTAGAGAGTCCACCATTCTGTCTTTGTGTGAGAGCGGATGCAATCTGTCCCACTTGATTCTCCGTAGTCTTGATTGATGCTTCATGAGTCCGCATTGTTGTTTTACAATCAGCGATGAATGACCTTAGCGAGAGACTCCATTGAATTGTCCATAGGAGGAGCGGGGAGCATTCGTGCATGCAGGAGGTTGTCTTTGTTGTTGTTGTCTTGGGAATCCGGGGGAATAGCGGGAGCATTTGTACTTGTGTTAGCATTATTTCCTCCCCACCGAAGTTAGGATGATTCCTCCAACCGTGGTTGTATATGTATTAGAATAAGGGTTGTTGCCCTTGTTGTAACCCACATAATTAACGTAAGCGTGGTTTGTTGTACATTCTTCATACGGATGAGCCCTCCACAATATACACAACTAGCTTCTCCAGGTGGAGCTTGTTCAATAGCCTGCTGCAGAAGAACCTTTCAGGCGCTATAGCATCAGATGCTATAGCGTTGGCAGTGTTCAGCTCCTTTATCATATTAGTCAGAGTAGCCACTTGGGTGAGAGAGCGAAACCTCACTTACTTCATGAACCCCACCTACCTTCCTTGTAGAATTCAACCTTTGTTAGAGGCCATGAAGAGTCATTTATTAATGGCAATGCGCTCTATAAGCTCACAAGCATCATTATATGATGAGTTCAGAATTACACCTCCAGATGAGGCATCCAACATGGACCTAGTAGGTGCCTCTAGCCCATTATAAAAAGTCTCCATTTGAATTACAATAGGAATTCCATGATGTGGACACTTCCTAAGCAACTCCTTCCACCTTTCCCATGCCTCATGTAAGATTCACCTCTTTTTTGCTTGAAGGATGTGATGTCATTCCTCATCCTTGCATTTTTGTTTGGTGGGAAATACTTCTCCGAGAAATTTCTTTGTCATGTCTTCCCAAGTAGTGATAGAATTAGACTCAAGGAATTCAACCAAGCTTTTGCTCTGTCTTTTAAAGAATAAGGAAACAGATTTGACTGAATGCATCCTCTCTCACCCAGGATAATGAAATTACTGCACACTTCTAAAAGTTTCTCGGATGGGCAAAAGGATCTTCTTGAGTGGAACCTCCAAATTGTCCAGTTGTTTGGAGCATTTGGAACATCATAGGCTTGAACTCAAAATGAGTGGCGATCCATACAGCCTAGTGATACTTGTTTCCATGGAATGTGGATCAAACACGCATAATCTCTCATTGCTTTGTCTCTGTCATTCACCATTTGATCGAGTCCTTGATTAATGAATCTGTCTCTGCACTCAAGTATTCATTATCAACTTCGATATGGGTAAAAGGACCTTGCCTTCCACCTCTTGGACCTCTTCCTCCAATCTGTGAGGGAGTTCTTCCCAAGTGTGCCTCTACCAAGATGATGAGAGTGATCGGACATAGTTAGCCCGATTTGTTGTAATCTTTGTTGGCGCCTTAACCTTCCGAATCTTCTCTGCGGTTCAGATCAAACTCAAAAGTGGGTGGTTCTGATGCGGGCATACGCTATAGCATCGACGCTATAGCACTTCCCAGTAACACAACACGAAAATTGCCAAGGTAAAACCTCCCTAAGGATGTAATAATTTCTTAAACAATAAAAATTAAATGCAATCCCCTAACAACGGCGCCAAAAACTTGTTGTCGAAAAGTAATTGTGCAAGTGTACACAATCGCAACAAGTAATATATTGATAAGTAGAATTCGTCTCCACGAGGATTGGTATTAATTTTAGAGTTTAAAAGGAATTACACTTTAGAGGAACAAGTAGCAAATAGGTTGAGTAACAAAGTTCAGTTGATCAAAGGGTGTAAAAGTAACAAGTTAACGGTGAGTTAAAATATAAGAGAAATAAGTTGGATTGCTTTCACTATGTAAATTCCCAGAAACAAGACGCTATAACGTCACACGCTATAAGCGTTAAGCGCCTATTACAAATATTTTGTGCCTTTCAGTCACTAGCGCCAGGGTTTCACTACAAGATGCCTATGTCTAGGTTCTAAATAGGTTCACCCCTGTATAATCAAGATCCCACAGCTTATGCTTTATAAACTATTGCAACTTCTATGTCTAGAGGAAGCAAAAATTGATTAAATGTCTTCAACCAACCTTATCATTTATATTAATCCTTGAGTTCTCTCTATGGTTCATGTCTGAATCCACAGAGGTACTAGTTTTACGTGGCCAAATATAAAACAAGTTTGGAAGAGTTATCACACAAGGATTAAAACACAAAACGTGAGAAATTATATACGAAGCATTAATGGTTCATTACAAGCTATAGCAACCCAACTCAAAGAGTTTAGCTCATGTTGAGCAACATCAAAATAACACAAATAAAACTACTTGTATTACCGTAGGTAAGAAGGAAAATACAAGTGCAAAAGATACAAGCTTGAAGTCCCCTAATCATCCACGCTAAGATGGCTCATCATCAGCCTTACACCATGAGAAAAAGTACAGAAAAATACAAAAGAAGAAAGTAAAATAGCAAAAGCTTCTAAGGTGTATCAATGGAGAAGAAGAAGTGTCACACTTTCTCTCTCTACCAATACTCTCTCTATATCCGTTAGAAATCCTAAGGTATGGGAGAGGAGATCAGCATCTCTAGTATCTCTAGCATTGGGTACAACTCCTCTTCCAAAAGTCAAGAAAGGTGATGTTTACTTTTTCACCAACTCCACTATTCCTTTACTCATGCAATGACAAGTGTCCACACAAATCCAATAAAATCCGCACATGTCGGCCAAAGTCATCGTGGACACAAGATATGGAACATGGATTAATGAGCTTGGCGCCAAAATTTCACTTTTCCTTTAGATGCTCAATCATACGCCGCTCTCTTGACGCTATAGCGTTAGACGCTATAGCGCTAAACACTACACTACTTCACAAAATACATCAAAATAATCACAAGGGCACCAAATGTGCCAATTTCATAGCAGATCAGTGTTTAGCCCTTTCTATCCTAATATTAATAGAAATGAAATAAATACTATACTAATATTACTTGAGAACTTACTTAATTTAATGATTAGAGGTATAAATAACTCATATAAATATGAGTTATCAGGTACCCATGAGTGATAGTTGTGCTAGCTCAAGTCTACCATGTATTCTGCTCTCCGTTCGTGTAACACCGGGTCAAGTAGGAGTAGATTTTAGTGCTTCTTATGCCGATCTTGTGTACTTTCTCGCTAGATAGTCTTTTGAACTAAAACTATCACATTTTGTTGTAACTTTTTACTATGTATTATGACTTGATGTCTTACTGGCCGAGGTGCCTTATATGTCTTACTGGCCGAGGTGCCTTATGTTATGGGCTTAGACCCTTTTGCCGATGTGATGCGCATGATTACATGTTTAGTATAATCTTCAGTGCAAGCTATTTGGACTTAAATGAATTTCTGTTTTCCTTTTAAATCATCAAATGTAGCCTCCTTTGAGTGGAATTTTGAAACTCGATTTTAATTTAGTAGATCGAATTGATTAGATAAGGGGGTGTTACATTGTTGGTATCGAGCATAAGTTCGGTCTTGTCAGGCCAAGTATTGAGTCTAAGTGTCTTAAGCCTCGAGTCTTAGGCTCGTTCTAAACCGATTCTTGATTGTAATCGGTGAAGTAAGAATGGGTGGAAGAGTGGGAGGAATGATCTTTGCTATAGCCGCTGCGTTGGAGGCGATGGCAAATGCTATGGGGAATCGACCTCGTGAGAATGCCGATGATGCCGAGCTCGTAGGCTCGCTACTTTCCGAGGGAGAATCCTCCTACCTTGAGGGGGAGTATGATCCTGATGGGGCTCTAGCATGGTTGAAAGAAATAGAGAGAATATTCAGAGTGATGGATTGCACCGATGAGCAAAAAGTGAGGTTTGGGACTCATATGCTCATTTGAGGAAGCCGACGATCGTGGCTTGGAGTTCTTCCAAGACTGAAGTCATGCAGAGAGGAGGAGATCACATGGGAGAATTTTAAGAAAGAGTTCATGAGGAAGTACTACCCAGAAGATGTGAGAGGAAAGAAAGAGATGGAATTCTTGGAGCTCAAACAAGGTAACATGACCGTGTCGGAGTATCTTTGCCAAGTTTTCCGAGCCGATAAAGTTTTACCCCATTACACTGACCGATCGCAGAGTTCTCCAAGTGTATCAAGTTTGAGAACGGTTTGAAGCCCGAGATCAAGCGGGCAATTGGGTATCAAAGGATAAGGGTGTATTCTCGAGTTGGTGGACAAATGTAGAATTTATGAAGAAGATAGTGTGGCTACTAGCCGAAATTTGGGAAAGATAAGAAGACTTTTCAACCTCGATCGCAGGTTGGAAACCTTACGACCATTCCGTGGTAGAGGAAGGGGAATTCGCAGGGGAGAGGAAAGCCTAGTAGGGGAGACGCTCCTGCTATTCGACTGCATAAGTGTGGATTGCACGGCACAAGGCGAAGAAGGAGTGCAAGGTCGAGGTGAAGAAGTGTTATAGATGTGGCAAGGAGGGCCACCTATCTGCTGAGTGTGGGCGAAAGGAGATAGTCTGTTTCAATTGTGGAGAGATGGGGCACATCACCCCAGTGTCCAAAGCCGGGCAAGAGAGAGAAGCGTGGGGAAAGTGTTTGCATTAGTTTGTCCGAGGTAGAGAAATCGGAATCGCAGTGCGTGTTATATCAACGGTGTTCCTCTGGTTGCAATTATAGATCTTCGGCGCAACTCATTCCTTCATTTCGCCATGTGTGCTAATAGATCGAGTTTAGTGTTGTCTTCATTGGTAAGGAGATGGTCATTGACACTCCGCTAAGGGTTCGATGACTACCTCTGCAGTATGTTCGGTGCCCACCGATCGTATTCGGCGGGGACTTCACCGTTAACTTAATTTGTTTACCACTGTAGGGAATGGACGTCATCCTTGGTATGGGTGGTTGGTAGATAACCATGTTCATATCAATTGCTACCGAGAGATCGGTTAGTTTTCCCGCTACCGGAGGTGAAGGAATCGGCTTTACTTCCCGCTAGACAAGTGCTCAAGTTGTTAGGAGAATGGGTTACTCTGTTTGCATTATGGGCGCCATTAACGGTGAGAATCAAGTCAAGATTGAAGATCCGCCGATGGTTAGAGAGTTTGCCGAGAGTGTTTCTGAAGAAATTCCCGATGTGCCACTGAGAGAGATCGAGTTCACCATAGAATTGATTCTCGAACAAGACCTGTGTACATGGCACCTTATAGGATGTCTGCATCCGAGTATCCGAGTGAAGAAACAGTTGGAAGAATTGCTAGAAAGGAAATTCGTGAGGCCGAGCGTGTCACCGTGGGGAGCACTGTGTTGCTAGTGAAGAAGAAAGATGGAAGCATGAGGTTGTGCATGGACTACGACAGCATTGAACAAGGTTACAATTAAGAACAAGTATCCACTACCAAGAATTGACGATTTGATGGATCAATTAGTGGGTGCTCGTGTATTTTCCAAGATTGATTTGAGGTCGGGCTACCATCAAATCAAAGTGAAGGACGAAGACGTACCAAAGACGGCTTTTAGAACTCCTGGTATGGACACTACGAGTACTTAGTAATGCCATTCGGTGTCACTAATGCTCGGGGGTATTCATGGAGTATATGAATCGTATTTTCCATGAGTACTTAGATCGGTTTGTGGTAGTGTTCATAGACGATATCTTGGTCTACTCCAAGTCGCGAGAGAGCATGCCGAGCACTTAAGGGTAGTCTTGAAGGTTACGAAGGAGAAGAAGGCGTATCGCGAAGCTATCCAAGTGTGAGTTTTGGTTGAGGAAGTGAGTTTCCTAGGCCATGTGATTTCCAAAGAATGGGATTGCAGTGGACCCTTCAAAGATTGAAGTCAGTGTTGAAGTGGGAGGCACCCAAGTCGACCACCGAAGTGAGGAGCTTCTTGGGGTTAGCCGGTTACTACGAGAAGATTCATTGAGGTTTCTCCAAATTGGCGTTGCCATTAACCCAATTGACATGTAAAGATAGGGCTTTCGTATGGGATGACCGATGCGAGGAGAGTTTCCAAGAGTTGAAGAGGAGATTGACAACGTCGCCGATCTTGACGTTGCTTAATCCGCAGGATCCTTTTGTGATCTATTGTGATGCATCTAAGTTAGGTTTGGGCTGTGTGTCTTTGATGCAAGAAGGTAAAGTAGTGGCGTGCACGCTTCAAGGCAATCAAGACTCATGGAAAGAATTACCCCACTCATGATTTAGAGCTAGTCGCCGTAGTGTTTGCATTAAAGATATGGAGGCATTACCTTTATGGTTCGAGGTTCGAGGTGTTTAGTGATCACAAGAGTTTGCGATGCTTGTTTGATCGGAAGGAATTGAATATGAGGCAGAGGAGATGGTTGGAGTTATTGAAGGACTATGACTTCGGTCTGAACTATCACCCAGGGAAGGCCAATGTTGTAGCTGATGCGCTGAGTAGGAAATCTCTGCATATGTCATCGATGATGGTAAAGGAGCCGGAATTGATTGAAACAGTTTTAGAGATTTGAGCCTAGTATGTGAAGTAACACCTCGTGAGTGTTAAGTTGGGGATGCTGAAGATCACCAATGAGTTCATGGTTAGTATAAGGGAAGCACATAAGGTTGATGTGAAGTTGGTTGATGTGTTTGTGAGAGTTGGCCGAGCTGATAACAAAGATTTTGAGTTGGATGCGCAAGGATTGTTGAGGTTCGAGAGGTCGGATATGTATACCGATGATGAGGAGATCAAGAAGGCAGTGCGGAGGAGTGTCACGAAGTCGGTTGAGTATCCATCCGGGAGCTACGAAGATGTATCAATACTTGAAGAAATTATTCGGTGGCAAGGAATGAAGAAGGATGTAGCTCGCTTCGTCTATGCTTGTTTGACTTGCCGTAAGTCAAAGGTGGAGCACCGTGGCGGGGGTTGATGCAACCGCTGCATATTCTGAATGGAAGTGGGACAACATTTCCATGGACTTTGTAACCGGGTTCTTGAGGACAACAAGAGGTTTGACACCATTTGGGTGATTGTTGATAGGTTGACAAAGTCATCACACTTTATTCCTATTAACATCACATACCCAAAGTCTTAGGTTAGCAGATGAATTTATATCAATGTCATTGTGAAGCTTCATGGAATCCCTTTGAGTATTGTATCGCATGAGAGATCCAAGGTTTACTTCGGAATTTTGGAAGAGTTTGCAAGAGGCGTTGGGTTCCAAGTTGCGCTTGAGCTCGACATACCATCCTCTGGGTGATGGTCAATCCGAGAGACTATCCAAATCCTTAGAAGACTTATTGAGAGCTTGTGTGCTTGAGCAAGGAGGTGCGTGGGATTCGTATCTACCATTGATAGAATTCACTTACAACAACAATCATCATTCAAGTATTGGAATGGCACCATTTGAAGCATTGTATGGCCGTAGGTGTAGGACTCCACTATGTTGGCATGAAACAGAGAGAGGGTTGTGTTAGGACCCGAGTTGGTTAGAGAGACTCACCGAGAAGGTTAAGATGATCGGAGAGAAGATGAGGCGTCCACAAAGCGCATGTAAGAGTTACCATGACAAAAGGAGGAAAGACTTAGAATTTCAAGCCTACGACCATGTATTCCTTAGAGTCACCCCAGTGGATCGAGTTGGACGAGCTCGAGGTCCAAGAAATCACACCTCGTTTCATTGGACCCTATCAAATCTTGGAGAGAGTTGGGAAGGTGGCGTCTCGAATTGCATTGCCACCCAATCTGTCAAATTTGCACGATGTGTTCCATGTATCTCAACTGAGGAAGTATGTTCCTGACCCGTCCCATGTCATTCAAATGGATGATGTGCAAGTGAGAGACGACCTCACTGTGGAGACAATGCCGATCGTAATTGAAGACCGAGAAGTAAAGACCCTTGGGGAAAAGAAATCAAGTTAGTGAAGGTGGTTTGGGTAGAGGCTGCTGGTGAGCATGCTACTTGGGAGCTAGAGAGCAAGATGAAGGAAGTCTATTCCGAAATTTGTTTGATTGAGGTAAGATTCCGAGGACGTAATCTCCTAAGTAGGGGGGGGTTGTAACACCCCAAAATAATTCAATTAATTAACTTAGTTGAGTTATTAAGGGTTTGCAACATTTTACTTTTAAGTCAAGTAATTCATTAAGTGAGTGTTAAGCATGTGTTACTCTTTAGGAAAATGTCTAAGTTAGGAAAGGGTGTGGGTAGAAGAAGCTCACGGCCTAATAAGGCCAAGGCCTCATTTAAGTCCTTAGGACATGTTAAATGGTGTCTTCGTAGGAGACCATTACATTGTTCCCAAAATAGTCAAGTTACCAAATTAAGAAAGTAGAGAGAAGTGAGACTTAGAGAGAAGGAAGAGAACCAGAAGGGAGAAGGAAAGAGAACAGAAGGGAAGAGTGTGAGCCGAATCTTGAAGGATTCCTAGAAGTGCTAGTGAAGAGGGTGTGTCTACTGGTTATAATCGGGTTAGGGGCTCTTTTAATCCTTGTAATGTTTTGTGTTTGGTAGTATTTTGGTGTGAGTGGTTCTGATCACCTTGCATGTGTGTTTTATGTGTTGTTCATAACATTTTTTGCTATGTTTTTGCTCTTGCTGTGGTTTGTGGTGAGGTACGATGGTGGATCGGTTGGGAAAGAGAGAGGAGTGTAACACTCTCTCTGTTCTATGTGGTACGAAGGGAGCATTGCATGGTGAGGCATCAGAGTGTGAATCGGTGTAGTGTGAAGAAAATGAGTTTGCATGTAGAGTTAGGGAGAGGATCGGAGCCAATGGAGTGAGTATCCGAGTGTGCATGAGTGTGGTGAGCTGGAAATGGGTTGCATGTTGGGTTTTAAGTAAAGAAGCAGAGTAAACCAAGTACCCTTCACCGAGTGAGTGAGAGAAGCCGAACAGGAAGTCAACGCCTAGAGTGTCTTAGTGTTGAGAGTTTGTTGGTGAGTTTGAGGGAGAGTATGTGTCTAAACACCATTAGCGAGGGGTAGGGACGCATAAACCGAAGTGTAGGTGTTTCGCCTTAAGGTTACCGAGGTGTAGAGGTAATGAACTGAGGTCTTGGCCGGGGTAGCGTCACCGGGTGAAACGCCCAAATGCCTAAGTGTAGGTGGACTGAACCAGGGAATGCCGAGAAGTGAATCCACATGAGTTAGACGATTTTAGTGTAAGGACGCGCGTAATTGTGAGTATGTCACCGAAGTGAGGGTTTGGGTGTAACATGCCGAGGTGCCAAAGCCGAGCTAGGTGCCGAGGTGATGTAGGATACCGAGTTGGAGTAGTTAAGCCGCAGGTACACACATAGTGTGCCGAGGTGATGTTAGCGCCAATGTTGCCTAGCACATTGTGGGACACCACTGTGAGTGCTATTTTAGCACCAAATGTGCATAAGTAAGGGAGTGATAGAGTCCATTTTGGTCCTTAGGTGACATTTTGGTCCCTAAGTGTCGTTACTGGTCCCTCGGTGTGACAATTAGTCCACCGCCGGAGTGCCGAGGTGATTGAGAGGTCGGTTGTAGGTCCTGGGGTGATTCTCACGGCAGTAGTAGGGTCGACCCTTAGCACCGTGATGATGTCTAGATGGTGTGGACGCGTCGGTGTGCGACGAGTAGAACGGCGGAGTAGAACGACGGAGTAGAACGACGAGTAACGACGAGTAACGACGGTGTAAGCATTCACATGCGTTATGTTTGATTGGTGTGTGATTGCATTTTCATGAAGTCACATGTTCATGTGCATATTACGACGGAGGAGGTTTCGGCCTCGATGTGGTAGGACTTGGTCTCCATATCAAATAACGGCCGGAGTAAATAACGACGGAGAGCCGATAGGCTAAATAACGACGGTGGAGGTACCTCATTGCATAATGCCCCGTGGTTGGGTTGCATACATGCATACATTTCATAATTTAATGTGTTTTTGAGCTGATTGATAATTGTTGTGGTTATTTGAACTATCGGTGAGTGGTCAGATTAGGTTTGAACAGAGGTGTTTTAGGGCTATCTCTAACCTTAAGCTTCTTCACATTATATTACTTGTGTTAAGAGACTCACCCTAGCTGCTTTTATGTTGCTTCTCATGTCGGCAACTTGCAGGTACCCATGAGTGATAGTTGTGCCTAGCTCAAGTCGGTTGTGTCTGCTCTGGTCGTGTAACACTGGGTTGGGGCCGAGTAGATTTTAGTGCTTCTTATGCCGATCTTGTGTACTTTCTGCTAGATAGTCTTTTGAACTAAAACTATCACATTTTGTTGTAACTTTTTACTATGTATTATGACTTGATGTCTTACTGGCCGAGGTGCCTTATGTTATGGGCTTAGACCCTTTTGCCGATGTGATGCGCATGATTACATGTTTAGTATAATGTTGTGCAACTGTTTGGACTTAAATGAATTTCTGTTTTCCTTTTTAAATCATCAAATGTAGCCCTCCTTTGAGTGGAATTTTGAAACTCTGATTTTAATTTAGTAGATCGAATTGATTAGATAAGGGGGTGTTACATGGTGGAGTTATGAGTCGAAAATATGAGGGAATCATTTAACCCACCTATTGCTAAGGTGAACCAAGTTGCCGATTCTGGTTCCACTGCAGATGCTTCCAACATGCCCTGTCAAGAGAATGGCTCAAACATTCCTATTGGACTCTATTCAAGAGAATTCTCCCACCATAGGTATCACCTTATCCATCCTTAATCCAAAAATGTCTATGATCAAACCACTTGGATAATAGATTTGGGTGTCACTTCTAACATCACACACACACACTTGATTTTTTCTCCTAATATACACCTCTCACAAACAGAATTGTCACCCTACCTAATAAACAAAAAATATCTGTCGAAGCAATAGATTCAATAAAAATAAACAAAGACCGAGTTTTACACAATGTCTTATACATTCCCGATTTTCATGTAAATCTTATTTCTCGTTGGCACTTTGATGGTTCACTCTAAACTCTCTCGATTTCTTTTACGATTATTACTGCTTTGATATATGACCCACCACCAACCAAGGCGATTGGAAGGGAAGATTTCTACAATGGTTTATTCTTCTTTATCAATTACCGTTGCGTGAATCCACGCACACAATCGCCTTCACACATACACACACCACCACCTTTTCTAATGTTGTATATCAATCCACTTTGTTTGAGAGAATAATACACATTTGTGGCATAGCGAGATAAGGCCACCTCTCCGATAAGATTTTGAAATTGATTAGCAAAGAAAGAATCCATTACTCTTGCAAATTCATATTCTAGTCAAGATTGTAATGTTTGTCCCTTTAGCTACATAGAAAAGATTGCCTTTTGTTTCTCACAATAGTTTTGCTTTAAATCCTTTTGATCTTGTCCATTGTGATGTTTGGGGACCATTTTTCACGCCCACATATGATAAGAAACAATACTTCTTAAGCTGTTGTGGATGATTGTAGTAGGTACACTTGGATACATTTGCTAACTCACAAATCTTAAGCACATATTAAGATCAAATTATTTTCCTTTATCAAAACTCGAGATCAATAAAACAATGAAAACTCTAAGAATCGATGATGCAAAAGAGCTAGCTCTTGTTGATTATTTAGAGGACAATGGCACCATTCATCAACTCTCTTGTCCATATATATAGGCCAAAGCGTCAAAGTGGTTTAAAGAAAACATCATCTCTTACTAAATGTAACAAGAGCCCTATAGTCCCAATCCAGGTACCAATTTGGAGGGGAGGGGATTGTGTAACTATTGACTACTACTTACCTTATACCAATAGGTTGCCTACACCTATATTACAAGATGTATCCCTTTTGAGAAATTATACAACACACCACCAAAGTATGATAACTTAAAAGCTTTTGGATGTTTGTGTTATGTGCGCCACCATCCCTCGGTTTAGGACAAAATGTAGTCCTAGAGCCTCCCTTGTGTTTTCATTGGCTACCTCATAGGAACCAAAGGTTTCAAACTATATGACACCATCATCAAACAATTCTTAATTTCACGTGATGTAGTGTTCCATGAAAATATTTTTCCTTTCCACATTGCACCTACCTCAACTCCAATATTAGAGCCTCCTTTAGAAATCATTCTATCCGCCTGCACCAAATATTCTCACCCAAACAGATCACATTAGACTGTTCCAACCATCACAGGAGTTGTCCAAACTGATCCTAAACCACTCATGATAGCAACCATACCTTAATAGCAAGAACCAGAAAAATATAGAAGTTGTCTCAATGGCCACATAAGCCAAACCTATGATCACACATACATCTACAAACCCAAGACAATCAACCAAACCTAGACAACCACCCAGCTTACCTTCAAGACTATAGTTGTCAAGTCGGTTGTCCAATACAAAATCACGTGTCCTATGACAACCTTTCTAATCCTTACAAAGACTTTGTCTTTAGTGTGTCCCACATCTACGAACCTCACTTCTGCCATGAGGCAGTAGAATACCGTCACTAGCAGCAAATAATGAATGAGGAACTAACCTCCCTCGTAGCAAATGACACATGGCTCATACAAAATCTTCCCCCAAGAAAGAAAGCTATTGGGTGTAGGTGGATCTATGAGGTAAAATACAATTCTGATGGTTCCTTGGATAGATCGGCACATTTGGTGGCAAAAGGGTACACTCAACAAGTCAGGATAGATTTCATAGATACATTCTCATTGTGGCAAAATTAACCACAAGAAGGCTTCTACTTGCAGCTTGTTGCTCAATGCTCTTGCAACTATTCCCGTTGGATATCAACAACGCTTTTCTAAACGGAGATTTAAATGAAGAGGTCTATATGCAATTACCCTTAGAATATCACATTAAGGGGGAGAACATAGTATGTAAATTAACCAAATCGCTTTATGGCCTTTGCCAAGCATTTAGACAATGGTTTCACAAGTTCTCATCAGTTTTGCTACAAAATGTTTTCCAACAATCTGTGCGATCCGTCTCTTTTCAAAAGGATTTAGGTACATCTCTCATATTTCTACTAATGTATGTAAATGATATTGTACTTTCTGGTCCAAATACCAAGTTACTGCACAAGATATGTTACAACAACTCAAAATTCTGGGTCGTTTGAAATATTTATTGGGCTTAGAAGTTGCTTTCGTTGGCCAAAGGCATCCACTTTTGTAAATGTATATGTCTTGCAACTACTTTAAGACACTAGCTTCACAGCAGCTAAACCCCTCACTTATCCAATGGATCACAATATTCATCTAAACTATACCAATGGCACACCTCTGGATGACCCTCCCAATACATACACTTGATTGGGTGCCTTATGCATCACACATTATAACCACTTTGACATTATTTTCTCAGTGAACAAACTCAGTCGGTATTGACACACCCTCGGACTCCCCATTTAGATGTCGTCCATCACCTGTTTCAGTATGTTAAGAGCACTGGGAATGGAATCCTCTTTTCTTTCACCTCCTCTTTGAAGCTATCAGCCTATGTAGATGCAAATTGGGGGGAGTTGTCTGTCTACCCGGATCATGTCTACAGCAGATTTTTGTGTGTTCCGCGACAATTCTCTAATCAGTTGGTGCTCCAAGAACCAAAAAACTATAACTCGTTCAACTACAGAAGCCGAATATAGGTCCTCTGAATTGATGTGGTTGAAACAACTTTTAAGGGCCTTTGAAATTCATCCAAACAGCTCCATGGTGTTTTGTGATAGCCAAGCAGCTATCCAATTGGCTAGTAATCCCATTGCACATGCCAAATCGAAACACATTGACGTTGATTGTCATTTTATACGAGAACATGTCCTCTCTGGATTTCTGAAAATCATTCATGTACCATCACAACATTAGCCTGCCGATCCCATGACTAAGGCAATACCAAAGCAGCATTCATCTCTTTCATATCCAAGTTGGGCATGTATGACATATACCATCCAACTTGAGGAGGAGTATTACGGTTGCTACATCTTTAGTTATCTTTAACTAGTCTTAGTTAACTTTGTAACTCACAGTTAGTATCTAGTTTAACACTTTAATTCTAATGAGTTACTGTCATTATCTCCATCACCAAATCATGATATAATATGTTGTACAGTTTCTTTATTTCATTTGCAATCAAGAAGAATGAGTTTCATTTCCAAATCTCTCGTGTGCCTAACTCCAATAAACTCCACAACCAGCCAACCATTTTCCAATAAAAAATTGAGCTAATCACAATCTTAAATGCCATTGATCTAAACACAAAAAGGTACATCCTACTCCAAGACAGCAGTTACTTAACAATGCAGTTATTTAATGATCCTTTTCTTTATGTACTGGTAATATGTTATTATGTTATTGTCAGTAACAATGATGTAAGTTACCATTATGCGCCAAGTATTTTCTTTTGGTCATTAAAAAATTGATAAAATGGTATCCCGTGAATTTCACGTTGAGCCAAACCACGATGTAGTCAGTCAGTAGTGCAAGTGCAAGTGCAAGACATATTTTCTCTAGGTTCTGATCTTTGTATTAAATCCTTTATTTAAATGTCAAATATAAAAGGGGCAGTCAGAGCCACTAATTAATTGAGTCAAGGGTAGCAATAATAGTAACAAATTAATGTTGCATTGAACATTGCACTCGAATCAAGAAAATCTCAATATTAGTAGTTCACATTCACATGAGTAAAAGAAAAGGAGGGGCATTGAGTTCTATGAATTTTTCAATGTTGGATCAGATTAGTCACAAACATAGCATGTGGTTTGGACTGTGTTTTCTATCTAGGATACTTCTTCCTTCTCACTTTTTTGCTACCCTGCAGGACCATGTGATGTAAAACTTTTCAGTATCCACCCACTTGGTGTAAAACCTTTAGCTTTTAGAAGCCATTGATGTTGTATGTACTTTCAAGCACGCCTTGTTCCTTGATTCGTTTATGATAACAACTAGTAGATTACCCGTGCATCCGCACGGGCTAATCGTGTTATGTGACATGATTATATTCAAATAAAATGTTGATTTGAAAGCCATTCTTATAACATCATTCTGAAAATATAAGTATATAAAACCAATATTGGCTCTACAATGTGTTCTTGTCACACACTTATAACATTAACGTAAAAAGTTGATACAAAGTCCAACAAATATGCTACAAATATTTATTTTAAGAAAAATATGCTACAAATATTTTTTATATAAATATATATAAATACAAAAATATAAAAATATTTATATTGACAACATGCAATGGATACCCATAGAGATAGATAGCTCAAATTTTCTCTAATATATACTGAGATAAGTTTTTATGAACTAAATCATTGCATGTTTTTCGGTTGAGAGGTAAGAATGTGAGCAAAAATTATAGATAGTAGGTTTATAGTAGTCCTCAAAAATTATAATTATCAATGATAAATATTCATCCTGTGTTTTTATCTATCATCTGTAGTTATCATGTGCTTATATATATATATATATATATATATATATATATATATATAAGATTGTAAAAGTTAGATAGTAATTAATTATCAATAAGAAATATTTGTTTTTATATTAATTAGTAGTTTAAATAACCATTAAGTCTTTTTTTCGGATAGTAGGTTTGTACTTTATATTAGTCTTCAAAAATTATCAATGGCAAATATTAATCCCATGTTTTTTTATATATTATCATAGATTATCCAAAGTTTTTATAGATCAATGTAGTTATCTCAGTAGTGTCAATTGATTATTTTAGTTAATTAGTATCTTATAGTAGATAGTAAAAGAGAGATAGTAGATTACCAATAAGAAATATGTGTATTAAATTTTAATCAATAGTTTAAATAGTCATTAAATCTTCTTGTTTTTTTAGATAGTAGGTTTATAGTAATCTTTTAAAAAATTAATTATCAATGAAAAATGTTAATGCTCTGTTTTTATATATCGGTCACAGTTATCCTGTTTTTTATATATCGGTGATAATTATTTGTCCTTTTCTAGGTATTAATGATGGATATTTGTCACATGTGTTTTTTAAATATTAATAAGTTTAAATAGTAATTAAGCCTTCTTGTCTTTTTAGATAGTAGGTTTATAGTAGTCTTCAAAAATTTTAATTATCTTCCGTCAAAAAAAAGTCTAATTATCAATGGAAAATATTTATCCCGTGTTTATTTATATATCTTTGCAGTTATCCCTTGTTTTTGTATATAAGTGCGATTATCTCGTAGTTTCGATTGATTATTTTAGTTGATTAGTATATTATAGTAGATAGAAAAATATAGATAGGAGATTATCAATAAGAGTGTAAATGATTTGAAGAGAAAAGAGAAGATAATTTTAATCTTCAGAGTGTTTGTATAAATTTAGGTAAAAAAAACTAAAGTGAAATGATAAGAGAAATAGAAGAATTGTTTATGTGAAAAATAAAAGTAAAGTAAAAAGAAAAAAAATGAAGAAAGAGAGTGTTTGAGAAAAGTGAAAAAGAGGAAAGAGAGTGTAAGAAGAAAGAGAAAAAAAGTAAGAAAGATAGTGTAAGAGAAAAGTAAAAAGGAGGAAAGAGAGTGTAAGAAGAACAAATAAATTTACATTTTTGCCCTCAAATATTTGAGGTGTCTTTTAGATAGGATGAGGGTATTGGTAAAATCATAGGTGGTTTAGATGTATAAATATAGTGTAGATTGCTTATGCCCCAAGTTGTCACATGAACAATTCTCTAATTACTTGTCCTTTTACATTTTGTATCACTTAAAAGTGTCACCTATATTCTTAGGATATGGGTTAGGCCCTATGAAACCCCCAAATACTTGAAAACTGGAAACATACTCGTGTCGGATACGTATCCAATACCGACACGTATTCGATACTTCTCGATACGTATCCAAAAAGTATACATTAATTTTTTTTGTTCTCTTCAAACTTACAAATTCTCCTTTGTAAGACCCGTTACAACTAGTTGTTAGGTTGGATATTTTACTTGATTACCCGAGCTCAAATCTGGAACATCCACTTTGTGTGCGTAAGTTTACGAGAGTACTTATCACTCCATCTAAAGAAAAATAAATAACAAATCATTTTTACTAATAATAATTAATAAAAAGGACACATCAGAGGAGTCCTAATTGGTGTTGGTTGAGCTGCCGGTGTCTGCAGTGCAAGTCATTCTCGAGTATTGATGAACTATCCTCATAGTCTTGGCCAACTTCATCTCACTCTGCCGTAAAACTTAATTTTGAGTTGTAATTCGTTTTCATTTTAATGTTTTTTCCTTTTCATGCAATTCCATAATGCTAATTGCAATAACAATATTTTCTTTTACGTTTTAAAATAGGCTTAAATATCATTTACCTCTGTAAATATCACCGTAATCCATTTACCCCGCTGTAAAAATAAAAGTTTTAAAATGCTCCTTGCAAATATAAACCGTTTACGGTTACCCCTGCTGTTAGATTATGTTGACAGCGTTAAGTGTATAATGTGTATAAACCGTTTACGATTAGCTACCAACAAAATATAAATCGTTTACGGTTACCCCCTGTAGGGGTAACTAGAAACACTTATTAACTTTTATTTTTACAGGGGGTAAATGGATTATGGTGATATTTGCAGGGGGTAAATGATATTTAAACCTTTAAAATATGGTTATTAAATGCATAATCCCATCTTTGTGTTTACTGCAGAGAGACCTCTTACCTTTTTTTTGTTTTGTTACAAAGTTATCATCGGTAAAAATAATTTATCATCAAAACATCTCAATTACTTATACGCTACTGTTTTTCAGGAAAGATTCATCACTAACTGGAGCTCTTTCAACTTTTATAGTACTAGTACATATATATGCTTCATGCTTGTTACCATTAAGCATAGTTATCAAACCCGAGAGGACTTGACCGCGTGACCCAGCCACACGTATAGTTGAGTTGAGTCACTCTGCAGACTTGTTGTGCGGTTGGCCCGGAGCAACCCGGTTGGGTTAGCATCAACCTGGTGACTCATCTCTCAAACCAGGTCTTGTGCGGTTTTAAACACCTAAAAAAATATTTGAAAATTATATCGTATGGACCCTATGATTATTATGGATTTGATAATCTGAACTTTTGAATTTGAAAAATGAGTTAGTGAGTCATTTTAATAATGTGTTGAGATTTTTTTTGGGCTTTTTATGGTATGGAAATTTTTTATGGCTTTGTGATGTATGAACATGTCATGACTATTTTTATTACTTTTTTAGTATTGCCTGAGTTGTGCAATTCAAGCCCAACCATTGACCCGTTGGTGCGACCACTACCCAGTGACCAAGTACTAAGTACTGGAGGATGATGGTTGAGTCTGATTTAATAACTATGCCATTAAGTTCTGCAGCATGTGGTGGCCACCGGCTAGGACTAATGAGCCGTGCAATGGGTCCATGTCCCTTAAACACATGGTTAAGGTTGAAATCTTATATTATGTGAAAGAACATCCTTTTAGTGAGATCAACTTTTTAAAAAGATCTCAATGCTATCAGAATCACTTGATTATATTAAAAAGACTAATGTTCTGAATAATAAATAAAAAATTAAATCGACTAAAGCTTTTAAGTTATAATTCGAATTACTTAATAAGTTAAACTTATATATGTGATTGCTCTTTTTCTTAACAAACTTAACTAACTATGATTGAGTTCTTTTTCCAAAAAAGTATTGTGACTGAGTTAAAATTATTTGAAGAGGAAAATATAATTTACGATCTAACCAAATTTTAAAATATAATTAAATATATGTTTAGTCCCTAAAAATATGTGTCTAGTCCCTGTAAAAATAAAGTTTTGTGTTTCGTTCTCCAGTTCAATCCTTGTAAAAATAAAATTTTGTCTTTTGTCCTCATGCAAATACATGTTTTTATCTAGTTTGATCCTTATAATATGTAAATTATTTAAGTTTCCTCTTTATCACTCCTATTGTAGTGACTAAAATAAAATATTTGATTTTGACCATACAAATATATGTTTTATCCAGTTTGGTCCTCGTAATATATATATATATATATATATATATATATATATATATATATATATATATATATATATATATATATATATATATTAATACGAGACCAAAAACTGATAAAACATATATTTAATATGGTCGAAAATCAATTTTTTACAGAGACTAAACCTGATCAAATGTATATTTGCAAGAATGAAACATATAATTTTCGGAAATCTTTGCCAAAAAGTTCTCTTAGTTTATTATAAAAGCAAATGCAAAATTTTGGAAAAATAATATAAGTAGTTAATCGTCATATTAGTTCCTCAAATTTTATAAAAATTCAATTTTAGTTCCTCACATTAAGAATAATATTTTTAATTAGTCTCTGACATTTGCAAACATTATTCAGTTTAGTCCCCATATTTTTGATGTATGATTCGTCCCTGATCTTCACAACTCAATATCAATTAGTACAAAACTTTTACCAAATATCAGGAACCAAACTGATCAATATATACTAAGTTGTAAAAGTTAGGGACTTAATTGATATTAAGTTGTGAAAAAGAGTACTATCTTTGTTCAATTTTATCTTTGTTCAATTTTATTTGACGTATAAAGTTCTGATATATAGACTAAAAAGTAATTAATAGTTCAAAATTAATAATGATCTTCTCATACTTTCTTAATATATCATTAATTCCTCGATATCTCTCTTTTAATAATTAAATATTAAAAAAATAAAACTATATTAGTGCTTCAAAGGGTATAATAAGAAAAAATAATGAATGTATCATTAATATTGTAAAACATTAAATAATATGAGACAAACTTTTGTTGAGAACATAAAGTAATACTCGCTCCATCTCAAATCTTTTGAAGCTTTGTTCGTCAAATTTTGTTCCAAATTTTTTGATATTTCACAAATCCAATGCTAATTTTGCTATTTCTTTCCAACTATATGCTCTTAATAAATTAAGGGACAAATATAATTGAGTCTTTAATAAGCACAAATGCCAAAACTAATTATATCACCACTAATTAACGAGAATTTACATTATCCTAAATATTTTTTTTTTTGAACTTTTGAATCTTCAAGAGGGTGAACACACACTAACCTAAATAGTTATCTCAACATATATTGACGGGACCACTTCTATTTGTACATAATTATAGTTATATTAATTATGGAGAATGTATTTACCAAAGCAAAGTTGTGGATAGTAAAAAATTAAATGAGGGTGTTTTGGTCTTCACATTATCTAGTTAATGTTTTCGTATTCCCTGTTCCATTTGCTAGAACATCAAAACATTTGAGATGAAAGCAATGTGACGAAGTGATTACATTATAAAAAAACCATGTCATTTGTTCTTTTTCACCTTGATCCAACTTTTTGTTTTGCTGAATAAACTTACAAATATTTTCTTAAAAGAAAGCTACTTCCTTCGTCTCACAATGAGTGTCATTTTAGCAAAAATGATTGTCTTCATAAATGGATTAATGAGAATATTCGGCATGTTGACCATGCTCAGAACATTCCTCAGCATGCTATGGATTGGTGCGTGCGTGATGTTGTTAATAATGATGGTATGTGGGAGGTTGATTTGCTGCGCAATATTGTACCTGCTGATATTATCCAACAATTATCATCTCACCTAGCTCCTCTTCCTCATGATGGGCCTGACGCTCGGTATTGGCCTGGGAGTGGGTTCGGTGACTTCTCAGTGGCAGTTTCCTACAAGTGTCTTAGTAATTTTGATACTTCTATGGCCGATGATAGATGGAAGATGGTCTGGTAGCTCCAAGTTTCGGAGGGGTTTCAATGTTTTGTTTCACAAATCCTCCACCGGAAATTAGCAACAAAGAGTATTGTGGCAAATGGGGGAATGGCAACTTGTACTGTCACTGTTGCCGTAATAATGTGGAAACTCTCATGCATGTTTTACGTGACTGTCGAGTTGCGGTTCAGCTATGGAATTCTTTTATCCCTCCCAGGTTACGATATGATTTTTATGGGGTTGAGTCTGAAGAATGGTTGCGGAACAATTTATCCAACAACACCAAGTTAGAGGACTCCTTGATTTGGTGTAACGTTTGGGCTTTGGGGTGCTACTATTTGTGGTTTTGGCGGAATAAACAGGTTCATGATGACAACTTTGTGATGCCTCTTCATCACTCTCGTGTCGTCTTGCATCACGCCCACGAGTATGATAATGGTAGAACGCTTCATTCTCTCGCCTTACCTCTCGTCACATGCATCAGGTAGAGGTTCGTTGGAAGGCCCCTATGGCGGGTTGGGTAGCAGTTAATTCGGATGGAGCTGCTAACAGTGGTCTCGGTATAGCTGGTTGTGGCGGGGTGGTGTGTGCTTACCAGGGGCCCTGGCTTGGAGGTTTTACCAAAAGGCTTTTCGTAAACTCTGCCAATTTGGCTGAATTGTGGGGTGCTTTAGAAGGCCTCAAGTTTGCCCTAAGCAAAGGCTTTATGACTATTGGGCTTCAAATGGATTCCTCTGTCATCGTTAATTGTCTGAATGGGAATGATCCGGGTAGTATTGCAGGGCGCCAACTTGTTCGAAGAATTAGACAACTCCTTGCTTGTCTCACTCATGTGCGTATCATCCACATTTATCGGGAAGCCAACAAAGTCGCAGACGAGCTCACTTCGATGGGATGCCATTATGATGATGTGCTCTTACTTTTGATTCCCCTGCTCCTGGTGTGGTTTCTCTTGTTGATGCTGATGTAATTGGAGTTGCTACTCTGCGTTTGATCCTTGTGTAGTTTTCCTTTTGGGCTTTAGCCTCATTTAATCTCAAAAAAAAATTATTCTCATCAAATGATGTTAGCTACAATTTCTCATGTAATATTAATTATTATTTTTTAATTGTACTATCTAATTAAAATAATATCTATCGCTTCCAAATTATTATATTCAATGTTTCATAAAGATGATTTGGTAAAAATATCATTCCCCTTCCTTCATTTTTTTTTTTTGACAATATTTTTTTTTGACAAAGATAATTTTTTTTAATATGTGTGAAATAAGTTAAAATGACATTTATTGTAAGGGAGAAAGACTAAATGAAGTACTCCTTAGTCTTATTCACCCCTTTACCCTCTCAAAAATACTCCCTCCGTCTCACTTTGTTTGCAGTTTAAGGTTTTACCACACCCTTTAAGAAAAATGATTAGGAGTCTAGATTTTTTAAAAAGTGTTGTTTAATTTATTATTTAACCATTTATCTCTCTACATAGATAAATGTGAATCTTTTTATTGGAGGTAAAAAGTTGTCATATTAATAAGGGTAAAAGAACTTTAGAAGTTTCATCGAAAATTTAAAACAACAATCTATCTAAGACAAATTGATTTTGCTAAAACAATAAACAATTTGGAATAAATGGAGTAATTACTCGAGTGATTTATACAAAAATAATTAAAAAGGGCCTCTTAATCTCTCCTCTGTCTCATTCACCCCTTTACCCTCTCAAAAGTTAAACCTTCCATAAAATCAAAATAAACCAACCTCTCAACTACCTTAACCACTCCCACAATCTCCATTTCAAGTTTTCAACACATCTCCATACTATTGTCTCTCTCACTCCTTCCTCTTTAGCTCTTCAAAGTCATCCACTTCTATATCTCCTTCCTCAATCATCAAAATTGAAACTTTAAACAACCAAATTTTACCCTCTTTCCCAAACACAAAAAATCAAAGCAAAAAAACCCAGAGTCTACCATTTCCCATTTCCTTCAAAAGAAAAAAAAAACCCAACTTTACCCTCCAAATTCTCAATCTCCCAAATACCACCAAAAAAAGTAAGAAAAATTCAAACTTTGTTCAATCCCAGTTTCCACTTCAATGTGGCGACCATGGAACAAATCTTCATTCTCCTATTCTTCCTTCAAAGACATTCAAACCCTCTTCTTAGATGAACCTTCTAATAACAAACCCAAACCCTCTATTTTCCACCGAGTAACACTCGCTAACTCGCTTCTCCGAGCCTGGTCAACTCAACCCAGACTCACACATTCATCCTCACATGACGATCCACGCTCCAATCACGAGCTTCATCCCGGTTCACAGCAGCGCGTGGTGATATACTTCACAAGCCTGCGCGTGGTAAGGAAAACGTACGACGACTGCAAAACGGTGCGTTCCATTCTACGCGGGTTTCGAGTTGCGTTAGATGAACGAGACGTGTCGATGGACTCGAGTTTTCTCACGGAGCTTCGTCGGGTTACGGGTCGGAAAACCGGGTTGACACTGCCCCAGGTTTTTATTAACGGAAGGTACGTTGGTGGGGCGGACGAGATGAGGTGTCTGCATGAGAATGGTGAGCTCAAGAAGCTTCTCGAAGGGTTGGCCACAGTGGATTTTCATTTGCGTGCGTGCCACGTGTGCGGTGATCATAGGTTTGTTCTTTGTGGGGAGTGCTCTGGTGCGCGCAAGGTGTACGCGGAGAAAGGTGGGTTCAAGACTTGTACGGCTTGTAATGAGAGTGGGCTTATCAGGTGCATCTCTTGTTCTTGTTGACCCATGTGCACCTTCCTATTTCTCTCATTTTTTCTTGTCATTGTCATAGACTCATAGTGTGGAGTTTTTTCTTAAAAATAATTTCCTTTTTACCCCAATTGACCCCTCACTTAATTCTGTATGTACCAAATTGCCCCATTTTTTGGTGGATTGAAAATCAGGTTTACCGTGGCAGATTTCTTGTTTTTGTTTTATTTATTTAGTTATTTATTTATGAATTCTCTAAGAATTTGGCCGTCCAAGTGGTAGTTTCTAATCTTCATATTTCATCGGCTTAAATACTTTTTTTTAGATAAGCAAAAATTGTATTGATGGAGCATTAGGGGTGCACTAATCTCATTTATCTTAAAAAATGGGAGGGCCTCTTCAAAACCTCTTTGAGTCAAAACCCAGTGGGAAAAAGACTCAGACAGTAAAAAGCGTACCTCAAAACGGAATTGGGTTGCTAATAATGTGAATGTCAACCCACCGTTTCTTCCTCTTCTAAGCATTGAAGTGGATTCGACCACCACGTTGAAATAGAAATAGAGGAGCCTAGCTTCAATCTATACACACACCAACTCCAAGTTAAGCTTTTGATGTGGTTCACCACAGATTCGTCATTTGGTTCCTCGTCGTTAAAAATAACACCATTCAATAACACCATTCCTAACAAGCCACACACTCCAACATGTTGTTAACCGGAACATGTGCTTCGTACGCTTCGCCTTCTTCCCTTTGCATAAGCGACTACATCTAAGGAAAAAGTCAATAATATCCAGGGACATATTGAGATCAACTCCGAGCCAAGAGCCAACAAGCTGCCAAACGGAACGAGCAAAGCTACATACAGCTGAGAAACAAGTGGCTGGCTAACTCGCGAAAGTTACTGCACAGCGAGCAGCTAGCCTCCTGTTCAGAATGGAGGACTTAAATACTTAGATGTAAAATATAAAATTACCTAGTTACCCCCCTCTTTTTAAGGGGGCAAATGAATAATTTTATATTTTGCAGGGGGTAACCGGATAATGTTGTATTTTGCAAGGTGTTTTTAAATATTTTTTTCCCGAGAGAGATAAATGGATAATGACTATATTCGTAGGGGTAATAAGTATTTAAGTCTATTTTGTTATACATATTTTTAATGGTTTTTTTTGAAGCAAAGATATTTTTAATGGTTGAAAAATTAAATAAACAGAATTTAGTGGTTGAAATATTTCAAAAAATAAGCAGAATTTAAACAGAATTTTTTTTTATGGTTGAAATGCTAATTAATTATGCTAGTTCAAATATTTCAAAAAAGTAAACAGAAATTAATGGTTTTTTTAAGCAAAAATATTTCAAAATTTTAATATATTGAAAATTACTTATAAAATGGGATGAAGGTATAATGTGGCGATGGTGTAAAGTTTTCTTACATCATGGTAGACGTAACTTCAAAGATCATTGTAATAAAATCAAAATGATTTATGATGTGTTAATTTTTGATTGGTTCACCTTGTAAATTTTTTATACACCTTTATTTGATGTATACCAACTAAAAAATTTAAATATTTGTATCTAACTTTTCATTTAATCTATTCACCCATTTTAATAGAATCATTAAATTTTTGAAGACTACTATAAATTTACTATCTAAAAAAATAAGAAGACATAATGACTATTTAAACTGATTAATATTTAAGACACACGTGACAAATACTTGTCAGTAATATCTAAAATATGACAAATAGTTGTCACTGCTATATAAAAAACACAAAATACATATTTTTTATTGATAATCTACTATCTATCTTTTACTAACTACTATAATCTACTAATCAACTCAAACATTTAATTGAAACTATGAGATAACTACACTGATACATAAAAAATACGGGATAACTATTGAAGTGGAAACAGTGATATTGAAGAAAACTTCTCATTTAAATGATAATGTTACAATTGAGAGTGTTATATACACTTGAAGGTCTGGATTTCAGTCTAACTGAATCCGTTAGAGAAGAAGAAAGAAATAACTAACTGTACAACATAATCTATCTAAATAATGTAACTAACTTAACTATAGTGACTTATTCTAACTAAGGTTAATTGCACTATGTAAATTACAACAGTAACTAGTAAAGAGTAAATGTAAAATGAAATAAGACTATTTATTACTCTAATACTCCCCCTCAAGTTGGAGTGTACATACTATGTAGACCCAATTTGGAGATGAGTTCTTTGAAATGAAGATGTAGAGATGGGCTTTGTCAAGATATCGCCTAACGGGTGAGCGAGAGGAACATGCACTAGCTTGGTGATGTTGGCAAGTACCTTCTCTCGTATGAAATGACAGTCTATCTCTATGTGTTTCGAACGTTCATGGAAAATTGGATTTGAAGCTAAGTGCATGGCAGACTGGCTATTAGTGAAGACCATTGTAGAAGAGATTTGAACTTCAAAGTCTGCAAGTAGGGAGGTAAGCCATTGAACTTCACTAGCAACACTAGATAAGGATCTGTACTCGGCCTCAGCTGATGAACGTGACACCACTTGTTTCTTTGATTTCCAAGAGATCAAAGAGTTCCCTAGAAAGGTGCAGTAACCAATTGTACTTCTGCGTGTGTCTGGGCAACTGGCCCAATTAGAATCTGCATATGCTGTAACATGCAGAGAGGAATTTGCTGTAAAAAATAGACCTGTGGCAGGAGTACCTTTAAGGTATCTCAACAAATGATGAACAACATCTAGATGTGCAGAAGTGGGCTTAGCCATGAATTAACTAAGCTTATTCACAACGAAACATATATCAGGTCTAGAGATTGTCAAGTAAAGTAATCTTCCTATTAATCTTCTATACAGGGTATTATCAGGCAAAGGATCACCCATGGAAGCACTGAGCTTGAGATTACCATTGGCAAGGAAGCGGGTTTGCAGTCCATAAAACCAGAGTCTTGGAGAAGAGACAATGTGTATTTTCGCTAAGAAAGGGAAATGCCATCAGCTGCTCTAGCTATTTCAAGACCAAGAAAATATCTGAGAGTGCCCAAAACTTTGAGTTTGAAAAGGCTCTCAAGTTGTGATTGAACTTGAGTGATTCTAGTGGAGGAAGGACTAGCAACAATGATGTCGTCTACACAAACTAATACAACTACATATGAAGATCCAGATCCAACACTAAAGAGACTGTAAATATTCTTGGATTGTTTGAAGCCACATTGAAGGAGGGCATATGTGAACTTAGTGAACCACTGTCTTGAAGCTTGTCTAAGGCCGTAGATGGACTTGTTTAATTTACAAACAAGTTGCTCCCCCTTGGTTTTGTACCCTAGAGGTAGGTCCATATAAACTTCTTCAAACAAATCACCATTCAAGAATGCATTGTTAACATCTAGTTGTAACAAATGCCAATTCTTGACTGCAGCTAAGGCTAGAACAATCCTAACAGTTGTTAGCTTGGCTACAGGGCTAAATGTGTCCACAAAATCAACTCCAGCTTGTTGTGTGTAACCTTTTGCAACCAGACGGGCTTTATACTTATCAAGGGATCCATCAGGGTTAGTTTTGACCTTGTAGACCCATTTACATCCAATGGCGTGCTTGTCCTTTGGCAAAGGAACAAGAGTCCGAGTATGGTTGAGTTCCATGGCATCAAGCTCAACTTTCATGGCTTGTTGCCATTCAGGGAATTTTGCTGCTTGATGGTCAAACTGGGGTTCATAGTAGGATGAAATTTGGTTGATGAAGTTGGCATAGTTGTGGGAAAGTTTGTGGTGAGAGATGTAATTCTGTATAGGGTAGTGAGATACAGTGTTACATTGATAATTGGTCAAGTAAGAAGGAGGGTGAGGTACCTTAGTGGATCTTCTAATAGGTGTAGGTGTGCCATTTGGAATACTAGTTGGGATGAAAGAGTTGTTGATAGTCACGGGTGCTGGTGTAGCAAGTGTTTCTGTGACTGTGGGAGGTGGTGGAGGGCTAGGTGTAGTATCTTGTGGTAAGTCAATATCTGGCAGGGATTTTGGTAGAACACAGTTTGGAAATAGATCTACCACATGATCAGACACAGGGAGATTGTGAAAAAGGAAGGTTGATTCATGAAAAACAACATTTCTGGATATAAAGAATGTCCTAGTTTGTTGGTTGTATATCTTGTAACCTTTGTATCCAATAGGGTAGCCTAAGAAAATGGAAGGTATGGCTCTAGGTGTGAGCTTGTCTCTCTTTGATGGAAGAGTGGAAGCATATGCTAAACACCCAAAAGTTCTAAGAGAAAACAAGTCTGGTTCCTTGCTGAAGAGAAGATAAAAAGGAGTTTTGTGATTGAGTAAAGGTGATGGAGTCCTATTAATGAGAAAAAAGCAGTTTTTAAACACTCCCCCCAAAAGGTAAGAGGTGTCCTAGATTGGAAATATAAGACTAGTGACATTGAGTAGGTGTTGGTATTTTCTTTCCACTACAGAGTTTTGTTGTGGTCTTTCTACGCAATTAAATTGGTGTAGTGTTCCCTTAGTGGTAAGAAAGTCAGTGAGAGCTAGTTCTTTGGCATTGTCACTCCTAAGGGTTTTGATTTTAGTGTGAAATTGGGTCTCAACCAGCTCAAAGAATTGCTTAATGTAAGTAGTAGCTTCAGACTTATGAGACAACAAATATATCAAAATGAATCTAGAAAAATCATCCACTAAAGTAAGGAAAAATCTTTTATTATCATGTGTGGAAGCATGGTATGGCCCCCAAATGTCACAATGCACTAAATCAAAAGCATAACTAGACATGTGATTAAAAGAATGAAAAGAGAGCCTTTTTTGTTTAGAGAGAGCACATATATCACAAGAATGTGGCGTGTGTGAGTTGGAAACAGTAAAGCCTAGTGTTTTACTAAGAGAAATCAGACATTTATTGGACAAGTGTTCCAAACGAGAATGTCAAAGCTTGAAAGCAGCAATATTTGAAACCTGGTTGCAAGAGTGTATACCAGATGCAGAAGTGTGTGGAGTGAGAACAAAAACCTCATGGACTTGAGGAGGGGCCTGATGAGCTTTGAAAAGGTATAGACCTTTGTCAAGCTCACCTCTCCCAATCAACTTCATGTGCTTGAGTTCCTGCATCACATATTGAGTTCCTTGTAAGAACATGGCAATATTAGAATTAGTTAATAATGCACCAACAGAAAGAAGATTGACATTAAAACTAGGAATATAAAACACATTATGGAGAATAATGTGGGGGCCTAAGGAAACAGATCCAATGAAGTTGGTCGTATGACCGATCCATTTGGTAAGGTAACAGTGTATCCCTTGACTTGTCTAATGGAAATGAAATTGTCAAGGGTGTATGCTATATGACATGTTGCTCCGTTATCAATTATCCACACATGACAATTAAATGACAATTTCAAATACTTAGCAGAAGTTAGATTCAAGCATATATTGAAGATAATACCTGAAGTCTCACTATTTGTAGATGTTTCTGGACTAGGTGTGGCTGCCTGGGACATTTGAGTAGAGAGCAAGGCCATGAGCATCTTGCACCGGGCAGGAGTAAAGTTGAGCTCCGAGAGAGGCTCGGTTGTGGCGCGTGACATGGTTCACAGAGGCAGAACTCGTGGTGGAGGACTTGTTCTTCCCATAACCCGATGGATAGCCATGGATTTTGTAGCACTTGTCCACGATGTGTCCAAGAATCCCACAATGTGTGCATAATGGACGATCTTTCTTAGTAGCATGAGGTTTAGACTGATTCTTGATTGGTAAGCCTTCACAAAGAAAGGCAATTTGAGCCTCTAAGGAGGGTCCTGGTTTTTGTGACCGAGTTCTCTATGCTTCTCATCTTGGAGAACCAATGAAAACACCTTTGCAATGGTTGGAATGGGATCCATGGCAAGAATTTGACCACGGACATGGGGAAAACCATCAGAAAGTCCCATAAGGAACACCATAACGTATTCACACTCAGATTCAGCAAGAAGAGGCTTGAGACCACCACAGGTGCAAGTGTTCTCAGCCTTGAATTCTTGCAATTCGTCCCTAAGAGATTTCAACTTTGTGTAGTATTGAGTGACAATCAAACTACCTTGTTCTAAGCTATTGATTTCTTTACACAATTGATAAATGCGAGGGCCATTTACCTGTTGAAATCGATTCTTGAGGTCGTTCCAGATATCTTCAGCCGAATTTGCGTAAACAATCGATGCAACAATATCCTTTGAGACCGCATTCAAGAGCCACGAACAAACTGTGTTATCATTCCTCTTCCAAGCAGCTTTCTTCTTGTCATCATTAATCTCGGAGCAAGGAAAAGAACCATCCACAAAGCAGTATTTGTTCTTCTCCTTTAGAGCAAACCTCATTGAACGATACCAAGAGTTGTAGTTGTCGCCAGTGAGAGTTTGAGTGACGAGAACTAAGCCGGAGTGATCATTGGAGTGAAGATAGAGAGGATCAGAAACATCTGGTGTTGCAATTTGAGACGCCATGCAAATGGTGAAAATTAGGGTTCCAATGAGAAACAAGAATCAATCGATGGATTGAAGCACAGAACAGATGATTTCTGAAGGGGAAATGTGAAATTCAACGATGAAAGGAGGATTCGAGATACAATTGACGAAACAAATCCACAATCGATGAGAATCGAAGTAAATGAATAGTAATCGGAGAAGAAGGGTGCGGAAGCGGAAATTACTCAATTGATACCATATTGAAGTGGAAACAGTGATATTGAAGAAAACTTCTCATTGATTAACTGAATGATAATGTTACAATTGAGTGTTATATACACTTGAAGTTGTGGATTTCAGTCTAACTGAATCCGTTAGAGAAGAAGAAAGAAATAGCTAACTGTACAACAAAATCTCTCTAACTAATGTAACTAACTTAACTATAGTGACTTATTCTAACTTAACTGCACTATGTAAATTACAACAGTAACTAGTAAAGAGTAAATGTAAAATGAAATAAGCTATTTATTACTCTAATAATAACTGATATATAACAAAATGCGGGGATAACTGCAATGATATATAAAAAGACAGGATAGCTAGCTGCACTGATATAAAAAACACAAGATAACAACACAGATATATAAAAAAATATACCGCATTGATACATAAAAAACACAGGATAAATGTACATATTGTTTTTAAATGATACTTTTTTTAGATAATCTTTTAAATGATACTTTTAAATATTTAGATTTTAATATTTATCTATTTTTTATTTGAAACTCATTTTTTATCTACTTTAAATTTGTCTTTATTTTCACGGGGTAATGTTCATACTATTTTAATACTGTCCAATTCATTCATAAAAAAAACACGACAGCACCCGTGCATATGAACGGGTATCCTACTACTTACTTATAAAATGGGACGGAGGTATAATGTGGTGATGGTGTAAAGTTTTCTTAGATCATGGTAGACGTAACTTCAAAGATAAATGGAATAAAATTAAAACGATTTATGATGTGTTAATTTTTGATTGGTTCATATTTTTAAATTTTTTATACACCTTTGGTTGATGTATACCAACTAAATCGTTTAATTATTTGTATCCAACTTTTCATCTAATCTGTTCACCCATTTTAATAGATTTTTTTGTTAACCATTGTAGTTTATATTGCATTAATTTTTAATTAATCTATAGGCTTTTTAATTAATTAAGACTCAAAAATTAGTTATTTAGTTTTTCAGCAATTGAAATAATTATTGAATGAAAAGTATTGTGAAAAATCACGATTAAGGTCGAGGAAATTTCAAAGAAACAAAAAAGAATATGAGGAGGAGAGATCTGCATGCATGGCAAAGCCAATTTACCACTTACCCAAAAAAGATAGGACATTTTTTTTGCCTTTGTGTTCTTAATGTCACATAGCAGTTACGTGTGTCTTACCTATAAGTTATGTTTTCAATATAAAAGTAGAACAATTTGACATTATTAGGGGAGGGGTGGGCATCAATGTTATTTAGTTTAGACAAAGAATAATGATATTCATACACATTTTTGACAATCAAGGACTGAGACACATAGCGAGGATGCAATGACTGCAGTGACGAACTACAAAAATCAAAATTGATTTATCTTGCTAACAAATCTCATAGTTAACCTCTCTTCTCTTTTCATCATAAAGAGCCTTCATGGGAGCTTGTGCCTTGGACAGATTCGTAGGCAATAATGCCAAGATTTCCTCTCTAGTGCTCAACAATTTATCGCTCACAGCTACCTCCGAAGAGCCTGCCACATAGGAGGGAATAGAAGGCGGGGACTTGCCGTAGACAATCTGATATGGAGTGAGGCCAGCAACTATGTGGAAAGCAGTGTTGTAATGATATTCAGCCCAAATAAGGAAACAGTACCATAGGAAGGCTTGTGGTGAACAAAACTCCTCAAATATTGCTCAATAGTTCGGTTGGTCACTTTCGTTTGCCCATCCGTTTGAGGATGATAGGATGAACTTATATGCACCAGAGTGCCACTGAACTTAAACATTTCAGTCCAAAATTCACTGATAAAAATGGGGTCTCAGTTAGAAACTATACTCTTTGGCAACCCATGTAACTTGCAAACTATGTTGACAAAGAGCTCAGCTACTTTATAAGCCGTGAAATGAGAGTGAAGAGCCCCTAAATAAATGCTTTTGGAAAAGTGATCCACAATAACCAACAGAACTGAGAATCCTTTAGAGTTTGGCAAACCATTCATAAAATCTAAGGAAATATCTTTCCAAACATGAGTTGGAATTGGAAGGGGTTGAAGCAGCTCACTAGGCTTACCAGTGACTTACTTAGTTTGTTGACACACCAGACACTTACTAAAAAACTTGGTAATATCCTTCCTCATTGAATCCCAACAAAAGTTTGCCGACAAATGCTTGAGAGTCTTGACTACTCCCGCATGACCCCCAATAGGAGTCTCATGAAACTCCTTCATGAGAAATAACTTGAATCTGGATGTGGATGGAATCCAAATTCTATCCTTCTTCAACAATAAACCATTCACTAGTTTGAATTCAGGATAAGACAGAGGATCACGGGCCACCTTTTGGCAAAAGTCTTGATAGGAAGGATCAAGAATCAGTTCCTTCTTAAGATCATCAAAAAAGAGGAAGTGGGGAGTGGACAAAACATTCAATTCATCTATTTGAGGTTCATAACAGTGAGACAATGCATCGGCCACAATATTACTCTTGCCCGATTTGTATTGAATCTCATAATGATACCCAAGCAATTTAGATAAATAATATTGTTGCTATGGGGTTTGAATTACCTGAGTAAGAAGCTCCTTTAAGCTATAGTGATCCGTTTGAATGATAAAGAAACGTCCCAACAAATATTAGCGCCAACGCTTAACGACGCTAGTGACACTACGCCAGAATTGTAAAAAGAGATCGTCACCTTTAGTAGCGTTTATAAAAAAACGCTAGCCATTTTAATAACACGCTACACCATTAGTAGCGCTTTAAAAGTAAAACGCTACCTATTAGGTAACACGCTAGACAGCATCCCTCAGCGCTTTTACTCAAAACGCTAGCAAATTAGAAAACACGCTAGACGGATCCCTAGCGCTTTTATTCAAAACGCTAGCCAATTAGAAAACACGCTAGATAGATCCCTAGCGTTTTTAGAAAGCGCTAGCTATTTAGAAAACACGCTAGACGGATCCCTGCGCTTTTATTCAAAACGCTAGCCAATTAGAAAACACGCTAGATAGATCCCTAACGCTTTTTATAAAACGCTAGGTATTTAGTAAACACTCTAGACATATCCCTAGCGCTTTTACTCAAAACGCTAGGTATTTAGAAAACACGCTAGATAGATCCCTAGCGCTTTTTAGAAAACGCTAGGTATGGTTAAATAATTTTTTTGTTTCCCATTGAGCTACTTCCTCTTTCAAATAACACTCTTACCCGTAAACGCAAAAATCACTCACCCGTAAAACGCAAAACCCTAACACCCTAACTCAAATTAACATCATCTCTCTCAACGAAAATCATCTCTCTCAAAGGTGAACATCATCTCTCTCACTCTCGCACAACATTGGTGAGTTTTCTGCTTCTTTCTCTGCTTCTTGTTAGATATTAATTGTGGGTTCTAGTTTAGAAATATATTAGTTTTGTCACTTGTGCACACTAGACTCTTCTTCTTTTTTTTCACCACTAGCCTCTTCTTGTTACACATAAATTAATTGTTTGGAAGACTAGACTATATGGTTCCTTTGTCTTGACCAAATGACCGAGAATAGAAATAGAATATGATATAGATATAGCTTGGGAAAATAAGGAGTGGAATTGAAAAAATTTAAAAGAGGAAATTTTGTTTGTTTTTTTATATGAATTGATTCTTCATTATATTCGAATTGCTTGATGGGTCATATGTTAAAGTTCTCTTCTCGTGATTTTATTATAAATATTTGGCAATTATGGATAGAAATTGGATGTCCGCCAATCGTCGCCCAAGGAGTATACACCGAGTGGATTATTTTGTGGTAGTCGTGGCCGTTGTTGAACGCTTAGGGACTTCTAGTGGTATGAAATGTCCTTGTTTAAGGTGTTGTTATGTAAAATCGCCATCGCAGAGGAGTTGGCACGACATTTAAAGGCGAATGGAATTGATCAAAGTTACACTTGTTGGATAATGCACGGTGAGAAAAAGGTGAATCTTCAAATATGAATGATATTAGTAAGAGATATGCGCCACGGCTGACACCGGAACACATTCATTTGATGCGAACGAATTTGAAGAGATGGCAAAGGTGGTTGAAGAGGATCTTAATGATTGTCCCGAAATGTTTGAGAAGTTGATAAGCGATGCAGAGACACCATTGTATGCGGGTTGTAATGAATTCACAAAATTATTGGTCGTGATCAAGTTGTATAACTTGAAAACTCGCCACGGATGGACGGATAAAGAGCTTTACCGATTTACTCTCACTTCGAAAGAAATGTTGCCGAATGATAATGTGCTTCCTTCTCGACGTATGATGCAAAGCAAATGTTGGGGTCTATTGGCTTGAACTATGAGAAGATACACGCTTGTCCGAATGATTGCATTTTATTTCGGAATGAACATGCGTTGTTAAAGTCGTGTCCTAAATGTAATGCACCAGCGATATAAGAAGAAAGAGTCCGCTCCACAAAAGGTGTTGTGGTATTTTCCTATAATTCCTCGATTTAGGCGCATGTATCGTAGTTCGTAAGATGCAAAACACTTGACATGGCATGAGGATGAAAGGATTAAAGATGGTATGCTCGACACGTGATTCTCCGCAATGGAAAAAATCAATATTGAGTATCCTAATTTCGGGGATGACCCGAGAAACCTACGCCTTGCATTGTCTCTGGCGATGGATTTAACCCGCACGGTATCCAGAGTAGCTCCCACAATACATGGCCCGTGATTTTGGCGATTTATAACTTATCGTGTGGCTTTGCATGAAACGCAAATATATGATGTCGTTTTTGTTAATTTCTCGCCCCAAACAACCAGAAATGATATTGATGTATACTTGGCTCCTTTAATTGAAGACTTGAAGCAAATGTGGGAGATTGGGGTAGAGGTGTATGATGGGTTCAGAGAAGAAAGTTTCACCACGAGGCTATGATCTTTGGCACAATTAACGACTTTCCCCGCATACGGCAATCTATCTGGGCATAAAGAACAAAGGCGCGTGTGCATGCCCTATATGTGAAGATAACACAGATTGGATGTGGTTGGAACATGGTAAGAAGAATATCTATCTTGGTCATCGTAGATTTTTGCCATCAACTCATCACTATCGATTGTGGAGAAAGGCATTTGATGGGAATACAGAACACGTAGAGCTCCCCGCCTTTGACGCCGATGCAGTATTTGAAAAGGTGGAAGATTTGAACATTAAATTTGGGAAGCCTTTTGCAGGAGAGATTGCTAAACGGGGTGGAAGAAAAGTCGATTTTCTTTGAGTTGCCATCTTGGAAGTCATTATATGTAAGGCATTTCATTGATGTGATGCATGTTGAAAAGAATGTCTTCGAAAGTGTCATTGGTACCTTACTCAATATGCCGGGTAAGACTAAAGATACCATCAACTCAAGGTTGGATTTGGTTAGTATGGGTTCGAGACCGAATTGGGTCCCAGAAAGAAGGGTACACGTGCATATCTACCTCCGCAACTTTCATACTCTATCTAGAAAGGAGAAGACTGTCTTTTGTGAGTTTCTTCATGGAGTTAAAGTTCCGGAGGATACTCTTCAAATGTGGCGACTCTTGTATCGATTAAAGACCTCAAGTTAAAGTCTCTAAAGTCCCACGATTGTCATGTTCTCATGGAGAATTTGCTACCCATTGGTATACGATCTATTTTGCCTAAGAAAGTGCGTCGGACCTTAACCAAACTTTGTTTATTCTTTAAGGCGATTTGTAGTAGAGTGATTGACCCCGAAAGTTGCCAACATTGCAAAGAGAAATTACATCACACTTTGTGTGAGCTTGAGATGTATTTCCCACCTTCCTTTTTTGACATAATGATTCATCTAATAGTTCATCCGGTTAGAGAGACACAATTGTGTGGCCCATGTTACATGAGATGGATGTATCCGTTTGAGCGTTACATGAAGATATTAAAAGGATATGTGAAAAATCGATCACGACACGAGGGTTGTATTGTTGAGCGCTATATAGTTGAAGAGGCTATTGAGTTTTGCACGGGCTATCTATCTAGTCTTGAATATTCGTGGGGTTTGCCGCCAAGGTCTCACATGAAGGAAGGATTAGTAAAGGGATGACATGAACTAAATTAGTGATGGTATCAAGGAAAGAACTAGAGCAAGCACACTTGCACGCTCTTCTTCACAATGATAGTGAGGTTGATTCATATGTTGCCAAGCACAAGGAGATTCTTAAGAGTCAATTCCTGAAAAAGAAGCAAGTTTGGTTAGCAAAAGAACACAATAGGAGTTTCATAGTGTGGCTAAAACATCACATTGATGGTGAGTGTGTTTGAATCCTACTTGATTTCAAAAAGATTGAGATGGTTAGCAAAAGGTCCAAATATACATGTCTTCTCTTACAAATGACTATCTAATGAACGAGTGCACTTTCTATACAAAAGAACAAGATGATCGTGAGTAAAATGCAAAATAGTGGGGTGACTCTTGTAGCTCATTCTATGCATGCATCCAAAGGCAAAGATAGAAATCCCATATATGCGAATATGTCTTACTTTGGCTTCATTGAACACATATGGGAGTTGGATTACAATATGTTTCAGGAGCCTGTGTTCAAATGTGAATGGGTTGACAATAATACTGGTTTACAGATTGATGAATTAGGGTTCATGCGGGTGAATTTCAACAAGTTAGGATATAAAGATGAACCTTTTATTTTAGCATCGCAAGCTCAACAAGTGTTTTATGTCACCGATCCAGCTTAATATCAATTGGTCTATTGTTCTATTGATCGACAAAAATTTGTGTATAACAACGATGATGATGAAGCACCCGATGATGTTGGTGTTGAGGACGACCCTTTCTTCAGAACATCAAAACCAATAATAGGGGAAAATACTTCTATAGAGGATGTTGTATATTTTAGAAAAGATCATAATGATGAAATTATTATTCGCTCGGAAAAAAATACCAAGACGCGAATTGCAAACAAAAATTTTATCTAGGAAAAGGAAAAGGTAATATAGACTTAATGATATCTCGTTATTTTTTATTAATAGATAATATTTATATTGTTTTTGTAAATTTAACAATAACATGGATTATATATGTTATATTGCAGTCGATGGCATCACTTAGTGATCATGAGATCTAGTGGTCAAGACAAAGTAGTCATTGAGGGTCAGGTTTATTATATATGTTTCTAGCTTTAATTTGTAGCTACTTTTGAGTTTCATAATGTAAGTTACTTATTATGTTGTATGATTTGGATATATATTAATTATGTTGTAAGTAATTGTTAGTTTAATATGGTCTTTTGGTGATATGTACATATGTGTGTGTATCTATATATTGGTTTGTAATGATATATTGGCTGAATTTTGTTGGAATGTATTTTCTGAATTTTGTTGGAAGGAATGAATTTATAGGTTGTAATTAAAATGGAGAACAAACCAAAATAAAAAAATATTTAAAAAAATTCAATTTAATAGGTAGCGTTTTAGAGTGAAAACGCTAGAAATAAAGTTAAAATTATTCAATACCTAGCGTTTTATAGATAAAACGCTAGGAATTGTAAAGAGGAGCTAGAGGATCCCTAGCGTTTCGTAAAACGCTAGGAATGGTAGTAAAAGGTGCTATAGCATCCCCAGCGTTTTTACATAAAACGCTAGGAATGTTAGTAAAAGGTGCTATAGCATCCCTAGCGTTTTTATATAAAACGCTAGGAATGTTAGTAAAAAGGTGCTATAGCATCCTCAGCGCTTTTATATAAAACGCTAGGAATGTTAGTAAAAGGTGCTATAGCATCCCTAGCGCTTTCGTAAAACGCTAGGAATTGTAAAAAGCGCTATATAAGATCCCTAGCGCTTTTACATAAAACGCTAGGAATGGTAGTAAAAATTTTAATAGCATCCCTAGCGTTTACTGAAAAAACGCTAGGAATTGTAAAGAGGCGCTATAGCATCCCTAGCGTTTTATGTAAAAACGCTAGGATGCTATTAAAATTTTTACAAGGCGCGCTCTCATCTCTCTCACACACACTCACGCTGTCTCTTCATCTACCTAACTCCTCTCTTGCGAAAACCCAAATAAAACCCGAAACCTCTTCGTTCATCCCTTCTCGTGAGACCCGGGCAAACCAAACGACCCATCCTCTTCGCTCATCCTCTTCGCTCATCCCTTGCGAACAACCCACACTCCACGTATTCGCTCATCATCCGTAAAACCCATAAACGCGCGACCGGAAACCTAAAACGCAGTAAACCCATCCTCTTCGCTCATCCTCTCTCTCCTTGGTGTTATCTTACCACGCAGCAAGAAGCACCCATTTGTTTCCTTTTTCTCGCACTCTCTCCCTTTCAAAAGGTATTCTTTGCAACATACTCTCACCGGTTTTTTTTGTTGTTTGTTATGTATCTTTTGTATGGCGTTCTCTCATTACTTAGCTCAATGTTATATTTAATTAGTTGTTAGATTAGTCGACTTAGATAGCATTATTAACTTTCCTAGTGCATGGCTTTCCTAGTGCATGCATGGCTTTCTCTGCTTAGTGCATGGCTTTCATATATATGTTTACTCTAGGTTCTTAGTGCATGGCTTTCCTATATATGTTTACTCTAGGTTATATACTTAGTGCATGACTTTCCTATGTATGTTTACTCTAGGTTATATACTTAGTGCATGGCTTTCCTATGTATGTTTACTCTAGGTTATATACTTAGTGCATGGCTTTCATCATTACTTAGTGCATGGCTTCTTCTATATTTTGTTAAGTGTTTGTTGGTTCTAAACAATTAGAAAGCTAAAACTCACCGAGTCTATTTCATTTGGGTCATTGCAAGTGAGATGGCATCACATAGTGATCATGAGAGTAGTCGTGGTGGTGATGGGAGTGATAGAAACACAAAGAAGTTCACTCCCGAGGAATTACATCGAAAAAGAATATCGTCCATCGGATAAGTAAAGGACACGAGAAATATAAGGTAAGTTAATTACTAATTATTAATGTTGTTCTCTACCTTTCCAAGTTATCTAATTATTTAATGATTTAATTATTTAAGGTCCGATGGAGTGTTAAAGGTTTGCCAATTGGAGACAACGGCACAAATTTAATTAGCTTTATTGGTACTAAGGTGAAACAAATCTTTCCAATTTCAATAAAAAGTTGGAATGAGAAAGATAATACGCTTTTGCCTAAACTGAAAGATGATTTTTGGTCCTTAATACAGTATATAATTTTAGACCTCTTTAATAGTCTTATTTAGTGAATTTTTAGTTGTATTTATTTAATCCATTTTTATGTATAAGTAGAAACACTTTGATGTCGATGATGCCCAAGAGATTGGATACTCAAGGAAGCGGGAAGGTTGCATCGGGCATATAGAATCGATGTGGGGAAAAAGTATACAAAACGGCTGATGGGACCATCGACAGAGCCTCCAAAGATCAGATGCCTAATTATAACTAAGGAGGATTGGACCAAATTTGTAGATATACACACTACAGATCCGGATTTCTGGTTAGTATATTAATTATTTAAGTTATATATATATATATATATATATATATATATATATATATATATATATATATATATATATATATATTTTCACAACAAGATATCATTCATTAATGTATACTTATGTTTTTAAATAGAAAAAGCAAAGCCAATAAAGTGAGAGCTTCTAATCCCGAGTACCCTTATAGAGGAGGTTCAAGTGGATATCAAATTCTTGAAGAAAGATTGGTAAGACACAATTAGTTTAATTTATTATGATTTAATGAATCTTTTAATTTACAGATTGATTAACAATTATTAAACTTAAATAGTTATTGCAAGAGGGGAAAGATCCAACTCAAGAATCCTTGATCGTTGTAATCGTCTGCAGTTAGAGGCCCGACAAAACAAGGATGGGAGATTGTGGATCCGAAAACTAAGGAGGTCAAGGACAAAATTGTAAGTATTCCAAAATTCATGTATTGTAATTTTAATTTTATGATTCCTAGCAAGTTGGAATTTGTGTCCGACTATATTTTTTAATCTGCTACTCGATTTTTTTGACACGTGAACATATTTTTTATTGTCGATTAAATTTCTTTGACACTTGTTTATTATTTTTATCCGTTACTCGATTTTTTTGACACGTGGACATATTTTTTATTGTCGATTAAATTTCTTTGACACTTGTTTATTATTTTTATCCGTTACTCGATTTTTTTGACACGTGAACATATTTTTATTGTCGATTAAATTTCTTTGACACTTGTTTATTATTTTTATCCGTTACTCGATTTTTTTGACACGTGGACATATTTTTTATTGTCGATTAAATTTCTCTTGACACTTGTTTATTAATTTTATCCGTTATTTATGTTTGTGCATCAAGAAAGCATATCACAATCTGTATCACAAGGAGATTTAACAGATTGTGATGGTCAACAAGATGTCCTTGCTCGTGCCTTGGGAAGGGAAGAGAGACAGGTCGGATTAGAGGTTATGGATATGGGATTCCTCCTACAACCGTGTTTGGGCCAAAGAGCCAAAGCAAGGGTGCGGGGATTGTAAAGTCATGGCGGCAAAGTATGACGAGCTATCCAAGAATGTTCTTTGTATTAATGGAAGAGAGACAGATGTTTAAGCGCTCTTGGCACAAAGGATTGGTGCACCATCCCCGCTGCACCACCCCTGCTTGAACCTATATCACCCGCCGCACTTCATAGCGCTTGAGATAGCCGCACCATCCCTTCAACACAGTATTTAACAAAACTCGACTTTTTTTTGTACATATGTATTTGATAAAATTATCATGTATATTTATTTTTCTTTATAATTGATTTAGGATAACTGTGAATGTGAGCTATATATTGCAAACCCACATCGAAAAGGTTGCGAAAGTGGGTTTGATATGTAACCAATTGAGTGCCACACCGCACAATTTACTTTACCCATGCCCGAAAACCATTTGAGAGTTAGGGTAGACTATTCAATAGAGGGTCTGCACCATTGCCCGCTCCAATTGCTAATGCGGATATATTTATCGTGGATCAAGCACTTAGTACTTTTGTGGCATGGCCCGAACAACTTGTCGTTGTAAGTGACAATATTTTTGTTAATAAGTTGATGACTATAATGTGTGTTAACTAACTAATTAATCATTTTTTTAATATATACTAGGTACCCCAAGTGTCCCGACCTTCCTTTCCATAAAAGTGTCCCGACCTTCCCTTCCACTACCAAACTCTCCCGACCATCTACTTATACACCACCAACATGTTGGTCAATTTCCCATTGATGAATTCCGTACATCGATTCTCTAAAGGTCCACATCACTCAAAAAATGAACCCGACGACCAAATTTTTTTTACCGCCGATAACATTGTGGGATCGAACAGTTGATAATGATCAACATGGAGGATCTCAAAGCTATAGTTGAAATGGATTGGGCCACTTTGCCATCGATATTAGAGTATACCAGAGGTATGTATTAAATTATTTGTACACAATAGTTGTTTATATTAGAGTATTGGATTGGAATGTATTTTCTGATTTGTCTGGAAGGGAATGAATTTATAGGTTGTAATTAAAATGGAGAACAAACCAAAATAAAAAAATATTTTAAAAAAATTCGGTCAATAGGTAGCGTTTTAGAGTGAAAACGCTAGAAATGAAGTTAAAAAATTCATTCAATACCTAGCGCTTTTAAAAATAAAACGCTAGGAATTGTAAAGAGGAGTTAGAGGATCCCTAGCGTTTTACGTAAAACGCTAGGAATGCTAATAAAGGTGCTATAGCATCCCTAGCGCTTTACATAAAACGCTAGGTATGGTAGTAAAAGGGCTATAGTATCCCTAGCGCTTTAATTTAAAACGCTAGGAATGGTAGTAAAAAGGAGCTATGGGATCCCTAGCGTTTTTATTTAAAACGCTAGGAATGGTAGTAAAAAGAGCTATGGGATCCCTAGCGTTTCGAAAACGCTAGGAATTGTAAAAAGGCGCTGGTCAATGGTTAGCGTTTATATAAAACGCTACGTATGTCTAAAACACGCCGGGTCAATGGCTAGCGTTTTTAAAAACGCTACTAATGGGGTGTACGCATTAGTAGCGCCCGACTTTCTCTAGCGCTTTAAAACGCTACCAATGCCCAAAAACGAAAAAATCCTAATACGTTTGCGTAGTGTGATGGCATGAAGCTCCCGAATGTAAGTAGAGGCCTTATACAACCGTAAGCGCACAATTTGTTTGAAGTAGGCGATATGGTGTTCCCTTGTAATAACATCGCACCCATTCTCAGTGCCTCAAGCATCACCTGACAATGAAAGGAAGCGAAAAACTGCGGTAGAGTCAACACAGGAGTTGTGGCTAGCGCCATTTTAAGAGTCTCAAATTCCCTTTGAGCCTTTACAAACCATTCAAAGGTGTTCTTCAATAGAGAAGTTAGGGGATGTGCCAATGTCGCATAATTCCTCACAAAACGACGATAGAGACCGTCCTAGAAAACCCCGTAAGCTTTTTACCAATTTAGGGGTAGGCCAATTAAAAACCCCTTATATTTTAAGTGGGTCTGGCGCAACAGTTCCTTCAGCAACTATATGACCCAGATAAGAGATATGTGTCTGGAAGAATGAACATTTAGCAGGCTTCAAATGGAAGTGATGAGATTCTAAAATGTCAAATAGCCGAGAAAGGTGAGCAAGATGAGCTTCCATAGAGTTGCTGAAGACTAAGATATTGTCAAAGAAAACTATCATTGTATTGCGAAGGAGAGACCTGAAGATATCATTCATGGTGGTCTAGAAGGTTGTAGGGGCGTCGCAAAGCCCAAATGGAATCACACATTATTCGTAATAATCGTCGTGAGTGCAAAACACTGTTTTGTGGACATCTTGAGGAGCAACACAAGTTTTATGAAATCCTGAAGTAAGGTCAAGCTTAGAGAAGATGTGTGCCTTACCCAATTTGTCCAAAAGTTCGTCAATGGTGGGCAAGGAAAAACGATCACGAATCGTGACTGCATTCAACGCACGGTAGTCAACACACATCCGCCAGGAGCCATCTTTCTTCTTGAGGAGAAGAATTGGGGATGAGAAATGGCTGTTGCTAGGCTGTATCCACCCAGTGTTGAGAAACTTAGCAATTTGAGCTTCGATTCCAGCTTTTGGGAATGAGGGTAGCGATATGGACGAACATTGACTGACTGTGTGTTAGCGGATATAGGGATAATATGGTCGGTTTGTCGAGGTGGTGGTAGGGTGGTGGGTTCAGAGAAGAGAACAAAGTATTTGGTGAGGAGTGTGGTGAGTTCGATTGAGAGGGTGGGTGTATCAGGCATGGAAGATGACGAGTTAGGGAGTCGTGTGGGTGTTTTGTTAAGTGGATCATGTGTGAGGCCAATTGGGCCTCTGGGTCATTTCTGGCTAGTCTCTGAAATCAGTGTAGGCCCATTGGTGGAGTGGGAGAACACATGTAAAAAAAGAGATCTTATAAAGGGAGTTACCAGTGAGCCCTTCTTCTTCTTCTTCTTCTTCTTCTTCTTCTCATTTTTTTCAAGTTTTTACAAAGTCTCTGTCAAATTTTTGTGAGCTCTTGCCTTTGAGTCAAAATTTACAAGTTTCAAGCTTTTCCATTGTTCCAAGTTAGTCTCTTCTTTGTCTCTATTTATTTGTTGGTTTTTCCATGAATTCTAAACCCATTCCCATTGTTGTTATTTTACCTACCAGTTTGATGGTGTAACACCCCATTTCTACTTGGAGTGCTACACTCACTTCAGCTCAAACAACAACAATTATAACACAAATGCTTCATTAAATAATATAATACGCAACACCAGCAAAAACGTGGAAATAGGATCCTTATCAATATGATAACTCAATCCATACACCGGAAAAATCTAACATCATGCAGCGGAAATGAACATAATCTCTAGGAGACAAACAACAGTCTCATCAAATATGTAAAACAGCAAAATACAAGGCTCAATAGCAAAAAGGGCTAAACAGTCATGATCCTAAAACCCATCCCCTAGGTGCTACGTATCAGAGCAGATCGACTCGGGGAAGTGAAGGGACTAAGCCTTCACTCATGGCTACCTGTGGTAAACAACAACAGAAAGGTGTGAGTCTCAAACCACATAATAAAGGATATAATAAGTAATATATTAATCATTGCAATCACAAATCATTTCACAACAGTCACATTCACTTCAGATATCATTTATGAGAATGAATGCAATGCAATGCAGTTATGCATGTGGTACCATTTGCCCTCATGGCATCATCATCAATAAGCTGAGTCCCCATGACTCTGGCCCCCATGGCCTGGCCCCCATGGCCTCATCATCACAATATAAACGTCGCGACCGCAGCCGAATGTATGCATGAGACTCCATGAACATGCCACACACACAATTACACATCATCAATATCATTTCTCACCTCATTGTTAATCTGAATTTTAGCCCCCATGGCTCATGCCCCCATGGCATCATCAACGGCTTAGCCCCCATGGCTCATGCCCCCATGGCATCATCATCATTCGTGTCCCAAGGACTAATCACAACTAGAGGACTAAAACCTCACTCAAGGACCTAAACACCACTTAGGACCAACACACCACCTAGGGACTAAAACAACCCACCTAGGACCAAACTGTCACCTAGGGACCAAAACCACACCCTTAGGATCAAACAGTCACCTAGGGACCAAAACAACACCTAGGGACCAAAACCACACCCTTAGGACCAAATCACTCACCTAGGGACCAAAACAACACCTAGGACACACTTTGGCACCACCAGCGCCAAATGCCCCACAACTGGCGCCCCACTGTGCACACGGACACAGCGCCCCGTGCCACACTGCTAGCACACAGCGCCAAAACACCAAAGAACATGGCGCTCAGGCAACACAGTACACTAGCGCCAAGAACACGGCACTGGCGCCCCAGGCGCATGAACCTGAGACACAAACTAAGACACAAAATCGAGACACGCACGCCTCGCACACGAAGCGCATTCCCAGCGCCATGGGCGACACTTTTGGCGCCCGCCTGGACACGTAGCAACACGAGCGCAACAGGCAGCCATTTGGCGCCCGTCTTTGCGCCACACATGCGCCCACACACCGCACCCACAGTGGCGCCACCCTAGCGCCATGGCGCCCAAAATGGCGCCCAACACTTAGACACCCACGCACACACCCACCTAGGCGCCACAAACAGCGCCACAGGCAGCCATTTGGCACCACGCACTTGGCACAAACACACCCAGCGCATTGGCAGCCACTTTGGCGCCCGCACCTGGACACAACACACACACGGCTCACAACAAGAACACAGCGCCATTCTCGGGCGCCTGGGCGCAACCATTTAGCGCCCACATCGCACACACACACACACACCACATCGCAATAAAGGCATGCAGCGCCATTTTCCTAAAGAATTGGCGCCCTGTGCAAAGTGACCAACCTGCACACCCACACAACCCAACACATGAACAGGTGCCTGTGGCGCCATTTTCCCAAAGAACTTGGCGCCCGAGCAAAGAAAACACGCAACACCCACCCTGCAACAGTGACACAGGCACCATTTCTCTAGGAAATTGGCGCCCTGCACAGCAACACAACACCAACGCCATCAAGCTGCTACGATTGCATGCGCCATTTCTCTAGGAAATTGGCGCCCTATACCTCAAAACTCAATTCCTTCAATTTCTCTTAAACTAATTCATCCATAACAACCTTAATACCTTCTAACACTTCCAATTTCACATTTTAACAACCAATTGCACGTTCAAATCATCAATACATCTCAAAACATGAAATCAACATGTTATAAACCCTAACTTAAGCCCTAAATCGATTTCTCATGCAATTTATCAAACTCAACCAACCCAAACAATCATACAATAATCAAATAACATCAAATAAAGATCCTATGATCTACATACAACCTATTATACTCTCTATTATAGAGTGAGACTCCCCTTACCTTAATTTAACCGTAGAAAAGCACTTCTCACGGAGTCACCTACAAAACCTCAGCAACTAGAGTCCTTCTTCTCCTTCTTCTCAAGGTGCGATGCTCTCTCTCTTCTCCCTAGGGTTCTTGCGCCGTTCTTCTTCTCCTTTCTCTCCTTTCTTTCGTTTTCTTTCTTTCTTTGTTTTCTCAATTGGTGCGAATTTCACCAACCCCAGGAGCCTAAGTCATTGGGCTTGGGCTCTTGGGCCAATATTTGCAGTCCCGGTATTTCCAATACCACTCCCTTCAATTACAATAAAATACTACATTATAATTTAATATAATTAAAATTAGTGCAACACTTTAAATAATTTAATCAATTACTTAATTAAATCATTTAGGGTGTTACAGATGGTACTTTCTTCCTTTGCCCCCCTCATCCTCAACCTGAAAATGTGGAGGAAGACCCCGAGGCAGAGCTTTCCTTCATCCTCGTTGGCGGAGAACAACTGGAAAATTTGAATCTAAAAGAAGTTCCGGTAGTGGGTTCTTCTGTAGCCTCGAACCTCATGACCTTTCTTGGGGAGCACAATTTTTCCATGCACAAAAAAACAAGAAAAATGATCATACCATTGACTAAAGACTGCCTGATTACTCATGCTCGTGGGTGTATTCTGATCTCAACGTTTCGACCGAGGACCTTAGGGCCTTTAGGAACAAAGTCGAGCTCTGAAGAAACGATAGGGATGAGAGGAAGCTTTACCTTGACTTCTGCCAACCCGAGAAAAGGGATTATCTTAAGAAGACCCTTCCCGACTTGACAGACAATGTGTATTTTTTACCACACATTTTTCACCAAGAGCGGCACCAGGATTCCCCTCACCGTCTTTGAGCGAGAGTTTCGAGATTGGTTCAACATTGCTCCCTCTCAGCAATAGTTGGGCTTTCCTCTAAGCTTTTGAGCTCATCTGTATGTCCTTCGATATGAAATGCTGAACACTCTTTCTTCAACAGTGATTCCACGATTAGGTGAAATTCATACAAGTGTCCTCACTTTGAAAATGCAATTGACTTAGTAATTTCATCTAATCATATATAAATAGAGTGAGATATTAAAGAGAGTATTATTTTTTTCATAACGGTTTTCACTCGAGATTTTAGAGTTTAAAAGTACTACAGAGTGTTTGAGATGTGTTTAGAATAACACTCTTTTTGGTGTTTGAGCTATGTGCTTTGTGGACGCTCTTTTTGTTTTTTTTCAAACGCGTATGATCGCCTAAAAGTTTTTGAAGGTGAAAAATATAAGGATTTAATTAGTGTAAAAATTTTCACATCATCAATCAATCAAAAATTGACACGTCACAGAAATATTTAATTTTTACACTGACAGTTGTTGACTCATCGTCATATGTATGTTGTTGCTCAGTTTTACAGTCAGAATGCTAGTCTTTGTTTGAATTTCAGTCAGTTTTCACTGAGAAATAGTATAGATTACAATTGATGTCATTAGGATTGCATTCTAAGCTATTATCTCGCGATGCGAAACTGCACATATTTTTCTCTTCTTTACTCTGTTGCGTCACTAGGCAAGCTGTCTGGTTCGCTAGTTGACGAAACATCAAAGTGAAGGTTTTCTCTTACAATAAGCACTAGAGAAGACCAGATGCCATCGCGTTGCGACCCAGGCAAAAATTCTGTCATCGCATCACGACTGAATTTGTCGCGTCGCGATGGCTACAGATTTGACAGCAATTTAAGTGAAAAATCAGTTTTTTAGGGCATTCTTCTTGAAGGCAAAAATAGGGTTTTGGAGTTGCGAAAAGAGCAAGATTGAGAGTTTCTCTACACTTGGGAACAAGGAATTGAAGGATCCAATGTACTCCTCTTTGTGTAACTTCTCTTTTACCTTGTCTTTCAATACTATGAACATGAGTAGCTATTTTTCTTAGGGTTAGGATGAGATGAATCTCTCCAAAACTATCATGTGATTCCATTGTTATGATCAATACAATTTAGTTATCCTTTTAAATTTGCCTTTACCTCCGTTATTTTTGCTTTACAATATTGTTATTGTTGTACTGACTTAGGGTTTACTTTCACCATTGGGATATGGGTTATTTTCTCCGGATATTTGGGTTTTAGGTCATGAGTGTGATGATTATAGGAATATGACATTACTATCATGTATTCCGTTAATTCTCCGTGTTTAATGCTTTGTTTAGTGGCGGTACACTTAAGGAATTAGGGTGTCCCATTAGATAAAAGGGGCTTTGAGGCAAGAGATTGTCCTAAATCTTTAATAGTTGAATTGATTCTTTTAATTGAGTAGTTAAATTGGAGTTGATCAATGGTATAATGCATGATAGTGTAGGGGAGAGGATTTGATTCCTAACTTTTACTCGCGAATTTTATTTTCATATACTCTATTTTCGGTTTCTATCCTTATTTTAAACATTTTAGCAATTAATCTATTAAATTGTTAATTAACCTGAATCCTTGAGTTCCACACTTGGTCTTACCATTTTAATATTAATTGCAACGATTCAGTACACTTGCCGAAATCTTAACAACAGTACATACCAATTATATTAAAATCTAACCCCAAACATAAACTTTATATTATATAGGGTTAAATATGTTTTTGTCCCTATAAATACAGCGAATTTTGTCTATAAATACAGCGAATTTGGTTTTTAGTCCCAATAAAATATTTTGGACACTTTTGGTCCCTATATTATTTTCTGTTGGCAATTTTGGTCCCTACCGTTAACTAGCCACTTCCACTAACGGTACTGACGTGGCAATGCTGGTGTGTCATATTTTAATGAGTTGGCAACTAAGTTTTATTTATGTTCCCATGAAGGGGAAAACCCACCCAATAATAATGCAATCAAAATTTGTTAAAAGTGAGAGAATTGCTACCCCACCTAATATATTCAAACAGTCCTCAATATTAATCTTAACAGAAATACCTCCTCTAATTAACTATCAATGTACGATATCTAATCTAATATCTATCTATTTATTTATCTATCTATTTATACGAACAAACAATTTACAAAATTACAATTTTAGACATCTTGTTTTTTTTTGACACATCACCACTTTTATTTTATTTATCATTTTTTAATTCTACTTTCTATTCCTTTCTCACTCACTCTTTTCAATCTCACATTTCCCAATATTTCTTACTTCTTACTCATCTATTATTAGTGGACCCCACACCATTTATTAAAAATATTTCTTTTCCCAATTTTTTTAATCCACAATACTCCATCTGTTACAAAATATAAACAAAAGTTGGTAAATGAAAATTGATGTATTTGGTTCTGAATTTGGACCAGATACATCAACTTTCGTTGACCAACTTTTGCTTATATTCTGTAACACCTTTTTTTTTTCAAATTTCGAAATTCAAATCACATCAAATCTACTAATAAACTAAAATCTATTAATAATACATTTATATAGGCTCCTCAAAGCCAATAATCTGAGGTGTCAACCTCTAAGACTATCCACATAAGACTAATTAATAATACTTGCCACCTTGGTAAAAAAATACCCAGTCATGTCTCACGTGGCATTCCATATTTAGGTGATCACATTTGAATTTGATTATGGTTGTCACATTTAACCTGGCATTCAATTGTGTGTTACAAATTTATGATTTATTTTTCATAAATGTAAACATCCAAGTAATACGTTTTTTATACCAAAAAATAAATGATACGTTTTTTTTACATCCAAATAAATGATAAGTTTATCTACAACTGTCAAGTATTTAAATTTAAATTTTAATTATAGAAATTCATATATCACAATCAATTTTTATCACAAATTAATTGATATACATTTGTCATATTCATTACTCTAGGTTATACGTTTTAATTCTCATAATGTTCTAAATTTAAAAAAAAAAATGTTTGAAGCCTTTTATACATCTTGGATTATATGTAAAGTAAAATAGTGATTTTTTTAAATAAAAAAAAACTTATACCTATGCTAGAATCACACCATAGGCAAATTGTGTCCGTATAGGGTGTAGCCAAGGATTCTAGAACATAGGTTCTTCATCTCTCTCTCTCTTCCTCCTATTTCTCTATATCATTGTTCTTATTTTTTTATGATACTTCTATTTTCTTCAACAAGGGAGAAGACAGCAAAGAAACATAGGTTCTTCATCTCTCTCTCTCCATCACTGATTTAGCCACTGGCTTATGAACGCAGGAGAAACTTCAGCAAACAATCACCGTCATAAACTCCTCTTTAAGGTAACGTGTTGCTCTTTTAGATTTTTTTTCATGTTATGAATTCCTTCTGGCTTACTCTTTCACATTTCAAAGAGGTTACCTCCCCCTAAGGATTTTGTGTTGCACGCAAATGGTGAATCCCTTGAGAAATCAAGTGTAGATTTTAAGGAACGATTAAATGGAAAAACAACGAGATTTTTGTGCTCTTTCAATTTATTTATTTTACTTTTGGGAGAGGGCAAGACACTTAGATGTATTGTTACTTATTTAATATGCTCTTCAGTTTATATTAATATGACATGTTTTTCCCGTCTCTAAAGAGCAAGTTCAACATTCAGGACTCCCAAGAATCTTGGTGTTTTGGTGCTGATAAAGATAGTCAAATTTCTTATTAGGTTGCTAGAACTGTCCCAGTGTTGAATCATTTGCATAAGAGCAGCTGACATAGCAACATGATCCGGTAAATGCTTACTCTCCTGTAAGATTTACCTGGCTGTACATTATTTTGAAATATAAAGATATAAGATATTAACAAGCCTTCTCTACAAGCCTATTATACATGTAGATTTGTGGGCTTACTTCTTATGATGTTTTTAATTATAACCTTTTGTCTTGAATAATACCATATAAATCTATCTATCTATTAATATTACATTTGAATAGGTTCCTCAAAGCAAAAAATATGAGTTGTCAATCAAAGAGGAGCTCCACATCCTCAATGTAATTTTTATGGCCTATCAGGATTTACTAATCCATGTCACCGCCAAGTCATGAATTGTAATTAAAGAAATTTTTATTGTTGCAATGAAACAAAAAAAAAAGTCATAGGCATAAGTTTCTTACTAAATATTGCATTTTCTTTCAGTTACATATAGTCTTTAATTGATATCAATATTAATTATTGCATTTTCTTTACGTTACAATATAGTCTTAAGTTCTCATATTAATGATGTTTTCAAATTTCAATATAGGAGTACACTAGAAAAATCATCAATCACGTCCCTGTTAGTTTTCCTGTGATAGTTATATTATATATTAATCCATTTGTGTCTTTAGTTTATTTCTCTTTTCTCTCCACAACTCTCTCTCTCTCTCTCACTCTCTCTATGTTGTTTTTATTTTATTACTTTTTTCTCTAATTTTTTTGTTTGGTTTGAGATGCCTGAGTATTTGCTTTCCATCTACCAGAGTTGTACCGACAAAGGAGATGGAGAGTAGGAAGAAGAAATAAAAAGATGTGCTTTGCGATCGTGAGAAAATTCCCTTCTAGCAATTTTTGACGATGCACTTCCTACATCATCACTCATCTATATAATGATTTCTCATCCATCTATTTTTTTTCTTAATTTTTTTATATTTATAGTTTTTGACATTAATGGTGCTTCCTCTGTGCTTGGTTGCTTCTATTTAGTTAATTGAACCACATTGTGGATTTGCTAACTTTAACAAAGTTTTCAAGAATCAAAATATTGTTTCAACGATGATAACTCCTATTCCCCTTAGGTATTGGGTGAAATGTTTGCTTCAATATGCTATGATTTACATGATTGTGGTTTCATAATATAGTGGAGCATTTTATTGCCTCTGGTTCTTTTCTTTTTTCCAGTTCATATATATCTAGGGAAAATGCTTTGATGTATTTTTATATGGTGACAGTACTTAACAATTAGATTTTAGGAAAAAAAGTCTTAAATCGAAAATTTACATTTTTAACATTCTGATGATTGATGAATGTCAGTTATTGAATATTGAAGAGGCATTACATGTAAGAAAACATAGCTCATGTTCTGAAATGAACGTTGAAACACAAATTTGGAGAATGCATAATAATAATGTTTGTATTTTGTATCAGATAAGGGTTAGTCCAAAACAATGATATTTGTCTCGAAACTTGGCATATTAATCTTTGTACTACATAATGAAATTTTGTTATGATTTTGTACAATTAATGGAAAAGTGGGATAAACTACATGAGATTTCTTGCCTAAAATCTATCAAGGTGATCAGCACACTGAGTGTGTGTTTGGAACATATATTTTTCACGTCCATGTTGTGCGTTTATCAACCACTCCAAGTTATAGCGTCCATTAGCATGCGCTTTAGGGGGTATATCAATGTACCATTGACAGTTCTATTAGTCTTTTTAATTCTCTCTTCTTTCAACAACAATGGATGTGTGCTTGGTATGCAAAATGTTTAAAGATTGTTTTGGTACATTTGTCAACATTGATTTTTATAAAACAAACAAAATAAAATAATAAAAAATTAAGGGATAAATTGATCATTTCAAAAAAGAATAAATGGGTTTCTCAAAACCTCCAAATGAGTAAATTAAGTAAATAAAGAGCGGATCCAACTCATATCAAGTGGGAAATTAACTTTGGATTTAAAAGTAACTAATCTCAATGACTAATAAAAAATTAAGGGTTTGTCAAAAAAAATAAGGTTTGTAAGCTCTAACACATTTATGATTTTGCTACCATTAATTATTTTCTTCTTCTTTTTATAAGAGGGGGATTCCACTGAATATTGCATAAAAAAATAAAAAGAGGACAAAAAAGAGTCCAAGAGGGGACTACGCCAAAACTCTTAGAAAGAAACAAATTACCATTAGTTTTCTTATCAATATAATTGAGGTTACTTATTTTACAATCTAAAGTAGGTTGATCACTTTAGAGAAGTCAAATCTATAAAAACCTTATATTATCAAATGAAACAAATTTGACAAAAAAAAAGAAACAAATTTGTCTCGGTTATCATTGTTCCATAGTTATTCTTTCGGTGTTTGAAAAATCGGTAAGACTCCTTAATAGCGTTAACATTTAGATCATTAATCATAGTATTGGTACAAATTGGGTAACGAATATTTAGCACATAAATACTAAATTAAAATCAACTAACACGATTCGTTGTTATCACACTTTACTAAATTTAGATACAATTTTATTGTCTTCTTTTTTTAATTATGTTAGTTTTTTTCATAAAAATATTTAAATTTAATATAATGCATGAAAATTGTTTCCCGTGCGATGCACGGGTTGCATACTAGTAATTAATCTAAACTACGAGATAACTGCACTAATATATAAAAACACGGGATAACTTCACTAATATATAAAAAAATGATATTAATATGTCAAAAAAAGGAAAACTTAATGACTATTTCAACTATTGATTAATATTTAAAACACGGGATACCTATACTGATATATAAAAAACACGGGATAATTATACTGATATATATAAAAAAAACACGGGATAACTGCACTGATATATTTGATAATCTATTATCTATCTTTTACTATCTACTATTATGTACTAATCAACTAAAATAATCAATTGAAACTATGAGATAACTGCACTGATATATAAAAAAAACATGGGATAACTATACTAATATGTAAAAAAACACGAGATAACTCTGAATGATATGTATAAAAACACGGGATAAGCTATGACCGATATATAAAAATACTTCATGAAAATATTTGATAATCTACCATCTATCCGTTACTGTCTCCTATAATCTATTAATCAACTAAAATAATCAATTGAAACTATGAGATAACTTCACTGATATATTAAAAAACACATGATAACTTTATTGAAATATAATAAAACACGGGATAATTGCAATGATGTATGTAAAAATACGAGATAGCTGAACGGATATATAAAAAAAAACACGGGATAACAACACTAGCACTAATATATAAAAGAACACGGGATAAATGCACAGATTGTTTTTAAATGATACTTTTACATTTTAGATTTTAATATTTAAATTAATATTTTATTTGAGACTCATTTTTAACTACTTTAAATTTATGCTTTTTTTCATTGAAGTCTTTGTTCGCACCATTTTAAATTATGTCTAAGTTCGTTCATGAAAAGAATATAGCAGCACCCGTATGTATACACGGGTATCCAACTAATTTCTCGGTATAGTTCATGTGTTTTTCGTTATTTGCATGTTTGGTCTTGGCAAAGATGGATCTGGAAATGGGTCCTTTACGATCTTTGTGGACAAAGAACATCACTATCTCTTTACAAATTTGTTCATCCTCGCTCGTGATTGATAGCATACATTCACTGACAATATATTATCGTAACGTTTTTCTTTTTCTTGCAAGATTCTGCTCACAAACCAGTCTCGGAGAGATCCAGACAAAAGAGAAATGATATTTGAACAATGAAACATGGACAATGAGAGACAAAATACGGTGGGTCACGGCGTTCTGATGGTTAATGTTTGAAAAGTTGGGTATCTATCATAGCTGCGATGGTTAGCGCCGAAAGGTAAACTTTGAAATTTTACTTACGTGGTTAATGTTTGAAAAAGTTGGGTATTTATCATAACGCGATGGTTAACCCCAAGTCTTCCGAAAGTGGGCGCATTGCATTGTCAATTCATTAGAGCATTTTTTGAGATTAACCATTGCAGCAAAGATAAATACCCACTTTTTCAATCATTAACCACGTAAGTAAAATTCCAAAGTTTACTTTTGAGGCGTTAATCATCGCAGCAAAGATAGATATCCAACTTTTTCAAACATTAACCATCAGAATAACAGTAGACCTACTCTGTATATTTTATCCCTCATTGTCCAAATAGCAGCACTGCAGACAAAAAGAGGAAACGAAGTGGAAGTTGGATTGTGCCTTCAAAAAGCACGCAGCCAAACACAAGAATTTTATTGTATCTCTAAAAATGCACGTGGCAAAAACTCGTCCATTTATTTATCATACACAATCGATCAAAATATATATGATAAGTTAATCATACATAACTTTTATCTAGCTGGGTTTGATCAAAAAGAAAACTGTTATCTAGTTTTATTTCCTTTTAGTTTTTTTTATCGACTTTAAATATTACTCTAGATTCGAGAACTTATATATCTCCATGAAGATGGGAATATTAAAAATTCCAAACATAGTTTTAAAAGTATTCAAAGATTATAAAATCACTGCCTATAGAGAGTGGCGGATCTTGAAATTTTTTATAGTGTGAGCAAAAATTAGTCTAATATTTTCTTCGAAAAATGTAACTTCACGAGTATTTAGTGTTAGTATAGAAGCCAAAATAATAAATATTAGAAGAATAATAGAATAAAATTAGTATATGTTAACACCTTAAAACTACTGAGTACTTAGTAGAGGGAGGCCTCAGTCGAGCCAAAGGTGTTGTAGTCAAGGCAAGATAAGACGATTGACTTAATTTCACAAAGAAAAGCTTTTAGAGGGTCACTTAGAACTTCTGGCTTCTCAGTCCTATTCTTTTGATAACTTCTAGAGTAGCTCTATTAGAAGACCTATTTGGTATATAGCCCAACATTGCATAGGTATGACTTAGCTGATGATCCATCATCCGAGGTAACTGTTGAGGACATGATGAAATTCTAGAAGGCAAGTAGATCAAGCATGCTGGAATTATCTTGAAGATCAAAGGCAAAGTGAAGAAACGATCAAGGACACGTCAAGGCGCCTAAGATTTAGGAGATAGTGGATAACTACTACGTTTCACACCTTAGGTAGTTAATGGGGTGGTTTTCCAGGGTTTTAGCTCACAATAGGAATTTTGTACGTTAGTCTTAGCCGTGTTTCGATCATGATTAGATGTAGACTGGTGTGTTGAGGAGTCCGGAGGAAGACTTGGGGAAAGAACAACGATCTACCCAATTAACCAGATCACCAAGAGTCATGACACCACATCTCCACCCAAAACCTTAAGACATTGAGTATATGGGTCTCCTATCTTATATATCCTTCATATAACTCATTCTTAGTCGATGTGGAACTAACTACCCACACTTGAATTCCCAACATTCTCTCCCTCAAGTGTGAGTCACCCATATTGCTAGATTTGATCCAAACCAAGATCCACTTTCCGCTCCCCCACCAAGCTGAAACTGGCTTTGATACCACTTGTTGGGGAGTCTGGGGGAGCACCGGATCACCAAGAGACTTGGACGCCGCATCTCCACCCAAAACCTTAAGGCATTGAGTATCTTATATATCCTTCATATGAGAAATGCTAACAACACTCTCTTTTGCACACTCTCTCCAACACTCACTATATCCATGTTGGGTCTGTTGGGTGTACTAACCATGTTGTAATTTCTTGTGGAAAGTTCTTTATTGTTAGCAGGGGAGAAACAGTGAGGTAGGAGGCTGCCTCACTGTGGTGCACTCTGCACGGGGTACTCTTTTTCCTACCTGAGTCTTTTTCCTAATGGGTTTTTGGCTCAGGGAGGTTTTGAGCAGACCCTCCCCCTTCACTTACCTCCATTGTAAGGGTTGGGCACCCCTTGTGCTCCCTTCAATGTTATTTGTTGATTATCTAAAAAAAATATTAATGGGTCCCATTTCCAAAGTGGTGGGACACACATGAATTTTAACCAATAATAGAGTGAGTGTTTGAGAGAGTGTACAAAAGAGAGTGTTGCTAGCATTTCTCCCTTCATATAGCTCATTCCTAGCAGATGTGCAACTAACTACTCACACGTAAATTCTCAACATGATGATCGTGGACAGTAGAGACCATTCTGAGTTGCGTTTCGTCGTCAATAGAGCATGTATATAAATACTATGGTTGCAAATATTGCTAGGCACACGACAATCAATCAAATGCTTATTTTTTCAATTGTTTTACGTCCCTTGTTTCTTATGCATTTTCTTAGAATAACCCAAGACTCATTAAACCTTCATCAACGTATAATCCTAACACTCTTTGGAGTAGTTATGGAACTCATAACTAAGGCAGAAAAGTTCCTTTGTCAATGTAGTTGCTTGAAGACAGGGAATCAACAAGCTCAAGTTGGTTAGCCAATGCTGAACTAAACTCAAAGTTTGACAACAGTATCAATCATGTGTCTCTTATAATTTTGTATGTCCATTTTTAAAAAATAAATGACTTATGGGGAAACCCCTCTTTTTTACGGGGAAAAATAAAATTTATAAATGATATTTAACTACAATATTTTTATCTAATGAGGACAATTGCCCACACCAACATATACTTGTATCCGCCACTGTCGTGGCCCAAACCTTAGGCCTCTAAATTTGATCTAATAATGAAAGGACTCTAAACAAAAATAAATCATGTTATAATTAATTAAAATGAAAGGTTATAAAGAGGTGTATTGTGTTTCAGACTCTCTCACTGTGGTAAATTATGTAAATAAAGGAGTGTCCCCTTTTTATAGATTTAGCAATGAGATTGAGATTATTGAACACTACTTGTGGCCCAAAATAATTGTAGACCAACCCAGAAGATGAAGATGCCACGTCACCTCTATTAACGAACATGTCACCGCCGTTACTGTCATATGGGCTTTTTTGAAAAGGAAAATGAAAAATAAAAGATTAACGATGTACACGTTACGTAACTTGAAGAACCTGAGTGGTACACAAAAACTTAAAGGATCAGTTCCTTACAATTAAATCACTTAAAGGACCCCTGGTATACGTTTTCGCCATAATAATATTACATCATAGGTCGATCGGATGAGACACTTACAACCTCAACCAACTTAATGTTATTACATCATAGGTCGATGGGACACGTCATGGCCCACCCGAGCCCTAACAAAGTCTTGCCCTGATTGCGAGACAAAGGTCCATGGGGCCAAAAATTTGTGCTCAACAAATTATTTTCGACACATTTTAAACTATGTTGCACATAATAAAATTATACTAAATATATATTAACATTAGGGGTGAACTAGTATGTAAAATGTTCCAAACGTGTCCGTCTTTTTCCCCCAGATTTTAATGAGTTCGAAGATGCGGAACCGAACTGGGGTTCGGATCAAGACTTGCGTGCACTGTTAAAATTACAATTTTTGCCAAACATCCCCCTTTTTCAAATTTTTAACAAGTACGGGATTCTGCTGTCGAACTAGATCGGTTTTCTGTCCTCGAACACATTAAAATCTGGATGTGTAGCACAATAGTGAGAAGCCTTATAGGTACCCCTTTTCACATTTTTAAACGTTCGGCACTTAACTACCAAACCAGTTCGGAGACTGGCAACCGAACCATTCCGAAAGTTCACTGCCGAACCATTCTAAAATACAGCGTGAGGGGTGTTTTCAGGCGTGTTCCACATAAAGTTAATTTTGAAATATTGTAGATTTGGGGGTCTGTGTGGTGAATAGGAAGGGGTTGGGCCAAAATTATTTGGAAATCATATTCGTTTGCCCGACCTACCTATTTTACCATGAGAGTTGGGTCAGCCTCTCGAACTAGACTATTTTGACGACCCTTACTTCTTACCCACCCCCTCCTACTCACCAGTCCACACACCCCCATCCCCTTATGAAAAAGACAAAAATACCCCTAAAAATATTTTGAATCCCAATCCTACCCTTCTTCTTCCTTCTTCACCTCTCCTCCATTACCCCCTTCTCCATCACTCCTAAACCTCTCATCACTCTCACTCCACGCCCTCACATCTTTCTCACATATTTTTCTCAAATTGGCCTCCCATTAGCATATCCCTTCATCATTTCCTTTATTTTCACGCATTTTGGTTGTTTTGCTGATTTTTTTTTCAGAAATCGCGCTCAGTTCGACCTTAAAGTTCGAACAGGTTCGATAGTTTAGGGTCGAACCTGTTAAAGAGGGTGTTTGTTGAATGGTAGTTCAGACCTTAAAATCCGAACTGGTTCGATGGTTTAGGGCCGAACAATGTTGTTGACAGACTATGACAGATTATGTAGAATTTTTGTTTTTAACATTCAGTTTTTAAATTTTTTAGGTCCTAAAATGGCCGAAAGTAGTTCCAAAGCAGATTTGATGGTTGTGGATCATACGAGTTCATTCCAAACCGATCAAGTGTTTTCTTCTCGTGATGAATTGCTCGGACTCTTGGGATGGTGATTGTCATATCCTGATCTGACAACGGACGGAGGTTAGGCAAAGAATACGTCATATTGGTTTGTGAAAAGGCATGAAGATACAAGTATGCTCATTTTGTTCCAACCGGGAGTAGAAAATGTTGTTTCAAGTTTAGGCTAAAAGGAAAGTTGATCAAAAAACTTGGTGGATGGATATTGTCTGTGATGTGTGGAGTACATAACCACACATTAATGACTTATGGTGAAGGTCATCCATACAATAATAGATTAATAATGGATCTGAAGGACGTGATTACTAGAATGACCAAGAACTTGATTCCACCGAATTGAATCTTGGCTGATCTACAAACTATAAACCCTATGGACAACATGAATTTCAAACAAATACACAGTGCACGTTCAAGGTTACGATCGAATCTACGTCAGAGTAAGACTGACCTCCAACAGTTGATGACTTATTTGGAGCGTGATAAATATGTGTATTGGCACAGAGTCAAATATGGATTGAGCTTCTGAATGTATTTCCCATTGTATTGTTGATTGATTTCACGTACAAGACCAACCGGTATAGGTATCCATTGGTTGAAATTGTCGGAGTCACATCAATCGAGCTGACTTTCTCCGTTGCATTTGCTTATTATTGGGAGAAGAAGGATAATTTTGCATGGGTTCTTGAAAAACTAAGGAAATTATTTAGAAGACCGAAAGATTTGCCAAAGGTAATACTTACTAACTGTGACACGGGTATAATGAATACTTCGGCGTGCATTTTTCCATAGAGCGCAAACTTGTTGTGCCAATTTCACATGAAAAAGAACGTCAGGGCCAAAGCTATGATGTACATCCATCCTGTGGTTAAGGATGAGGAAGAACGTCCGATTGACCGAGTTGACGAAGTCATGGGAGCATTTCAAAAAGTTTTCCATGCGAAGATGGAGGATGCCTATGAGTTGGCTTTGGAGCAGTTTGAGATGATAAGTAAATCATTTGACAACTTCGTTGCCTATGTGTAGAAGTAGTGGACCACCCCTTACAAAGAGAGATTTGTAGATGCGTGGATAAACTGTCATATGCACCTGGGTAACACTACAACCAATCGGGTAGAGTCGGCGCACTCAAATTTAAAGATACTTTTGCATGACAGTAGGGACATTTGTGTAAGTGATGGGATTCGATTGCTTGCATGCTTAGGGTACAACACGGTGAACTTAAGCGTAGTTTCGAGCATATCCCCAGCAGAGCCAAATTTCATCATTGGAGCAAAATATATGACAACCTAAGGGTTTATTTGCTTCCAACGCGATAGATCATTCTGCCAAAGAGTTGAAGCGTAACATGATTAGAATTGGTTCTTCTGAGTGTGGATGCGTGATAAGAGCGACACATGGTCTATAGTGTCCATGTGAGCTTGCTAGGTAAATCATTCAACTGACTATTTTAGTTTTCTATGTCTCATTGAAGATTATGTTTGTAATCAAAATCATACATATTTTGTAGAACCAAAACAAAATACTTTTTCTTGGTAGTTGTGATCCATTGGACATAGGTCCAATATGCAGTAGCAATTTGTGCTTGACCCCATACTTGGTAAGAGAGTTTCAATCAATTTGTTGCAGAAATGAGATCCTTCATCACTGATTATAGCCCTAGGAGTACCAAACCTTGTAAAAATATTCTTTTGCAAGAATTTGCTAACAGACTTAGCATCATTGTTAGGTAAAGCAACTGCTTCAACCCACTTTGACACATAATCCACAACAACAAGAATGTCAACATTGCCAAATGAAGGGGGAAAACATCCCATAAAATCCATGCCCCAAACATCAAAGAGTTCAATCTCTAGAATGTTGGTTAATGGCATTTCTTGCTTATTGGAGATGTTCCCACTCCTTTGGCAATTATCACATTGTTTAACAAACTCATGGGAATCTTTGAAAATGGTAGGCCAGTAGTAAGCAGATTGCAGCACCTTTGTTGCTGTTCTCATACCTCCAAAGTGTCCACCATATGCTGTCGCATGGCAATGATGCTGCAACACTTTCTGCTGTTCTTCATCAGCCACACATCTTCTGAACAACTGGTCAGGGCACTTCTTGTAGAGGAAGGGTTCATCCCAGAAATATTGCTTGACAATATGAAAGAACCTCTTCCTTTGTTGGTAGTTCATATCACAGGGAACCACATTGCTAACCAGAAAATTAACAATATCAGCATACCACGACGCTGCAGCATCAGGTGCTGCATGTAACGCCCCAAAAATAATTCAAGTATTTATTTAATTAAGTGGTATATTGGTTGGTTAAATTAAAATAATGATAGGGTATTTGATTTAAATGAGGAGTGGTGGTTAGTAAAAAGTGAGTGGTAATTTAATTAAAAGAGGGAGTTGTGCAAGTAATGGAGGAGGTGTGAATAGAGGCCCATGATAATTAGACCCATCTTCATGTGACAAGGTTAGGTGCCGATGGTGAGAGCTCATTCTCATCCAAAACAGAGAAATAGAAAGAGTAAAGTAAGAGAGTAGAGAGAGAGAGGTGCGAAAGCTTAAGGGAGAGGAAGAGAAGATCTTGGCGTGGAGAGTTCAAGCAAGGAAGAGATAGCTTGTTTGTTGGTGATGGTTGGTGATTCTTGGTGGAGAGAGTGCTGGTTTCTTCAATAAGGTAAGGGGGCTCTCTTCCACCTATAATAGAGTATATGATGAGTGTTATGTGTGGGTTAGACTCTAGGATGATTTGTGAGTTGTTTGTGTTGCTTGTTGTGTGATTGATGTGGTGTTTGCTTCAGTTTGGTGAATTTGTGATGTGTGTATGTGTTGTTGATGATTTGGTCATATGAAAGACCTAGAAAAGGAAATGGGTTTGAGGAACCCTAGGCGCAAGAGTGCCATTTTTGGTGCTGTCACCTTAGTGGTTATTTTGAGGTGTGTTGGATAATATTCGAATGAATATGTGTTGTAGTAATGATGGGTTAAGTTTGATCATAGTATGAGAATCTAAGAAAAGAGGGAAGATGAGGGTTGGGTGCGTTGTAGCTTGTGAAGTATGACTGTGTGTCGAGAAGGTGTGCGCGTCGAAGGATAGTGAGTTGAAGTAAGGGTGTGCCGAGAAGCATAAGTGTGTCAGCGTAAGGGTGTGCGTCGTAGTATAAGTGCGTCAAAGTATGCATGTGCCGAAGTGTAGAAGTACCGAAGTGCAGTATATGGATGTCAAAGCTAGTGTAACCGAGGTGAGTGATGGTGAAGTGAAGGAGTGTAACTGAAGTAGTGTAACCGAGGTAGTGTAGTACCGAGGTGAGTAATGGTTAAGTGAGGAAGTGTGGCAAGGTGATTGATGGTCAACTGAAGTAGTGTAACCGAGGTAGTGTAGTACCGAGGTAGAGTAACCGAGGTGAGTGATGGATGTAATGAAGTGAAGTGTAAGTATGTCGAATCTAGTATTGTCGAGGTATGGATGTAATGAAGTGCAGTGTAGGTCTGTCGAATCTAGTGTTGCCGAACTGTAGAAGTATTGAGGTGTAGTGTATCTAAGACGAAGTGAAGCTGTCGAGGTGTAGTGTATCTAAGTCGAAATGTAGTTGTCGAGGTATGGTGTATATATACCGAGGTGTATGTGTTGAGGTGTAGATGTATTGGAGTGTAAGTGTCGTTGTTTAGCCATGACGAAGCGTAAGTGTATGGGAGTCGACGTGTAGTTGCCGAAGTGTATGTGTGTCGAAGCGTAAGTGTTGAACGTAGGTGACGGAGCGTAAGTGATGAAGTATAGGTGACTAAGTGTAAGTGTGTATGAGTCTAAGTGTAGGTGTCGACTTGTAGCTGCCGAAGTGTAGCGTATGTAAACCGAAGAGTAGTTGCCGAGGTGTAGCATATATATACCTAAGTATAGTTGCTGAAGTGCAGTTGTCTAGGTGTAGTGTATATCTACCGAGGTGTGGGTGTACCGAAGTGTAGATGTACCGAGGTATAGTGTATGTATGTCGAAGCTAGTGTGGTCGAGATGTAGGTGTGTTGAATCGTAGGTGTATCAAAGCGTAGTGTGTCGAAGTGTAGTGAACCGAGGTGCAGTGTAGTGTACCGAGGTGAAGTGAGGGGTGCCGAGGTGCAATGTGAGTGTGCCGAGGTGCTGTTTTGACGCCAATATAGCGCAGGTTGCTGTCAGGCGCAACTATGAGTGCTGTTTGGTGCCGAGTACGTCTAAGTTGCCGAATGGTGAAGCCGGTTTAGTCCTTAGGTGACGTTTGGTCCTTAGGTGACGTTTGGTCCTTAGGTGACGTTTTGGGTCCCTATGTGACGGTGAGGTTGAGGTTAGCCATAGAGCTATTGATTGGGGTATTGATATTAGCCATAGAGCTAGTGACCGATGTGTCTGGTGTTAGCCATAGCGCTAGTGGTCGATGTATTGATGTAGCCATAGAGCTAGTGGGCGATGTGTTGATGTGAGCCATAGAGCTAATGACTGATGTGGTGATGTTAGCCATAGAGCTATTGATGTTGTCTAGGTGAATTAGACGACGGTGTAATGACGGATGTTGGGGGCTTCGGCCTACATATCAAAATGACGGATATTGGGAGCTTCGGCCTACATATCATTAGCGACGGTGTTAATTCATATATGATGTGATTGTTTGTGGTTGATGCATACCATTAAGCCGGAGACGGTATCATTAAGCCGGAGTCGATACCATATGCATTGTTCCATTAAGCCGGAGTCTGAATCACATGCATTGTACCATTAAGCCGGAGTCGGTACCACATGCATTGTATCATTAAGCCAGAGTCGATACCATATGCATTGTTCCATTAAGCCGGAGTCGGAATCACATGCATTGTACCATTAAGCCGGAGTCGGTACCACATGCATTGTATCATTAAGCCGGAGTCGATACCATATGCATTGTTCCATTAAGCCGGAGTCGGAATCGCATGCATTGTACCATTAATCCGGAGACGGTACCACATGCATTATACCCTTGGTGTTGGGTTGCATTCATGCATATACGCATGTGATTGGTGATGGTTATTGTTGATTATGAGTGATGTGTTATAACTTGACGAGGTGTGTTTGTTGATTGAGCCGTGGTGTTTCTAGTTGTTTTTCTCTAACATAATGTTTATCATACATTTTATTATGTGTTAGAGACTCACCCTACTGCTTTTTGTTGCTTCTTATGTCGGCAACGTGCAGGTGATTCCGAGTGAAGGTAGTCCTCATACCTTCTTCTCAGTCTGGTGTGGCGTCTTGCTCTGATGCGAAGCACTGGGGGTCCGAGTAGTCTATTAGTTGTTTTAAGTTAAGTTGTTGAACTATAACTTGAAGATGTATGACTTACTTAATGAACTGGTGTTTTAAGGGTTCGCCCCATTTAAGTCGTGCTATGTATCACGTAATTATTTTTATTAATGAAAAGTAATGTTGACTAGATTAAAGTCATGTGTTGGAGTACGTAGCATTCCCTTGAGGATGTATCTTTTAAAAGAAAAACAATTTTTGAACTCTGATTTTAAATTAAATTACTATTGAGAAAAGGGGGTGTTACACTGCAGCACTTACAGCCAGTAAGTGCTCATTAGGAAAATGTTCTTTGATTTCACCAAATGTACCAGCACTTTCATTTTCCAATCTAGACAAATGATCAACAACTTGGTTCTCCACCCCCTTTTTACCTTTAATCTCAAGATCAAATTCTTGAAGGAGGAGAACCCATCTTATTAGCCTAGGTTTTGCAACTTTCTTAGCAATCTAATACTTAATGGCAGAGTGATCAGTGTAATCAGTTACTTTTGTGTCAACTAAGTATGATCTAAATTTATCAAATGCAAAAACCACAGCTAACAATTCTTTTTCAGTAGTAGTGTAATTCAATTGAGCATCTACAAGTGTTTTGCTAGCATAATAAATAGAATGAAAGACTTTTCCATACCTTTGGCCAATGACATCTCCTATGGCATAGTCACTAGCATCACACATGAGCTCAAAAGGTTTGCTCCAGTCTGGAGTCACAATCACAGTGCGATAACTAAGGCGTTCTCGCACTTTCAAATCTTTGCAAAGACATGCCTCGTCAAAGACAAATGGAGTGTCATGCTGCAGCAATTGACACAAAGGCTTAGATATTTTGGAGAAGTCTTTGATGAATCTTCTATAAAACCCAGCATGCCCAAGAAAACTTCTGACACCTTTCACATTGGTTGGAGGATGCATCTTCTCAATAGCTTCCACCTTAGCTTTATCAACCTCAATTCCTCTATTAGAAATCTTGTGACCCAACACAATACCAAGTTGGTTTCTTAACATCTATCCAAAATTCTCTCCAAATTATCAAGGCATAGTTAGAATGTCTCCCCAAAGACAGAGAAATCATCCATGAACACCTTTGAAAAGTTGCTGGTGCATTGCACAACCCAAATGGCATTCTCCTAAAAGCAAAAGTACCATAGGGACAAGTGAACGTAGTCTTTTGCTGATCTTCAGGCACTATGGCGATTTGATTATAACCAGAGTAACCATCCAAAAAGCATTAGAACTCCTTACCAACAAGTATATATAGCATTTGATCAATAAGGGGAAAAGGGAAATGATCTTTTCTTGTGGCCTTGTTGAGCTTCCTATAATCCATGCAAATCCTCCAACCAGTTACTGTTCTTGTAGGAATAAACTCATTCTTCTCATTTGCTACCATTGTGACCCCTCCTTTCTTTGGAACACACTGCACAGGACTCACCCATGCACTATCAGATATAGGATACACAATGTCAGCATCAAGCCACTTGATGATCTCCTTTTTCACAACTTCTTTCATGATAGGGTTTAGCCTTCTCTGTCCTTCAATACTATTTTTAGCACCTTCATCAAGAATGATTTTGTGCATACAGAGAGTAGGAAAAATCCCTTTTATATCAGCCATTTGCCACCCAATTGCCTTCTTATGCCTCCTTAGGGTAGTAATGAGATCATGCTCTTGACTTTTGGAGAGGTCAGAAGCAATGATCACAGACAATGTATCATTTTCCCCTAAGTAGGCATATTTGAGATGCTTTGGCAATTCTTTTAATTCAAGATCAGCGGATTTCTCTATAGAAGGCACATTCCTCTTGAGAGCAGAATCTCCAAGTTCAAGAGGCTCATATTGCTTAGTCCAAACTTCCTTGACAGTAGCCTCCTCATGCAACAATCCTTCATCCACTGTAATACCCCAATTTTGTCCGCCCTTTTTAATTTAAGTCAATTTCAGTTATCCAGCTCAACTAAATTGAAATACCGTTGTTTAAATTAAGCAGGCACGCGAATGATCAATCTTTTCGTGCGTTCTTCAATTTAATCTTCGTATTTGGGTTTAGTCGTACATAAGTAGTGTCTTTAGTTAATGAGCTCATTTCTCCTATTTGAGTCTCGCTTTAGCGTATTCGCCTCTAGTCCGCCCGCTCGTCTTTGTGTTTGGCGGACTCTTTTTATTATTATTCTTTTTGCAAAGTTAATTTATTTTGAGCATATGTATATAGTCCAAGATTTCAAAAATTCCATTTAGTGTTATTTACAATTTAAAAGTGCTATATAATCCAAAATGTCAAAAAGAGTCTATTTAATTTTTATTACAACTTAGGAGAGTCCAAATGTCCAAATGTCCAAAAATACAAAAAAATAATAACAAAAATATACAAAAATAAATAAATCCAAAAATACAAAAATATAATAAAAAGCAAAGCAGAAGAAGAAAAACTGGGGTTCCAAAGAATGCTCTCCAAGTCTTTGGCTTGGATCCGCACTGAAAAGAGTCAAGGCCCGGTCAAAGAGCAATTAATGCAAAAAACCTAGAATTTTAATATAAAAGAAGCGATCAACCATCGATCTAAAAGACAGAGAACAGAGAAAATGATATGAAACAAATTATAGAGTAGGAAAAATAAAAATGTAGAGAAGCTTCTCGCTCCTCCCATCACCGTGACCAACCACCACCACTCACCATCAACCTTCCCCTCACTCACAGCCATCACCACTCACCCCTAAACCACCACCAACGACCACCAAATCACCCACCGTGACCACCTCCGTTCCATTTTCACCACTGTCATTCTCTATCTCTCTCTCAACCGAGCCCCAACCACCAGCCTCCCTCTCTCATCCAAAAACCACCATCAACCAGCCACCACACGCCTCCCAAACCGATTCAAACACCGCCCAAAGAAACAACCGTAAGAAGGAAGGGAATCGGAAAATAAACCAGAAACGAAAACGTGAAGAACCTGACCTGGAAGAAGTTCGCCGGAGAGTTTCCCGTCGCCAGCGTCGTCTCTGGCATGGCGTCTCGCCGCCGCAAGCCCCGACCGATTCCCCTCCCCTTCGTGCTTCATCCTCCTTCTTCGCGTCATCTCCTCTCTCCCTTTCGTTCGATCTCTCGCCGTTTCCCTCGATCCACCGATCCCTCTCTCCCTCTCACCGCGAAGCACCACGCCTTCTCCCTTTCTCTCTGCTCCGTAAATTTCTCTCTCTCACTCCCAGGAATCCGGCGAGTTCCTCGCCACTAATCTCGCCCTCACCGTGAGATCAGGCGGAAATTTCGCCCGGAGCTTCTCCTTCTCTTTCTGGTTACGGCGCAGCAATGGATGGCACAAGGGGGAAGGAGTTTTTTAGGTTTTTTGTAGTTTTGGGCCTATATGGGTCTCTAAAATCATTTGTTTTTTTATTTATCAGATTACTATTTGTACCCGTGAATTAACGCATACAACCTCCCTCACTTAAGCCCAGTTTCGCATACTGGGCTCCCATATGCGAACTGGGCTTGCTTTGTTTACACCCTGCTCGATTACACAACCTCCCAGTAACTAGTAACACCCCCACTTTGCAATTTTCACCTCTTTCTCGTTTTAATTCTTTTTCAACTCAAATAATTTCACAATAAATCAAAAAAACTTTGTTAATGGTTTTGCGAAGCCTCTGCTTGCATAATCATTAACAATGAGGAACTAGTGGTGATCACTTGGAGCCTTTGCTCAATTGATCATCATGAATGCCTAATTTTTCTAATTATTTTCAATAAATCAAAGAAACTTTGTTAATGGTTTTGCATGGCCTCCGCTTGCATAATCATTAACAATGAGGAACTAGTGGTGATCACTTGGAGCCTTTGCTCAATTGATCATCATGAATGCCTAATTTTTCTAATTATTTTCAATAAATCAAAAGAAACTTTGTTAATGGTTTTGTGAAGCCTCTGCTTGCATAATCATTAACAATGGGGAACTAGTGGTGATCACTTGGAGCCTTTGCTCAATTGATCATCATGAATGCCTAATTTTTCTAAATATTTTCAACAAATCAAAAAACTTTGTTAATGGTTTTGCGAAGCCTCTGCTTGCATAATCATTAACAATGAGGAACTAGTGGTGATCACTTGGAGCCTTTGCTCAATTGATCATCATGAATGCCTAATTTTTCTAATTATCTTCAATAAATCAAAAAAAACTTTGTTAATGGTTTTGCGAAGCCTCTGCTTGCATAATCATTAACAATGGGGAACTAGTGGTGATCACTTGGAGCCTTTGCTCAATTGATCATCATGAACGTCTAATTTTCCTAAAAAAACTTTTCATTAAATCAAAAACTTTGTTATTGGTCTTGCGAAGCCTTTGCTTGCATGATCATTAACAACAGAGTGCTAATGGTGGTCACTTGGAGCCTTCGCTCAATTGATCATCATGAAAGCTCAGTTTTCACAACTAAACAAGTTAAAAATAAAAAACTAGAACTACGTAGCTTTGAATTCTCCATCGCACTGAGATACGTGAGGAGCGGATCCTCCGTCAAGCACAAACAAACTAAAAACATTTTTCCTTTCAAATAAAACCCAAAGCGGCTAACTCTCGTCGAGCGCCAATAAAATTCATTAAGTCTTTTCAATCGAGGCAAATTTAAGTACTTTTCAAATCAACACTTAAAACCACACGTTTAATTAAAGGTTCTCTTTCGTGAGAAAGGAGGTGTGGGGTGCTAATACCTTCCCTATGCCTAACCGACTTCGAACCTAAATCTTCCTGGTTTTCCAAAAGACCATCCGCCTTCCAAAAGGTTTTTCTTCAATATTTTCCTCATAAAAATATTGGTGGCGACTTCATTGTTTTAAAAGTTGTAAACGAATAAAAATCCTTCTGGACTTTTTTAAGCGCAATAGCAGTGCGACTTCACTCGGGACTTTTCTTTTTAAGTGGGTCAAGCCTAAACTAATTAAATGTGTGGTTTAATGTGCTATTTAATTTGATTTGAATACTTTGTTTGCTTCTATCCCTTTCGGTTTCCTTTTCTTTTTATCATGTTGTATGCAGTGCATTTGTTTCCTCTTCTTCCAGTTTGTTTTTCCTTTCTCCTTTTTGCTTATGTGCTTAGTACCCTCATGCATTTCCCAAACCCCATCATGGTTCCCTTCTTCTTTGCTCCTTTCTTCAATGTAAGCTCATGCATTTCTCCCCAATTCTATCATGATCCTCTTCTTGGCTCCTTTCTTGAGGTAAGCAATGCACTTGATTATTGTTGAAACCCTAGGCTAGCTTATTTGATATTGAACCCTAGGGTAGACGACATGTTATTGCTTACTATTGTCTGGACTGTTCTGGGTTTTTCATTTGCAGGTGGGGAAGGGTAGTTATTTCTAGGTGTCGTGCCCTCAACACACACTTCACACCCTATACTTGTGAGCATTGAGTGGGGCCTAAAACCCAAGGTCTGAACGAAAACCTAGGAGAGTGGGAACGATTAGTGACTGCCATTCGTAGACCTTTGTCTGTATGGCTCTCATGAAAGTTCCGCCCAAGAGTACGCTTTGTCATGATGCCTCACACTCGGTAGCTTTCTACGATTGTGGGTGTCATCATGAGAAAGACTTTAGCTCTTGGTTGCCATTGTGAGGAAGTGATTAGAACCTACATGGGAGGATTACCCTTTTCGTCGACTTTAGACCCTAGGATTCCTACCCTTCGTAGGACACAAGGGGCATACCTAATTGTGCGTTGCATTGTAATCTAGGCACGTTTTCAAAAAAGGAGAGGAAGATTTTTCAAAAAAGAAGAGAAAATAGAGAAAGAGCTGCCGTTGTAGCCTTTCTTTTGCCAGTCCGTACGGGGCAACATGTGGTTCCCCTTTTCAAAAAAAGAGGGAAAGAGCTGTCGTTGTAGCCTTTCCCTTACTAGGTCCATATGAAGCCACGTACGACCCGCATCTTCCAAAGAAAAACTTGAATCATTGCCAATAAAACCTCTTTCATTTATCTTGCATAGAGCATCATCATCATGCATACATAAAGCAAAAACTCGATAAAATTCATACATGCATCAAGGTTTGTGTCTTATTAGGGGCGCGTCTCATGCATTATTGTTTTCATTTTTCACGCACCATGAAAAAATAAACATTAACGCCTCATTTCATATGCATCTCCATTCAATATCTCTCATACATTAGGAAAGTAATTGTAAGCATCACACATTTCATTTTCATTACATAAGAAAAATGAAAACCATAAGCAATCATCATCTGCATTGCATAAGCATCTCATTCATAATCATGAACAAAAATCATCATCAAATTCATTCAAAATATAGCACTCATGCATCATTTCATTAACCTCATCACTTTGTTCGAATACATCATTTCTCCCTGCATGCATCCTTTCGAAACAAAGAAAAATTCCCTCATGTGATGGCTTAATGGGTAGAAGTGCACCTTTGAACGATTTAGGGTAATATCTCAAATTTGTTTGTCGACTACAAATTTGAGATGTTACTCTTTATATCGAGGCACTTTGACCTAGTCACACGTGCTTTATTTTCAAGTAGGAAGTTAAGTTGAGTCAACTAATTGTCGAAACGCGTTTGAAGATATTGTGTGAAGTATTGAGTCGGGATCCACTCAATGTTTCATGCAAGTTACTCGAGTAACGACAATCGCTTGCCTCATATCACCATTCTTTCATCTTGCATCATTCAAAAGAAAAGAGAAGGGGCATTAGCATTTCACACTTTGTCTTGCCTCTAAAAATCATCATTTAGAAAAAAGCATCATTCTTGCATCATTCATCATCCAAAAATGCATTGGCATTTCATATTTCGTCTTGCATAAAAAGAAAACATACAAAAAAAAATTTAGAATAATCACACTTTTCAAGTGAACACGCTTTCATGCATTTCATTTTCATCATGTATGCATCATAATGTTTTCATCCATGCATTGCATACAACAAAAATGTTGTGATGAGAGAGGAGATGTTCTTGCAAAGTAATCTTTCTTTTTTGGAAAAGTTTACCCTTATTCATTTGCAAACTCAAGGTGTTCCAAGGCCCTCAGTTTTTCACATCAATACCTCATTTGTATTTCCTTCAAAAAAAAAGGGCATTGCATCTCATCCATTCCATGATAAAAGACTGAAACAGTTTATCAAAAAGTTTTTATATCATGTTTTAACCAATGTTAACTCTCTGTGAAGCGTTCTTCTAGTAAGTATGCATGCCACGTCGATTTCTCTTGTTTGAGTCGACCAATTTCCTTCATTTATCATCATTCCCCATCCAAGTCTAATCCCGCCCGTCCCACCCCTAAAGCGCATGTTTTCTCCCATCAAGACATACTTGACTTTTTTTTTGGTTCATTCTCGCTAACACTTTAAGTTCTCCATCTGTGGCAATTCTGTGATCACTAATTTCCTTGTCAGCATCATATTCCTTTAGTGCAAGTCTTTCTAAAAATATATAATAAATAAAATAAAAAAAAATAAATGAGCTCGCTAGGTTGAAAACCCGCAAAGGGCGGTCTAGGTAGAAAAAGAGCGCCCGGTGGATTGAAAACTCGCAAAGAGCAGTCCAGGCAAAATTAGGGCACACAAAAAAAAAGAAAAAAAAAGAGCAAACACATGAAGATAGATGAATTATTGTCCTAAAGTTAAGTCACACAGAAATAAGCAATCGGGATTTGAAGTGAAGTTTGGTCATCTCTCCATACCCTCAAAAACCTAAAATCCCAAAAAATCCCTTTCCTACCCCTCTTAAGCCAAAGATTCAAAATCACAAAAATACCCTTTGTTACCCATCTTAAGCCAAGAAAAGCCCAAGATATCTCCATCACCCTAGACGAGGGTTAATTCCACATCAAAGATGGTATATCATTTTCACCCTAGACGAAAGGAAAGAAAATTCACAAAAGAAGGGGAGTAACAAAGTTTCAAAAAGTAGGAATCCCAAAACAAAGAAAGGAAGACAAAGAGAGTATAAATTAAGAGTCAATATATTTTGTCATGAAGCATAAGAGCTCCCCTTCCAAAAAGGCCCTCAAATTCAATGGGTTCAATAATTCCCCCTTTCAAAAAAGGCCCTCAATTCATTGGGTTTAACCATCTCTTCTTTCATAAAACCTTCAAACACCTCATCAAACCTAATAACCATTTCCTTCATAAACCATCGACCACTCCACAACACCGAACAAGACCCATCCTCCCCATCAACCCCAAACACTTCATTAAGCTCAACCATCCCCTTCTCCACATCACAACCCTAAAAAGTCCATTCCGATCAATGACTAATTGCTTTCGTTTTCTCAAGTTTTAATCTTAGGACAAATAAGTTTATCCATCTACGACATGTTTGCTCAAAAAAAAAAAAAAAAAAAAACAAAAGCAAGCGAGAAAAAGAAAGTCGCTTCAAAAGAGAAAAAACAAACAATCAAAAAAAGAAAGTTGGCAAAAAAGGAGAAGGACTTGCACTCCAAGATGCATTCATTAAAACAAGGTCTAGTGGTCACCAAGTGGAGCCTCTCCTCATACTAAAAAGTCAAAACTTTCATTGCATTTGAGTTGTTCTTAAAGAGAACCAAAAGTGTGCACTAGGGGGCATTCCCTTCACCTCTCACTCCACTTAACTTTGGGGAGGCTTGTTCATTGCTCACCCCATTCATATATCACCCTCAGTTCATAACCATCACCATAACTCTGTCGCCATTCACAACCTCACTCAAACCATTTGAGATGTCATTCGAAAGTGGGGCAAGTGCGTTCCCATTCCTTCATCTCATAAAACCTCACCGGGGCAATCTCTCAACTCACTATCCTAAACAAGGCCTTGTCATTCTAATTGGGGCAGCTTTGTCTTTGTTATGACTGGGGCAACATCAAACTCTATGGGTTGAGACAAAATCTCTTTTGCTCCACCCTTCATTTCAAAAGCCGAAGCATTCCCAATTCATCATCTCCTACACCCCTAGTTGGTGTCACCACTAGACAGGGGCAAGCTATTCACTCATCAAAGACCTGAATTGGGGCAATCTTGTATCTCTTGATCCCTCATGAGCTTCGGCAATGTCTGTCATTCCTTCACTTGCCATAAATGTCCATGCCCTAAACCAATTCCAAGTTAACTGACTCGTTCATTCACATTTGCACTTCCACGCATGCTTACTAGACAATGCTTCAAAAAGAGAGAACACAAGTTGTTTACGTGATACCTAAAATTCAGTCATCATGGAAAGAAAGAGAAAACAAGTGAGATTGTTTGTAAATAAAAACCTTGAGAACACGAGTTTGAATCAAATGCAATTTTTCAACGTAATGGTCAATAATCATCTCAATTCCTTGCATCCAAAGTCTCACATCTCATCATCACCAAAATGTACACCTCATGCATCTAGGCATTTCAATCTATTCATTATGGCATTTGCATCAAAGCATTACATTTGCATCTTCACATTTTTTGCATTCATCACATAGCAAAAAGCAAAAACGGTCCACGCTAGGTTGCATCATACTAATACTTGCATTGCATAGAAAAAATAGTAAAGAAGAAAAAAGAAAATCTTTTCATTGCATTAGCATCACATTAATGCTAGCATTTCCATAAAAGAAAAGAAAAAATCATTGCATCAAACATCAGAACATTGCATCATATTAAGGTCTGCATTTCATAGAAGAAGCAAAAAAGAAACAAACAGAAGTTAGAATAGGAGCATTCCATTCATCAAAGCATCAATCACCGCATACACTTGCATTCAAACATCAAAGCGTTATGTTGATATTTGCATCTCATAAACTACAAAGAAGAAGCAAACACAAAAGAACACAACATCTTCATATCATTCATCGTTCTCATATCATCCATACCAGTCATCACCCCATGGCATCAAACAGTACATTACGCTTTCAAGTTCGCATCTCAGAAGAGCGAAAGAATAACAAAAAAAGAGAGAATGAAAAATCAAACAGAAGAAGCATCCCACCAAAATCAATCATTGCATTCATATGCACCCAAATACCCAAGTGCATGCATTTCATGCACCATTCAAGAGAAAAGTTACTTCGGACCAGAGAGTCCCAAAAATCCCATTTTTAGAAAAATCACCATCAGCACAGAGTTCGTAAACTCCATCAGCGCAGAGTTCATAAACTCCATCAGCACAGAGTTCGTAAACTCCATCAGCACAGAGTTCGTAAACTCCATCAAACCAGAGTTCGTAAACTCCATCAATCCAGAGTTCGTAAACTCCATCAACCCAGAGTTAGTGAACTCCCACGAGTTAGTGAACTCCTTCCACGATCACAACATCGCACGAGCACGCGATGGATCCATCGAACCGTTAAGTCCTTCGGATTAGTTGTGCCGGCCTAAGGCACGGCGTAAATCCATCGATCAAATCGATTCCGACCGATGTTGATCGGCGCTCGAAAAGGCCACCCCCGTGAGTTCGTAAACTCCATCAATCCGCAGTTCGTAAACTCCATCAACCCGAGTTAGTGAACTCCTTCGAGTTAGTGAACTCCTTCCACGCATCACAACATCGCACGAGAGCGCGCGATGGATCCATCGATTTCCGTTAAGTCCTTCTGATTAGTTGTGTCGGCCAAGGCACAGCGTAAATCCATTGATCAAATCAGTTCCGGACTTGATATTGATCGGCCGCTCGAAAAGGCCACCCCAGAGCTCGGACTCGACGAGAGTCCGTTAAAAGGTTTTAGGCAACCTCCGAATTCCCAATTTACCGCTTTTCCGAATTTACCGCTTTTCCCAATTTCTTCGCTTTTTCCAATTTATTGCTCTCTCGTTAATGCGACTGTGTTAACCCCTCAAAAGGAAAATAACAAAAAGATTTGAACTTTTCTCGGCGGACAAAATTAGTATTATTTCTATATCTTTATTTCCATTTCACCAACAAATATGAAAAGGCCAATTCATATTTTTGGCGAAATGTGAAATAAAGAGGCAAACTATGAATACCCTATTTTGTCCGCCCTTTTTAATTTAAGTCAATTTCGGCTTATCCACCAACTAAATTGAAATACCGTTGTTTAAATTAAGCGAGCACGCGAATGATCAATCTTTTCGCATGCGTTCTTCAATTTAATCTTCGTATTTGGGTTTAGTCGTATATAAGTAGTGTCTTTAGTTAATGAGCTCATTTCTCCTATTTGAGTCTCGCTTTAGCGTATTCGCCTAGTCCGCCCGCTCTGCGTCTTTGTGTTTGGCCAGACTCTTTTTATTATTATTCTTTTTTTGCAAAGTTAATTTATTTTGAGCATATGTATATAGTCCAAGATTTCAAAAATTCCATTTAGTGTTATTTACAATTTAAAAGTGCTATATAATCCAAAAATGTCAAAAAAGAGTCTATTTAATTTTTATTACAACTTAGGAGAGTCCAAATGTCCAAATGTCCAAAAAATACAAAAAAAAATAATAACAAAAATATACAAAAATAAATAAATCCGAAAATACAAAAAATATAATAAAAAGCAAAGAAGAAGAAGAAATTGGGCTCTCCAAAGAATGCTTCTTCAAGTCATTGGCTTGGATCCGACTGAAAAGAGTCAAGGCCCTGTCCAAAGAGCAATTAATGCAAAAACCTAGAATTTTAATATAAAAGAGCGAATAACCATCGGTCTAAAAGACAGAGAACAGAGAAAACAGATATGAAACAAATTATAGAGTAGGAAAAATAAAAAATGTAGAGAAGCTTCTGCTCCTCCCATCACCGTGACCAACCACCACCACTCACCATCAACCTTCCCCCTCACTCACAGCCATCACCACTCACCCCTAAACCACCACCAACGACCACCAAATCACCCACCGTGACCACCTCCGTTCCATTTTCACCACTGTCATTCTCTATCTCTCTCTCAACCGAGCCCCAACCACCAGCCTCCCTCTCTCATCCAAAAACCACCATCAACCAGCCACCACACGCCTCCCAAACCGATTCAAACACCGGCCCAGCAAACAACCAGAAGAAGGAAGGGGAATCAGAAAATAAACCAGAAACGAAAAACGTGAAGAACCTGACCTGGAAGAAGTTCGCCGGAGAGTTTCCCGTCGCCAGCGTCGTCTCTGGCATGGCGTCTCGCCGCCGCAAGCCCCGACCGATTCCCCCTCCCCTTCGTGCTTCATCCTCCTTCTTCGCGTCATCTCCTCTCTCCCTTTCGTTCGATCTCTCGCCGTTTCCCTCGATCCACCGATCCCTCTCTCCCTCTCACCGCGAAGCACCACGCCTTCTCCCTTTCTCTCTGCTCCGTAAATTTCTCTCTCTCACTCCCAGGAATCCGGCGAGTTCCTCGCCACTAATCTCGCCCTCACCGTGAGATCAGGCGGAAATTTCGCCCGGAGCTTCTCCTTCTCTTTTCTCGTTACTACAAGCAAGAATGGATGGCACAAGGGGGAAGGAGTTTTTTAGGTTTTTTGTAGTTTTGGGCCTATATGGGTCTCTAAAATCATTTGTTTTTTTATTTATCAGATTACTATTTGTACCCGTGAATTAACGCATACAACCTCCCTCACTTAAGCCCAGTTTCGCATACTGGGCTCCCATATGCGAACTGGGCTTGCTGTTTACACCCCTGTTCAGTTACACAACCTCCCAGTAACTAGTAACACCCCCACTTTGCAATTTTCACCTCTTTCTCGTTTTAATTCTTTTTCAACTCAAATAATTTCACAATAAATCAAAAAAACTTTGTTAATGGTTTTGCGAAGCCTCTGCTTGCATAATCATTAACAATGAGGAACTAGTGGTGATCACTTGGAGCCTTTGCTCAATTGATCATCATGAATGCCTAATTTTTCTAATTATTTTCAATAAATCAAAAGAAACTTTGTTAATGGTTTTGCGAAGCCTCTGCTTGCATAATCATTAACAATGAGGAACTAGTGGTGATCACTTGGAGCCTTTGCTCAATTGATCATCATGAATGCCTAATTTTTCTAATTATTTTCAATAAATCAAAAGAAACTTTGTTAATGGTTTTGTGAAGCCTCTGCTTGCATAATCATTAACAATGGGAACTAGTGGTGATCACTTGGAGCCTTTGCTCAATTGATCATCATGAATGCCTAATTTTTCTAAATATTTTCAACAAATCAAAAAACTTTGTTAATGGTTTTGCGAAGCCTCTGCTTGCATAATCATTAACAATGAGGAACTAGTGGTGATCACTTGGAGCCTTTGCTCAATTGATCATCATGAATGCCTAATTTTTCTAATTATCTTCAATAAATCAAAAAAACTTTGTTAATGGTTTTGCGAAGCCTCTGCTTGCATAATCATTAACAATGTGGAACTAGTGGTGATCACTTGGAGCCTTTGCTCAATTGATCATCATGAACGCCTAATTTTCCTAAAAAACTTTTCATTAAATCAAAAACTTTGTTATTGGTCTTGCGAAGTCTTTGCTTGCATGATCATTAACAACAGAGTGCTAATGGTGGTCACTTGGAGCCTTCGCTCAATTGATCATCATGAAAGCTCGATTTTCACAACTAAACAAGTTAAAAATAAAAACTAGAACTACGTAGCTTTGAATTCTCCATCGCACTGGAGATACGTAGGAGCGGATCCTCCGTCAAGCACAACAAACTAAAAACATTTTTCCTTTCAAATAAAACCCAAAGCGCTAACTCGCGTCGAGCGCCGCCAATAAAATTCATTAAGTCTTTTCAATCGAGAGGCAAATTTAAGTACTTTTCAAATCAACACTTAAAACCACACGTTTAATTAAAGGTTCTCTTCAAGAGAAAGGAGGTGTGGGGTGCTAATACCTTCCCTATGCCTAACCGAATTCCCAAACCTAAATCTTCCTGTTTTCCAAAAGACCATCCGCTTCCAAAAGGTTTTTCTTCAATATTTTCCTCATAAAAATATTGGTGGCGACTTCATTGTTTTAAAAAGTTGTAAACGAATAAAAATCCTTCGGGGACTTTTTCGGGCGCAACATCCACGAGTTCACTTTTATCCACTTGAGAAAGAGCTTTCACCAAGTGATCATTTTGCTTGTTGAACTGCTTCTGCACTATAGAGTCTAGAGATACAACAAAAGAGCACTCCTCGCCTCTTTTCGTGAAGCTTAAGAGCATTCATCACATTGAATTTAATCTTTTGATCATTGACTCTCATAGTCAATTCCCCCTTTTGCACATCAATTAGAGTTTTTCCAGTAGTCAAGAAAGGTCTTCCAAGAATGATAGGCACTTCTTTATCTGCATCAAAATCTAAAATCACAAAGTCAGCAGGAAAAAAAATTTATCTACCTTTATCAGCACATCCTCAATGATTCCTTTAGGATAAGCAATAGATCTATCTGCAAGCTGAAGAGTGACAGTTGTAGGCTTTGCAACACTTATACCCAGCTGAGTAAAGATAGACTTAGGCATCAAATTGATGCTTGCACCTAAGTCACAAAGAGCTCTGCCAGTATAGGTTTCACCAATAGAACAAGGAATGGTGAAACTACCTGGATCCTTCAATTTGCTTGGAATCTTGCTTTGCATGATCATACTACACTCCTCAGTCATAGCCACTGTTTCAAACTCACCAAGTCTCCTCCTTTAGGTCAAGACATCTTTCATAAACTTTGCATAGTTAGTCATTTGTTGGAGAGCCTCAACCAAAGGAACATTGATGTGAAGTTTTTTCAACACCTCTAAGAACTTGCCAAATTGCATGTCTTGCTGTGCCTTCTTCAATCTCTGAGGAAATGGTGGAGGTGGCACATCTTGATCAAGCACAGGTAGTGGCACTGGTGTTGCATCAAATGCTGCAGCATCAGCTGCGGTCGCATCTGTCTTACTCTTGTTTTCATTTTTTTTTTCAGAATCTTTTTCTTTTCTTTTATCACCACCACCTGTATCAAGTGATGGCCCACTCAAATCTTTTCCACTCCTTAGAGATATAGCCTTGCATTGCTCCTTCCCCTTAGAATATGTAGCTTCGAGTAGTAGAGGCAATGCCCCACTAGGTCTCCAGGTTGTAGCGATAGCTATTTGACCAAGTTGGTTCTCTAGATTCTTGATTGCAGCTCCCTGTGTCTGATATTGAGTCTTTGCTTTATTCATGAAAGCCTTGAACATAACCTCCATATAAGTATCAGTTGTAGGAGCAGCTTTCCTTGATTGAGCAGGGAATCCTGATGGTACTGCAGGTGCTGGAGTAGTTGTTGCAGCAGGTGCTGCTGCATTGTTACTGCTCCATCGGAAATTAGGATGGTTCTTACACCCAGGATTGTAAGTATTTGAGTATGGATTATTACCCTTGTTGTACCCAACATAGTTGACAGAGACAGGATTCACAGGACACTCCTCATAAAGATGACCTCCCCCACAGTAAACACAACTTGGAGAGGAACCACATGGAGCTGGTTTAATTGTTTGCTACTGATTTGCTTGATTCTTTGCAAGACAGACTAGTGCCGTCATATTTCTGATTTGGTTGGAGAGGGAAGCCACTTTAGCAGATAAGGCAGTCACCTCACTCACTTCATGTATACCACCCACCTTCTTTTGAACACTTGATCTAGCAGTAGGCCATTGGTAGCTATTTGCAGCAATGTCTTCAATCAAGTTGTAAGCATCATTGTAAGAACCATTCAGAAGAACTCCTCCAAATGAGGCATCAAGCATGAGCCTAGTTTGAGGTTCCAATCCATTGTAGAAAGTCTCCATTTGGATAATGATAGGAATACCATGGTGAGGAAATTTTCTCAAAAGTTCTTTGTATCTTTCCCGTGCTTCAAAGAAGGTTTCAAATTCAGTTTGCTTAAAAGAGGGAATTTCATTTCTCATCCTGGTATTCTTGATTGGTGAGTTAAGCCAGACCTTAGCTCATAAATTTTTCTGCCATCTCATTCCAAGTAACAATAGAGTTAGGCTCTAGTGAGTTAAGCCAGACCTTAGCTCTATCCTTCCAGGAATAAGGGGACAATTTCAGCTTAAAAGCATCATCTGTAACACCAGGGAGAATGAAATTATTGCAAACCTCAACAAATTGTTTCAAATGCAGATGTGGGTCTTCAAGGGGACCTCCACCAAATTGCCCAATTGTTTGAAGCATTTGGAACATCATAGGCTTAAATTCAAAGTGAGTTGTAGCAATCTCTGGCCTCACTATGCCTGTTTGCATAGTTTGAGAGTCAAAAACTTCCTAATTCAATAAGTCCTGGAGTACTGTGAACACTTCTCAATCTTCTGAAATGTCTTTCTATCTCTGGGTGCAACTGGAATTCTGGTGTGGTACGTCTATGCTTGTGCATATCTTTGCGAAAGAATGAGATGTTGCAAAGAATCTAATGTCAGAGCAACAGAAACAACACAAACAGAATTAGTAACAAAAGGCACTAAGTTGCTAACTAATTAAACAATCTATTAAACTATAATTCCCCGACAACGACGCCAAAAACTTGTTGTGGTAAAAATACGTGTGAGTGCAAGTATACACTGTCAACAAGTAATAAAGAGTAAGTGAGATCGTTCCCATGAGGAATTATGCTTAACTTTGAGAGTTTAATTTGACTAACAATTTAGTGAGGAAAGTAACACACAAATTTTGGGTAACATAAACAGTATTGAAAAGTAAAGGGTAATGGAAATCAGTGATGAGAACAAGCTGAGATGCATTCACTTCAGTAGCTTCATTAATATGCAATTAAGGGTATGTTCAATGTTGCAGCATTAGGTGCTGCAGCAATAAGACGTTATTCTCTCGAATACTTCCCACTAGGTTTCCTTGTAAGAGTTTATCTCTAAACCCTAAAGAAGTACCTCCTAGGCTGCTTGAGCACCGACAGTATTCACCTTATGGGTTATTCTCTCCTATCTCTAAGGTTAAGCAAGGAATATCAAGATCTATCGTTAATGTCCACTACCCATATTACCTTGTGAGATTACTTTACAAACCATCTTTGAATTTATAAATACTATTTAGAATAGACGGCCAATCCTACTCTAAAATGGAAATATTGTCACACACAAGGCAAAATGCACAACATTAAACATACTTCATTAATAACATAGAAAATCTAGCTACATCAGATCCAGCATCTCAACTATGAGTATTTAGCTCATATTGAGCTTACAAAACATGGAAAATAACTTAAACAAAAGAGTAGAAGTCATATTACAAATTTCAAGGTAAGAAATGATACTATAAAGAGAGAACAGTAAAGGAGCTCCAATGGTGACAATGGAGATCTGGTCCAGCTCTTCTAAGTAGAAATCCACCAAGAGAAATGTAATTCCAGTGATCTTTGTGCAATCGTCTCAAAGAATGAAAATGGTTGATGAACTTGCACGCTAAGAAGGAACTATCTCTAAACTTCCCTCTGATGGCAGAACCTCCCACTTGAGGAATGGAAACTTGCTTATATAGTGCCTCCTTACACGCAACCCTAAAAATGATCTCTTTTTGGGAAATGCGTCCTAGGTTAAAGGGCAATTGTGAGAAATCCACATTAGGTCATATCTTTCCGTGCCATACAGCTCTGACACCTGTCCTTTCCTTGATTTCCGTGTGTTTTCCGCAATTCCCTGAGCTTTCTCTCTCATCTAGCGCAATTTCACTATTGCGCACGCACTGCATCGCAACACTTAAACAAAATACAATTAAAAGCACAAAGGGCATAAATATGCCCAATTCAAACCAATTCAATCTTGCACCTTTATTCTTAGTCTAAACACTTAATTACACAATAATTCACACAACATACTTGCTACTTCATCTAAAATCAAGCTTAGAAAGCAAGTAATAAACATCATAAATGATAGTTATCACCGCTTATATTCCAAACCTGGCCTGCTTCATAAAGTATCGAACTACCCATAATTACTGGACACCCCATTTTCCATTTTTTCCTATACTCGGTTCTAAACTAATGAACATGTTCGGTGCTCATCTACCGAACCCTTTTTTCCAATACCCGACCACAAAGTACTAAACTAGTTCTTTTTCTATCCACCGAACCTAGTATTTTATCAGCTTACTCGTGCGTCCCATGTGAGGACAATTTGGGAAGAGTGAAAAATTGGGGATGTACAGTGAGTAGAAGGGGGTTGGTAAGAAGTATGGTCCATTTTGACGACTCTAACTGTCATATGTGGTCCATTACTTTTTATTTAATTAGCAAGAAAATTCTTAAGTATCATCTAGTTTGTATGTTGTAGACAAAATAAATTCAAATTTTAAATTTAAACAGTTAACTGGTAAAAAGCAAGTTATTAATTTTTTTTTTTTACGGGGAGTTATTAAATACAGCAGCAGCCAGTGTAATAATGTTCACCTAATTTTAGCAAAGCAAACAAAGAAAACAAGGGCAGAAAGGCACGTGGGTGGAGTCACTAGAAAACAAAGGAAAGTTCAATAAAGTAGCAGTCACAAGTTCAGAGATGCATTCTTCTTCTTATTTTGAGAATATCACATGGCTGTTGCTGCTGCTGAAGAGAAGGGTGATAGAAGTTCCATCTTAGCAATACCACTTTTGGATGATGAAAAAGTGAATGGTTATTCAAATGAAGTTCATAATCATGCAGTGGGTAACGCCTCTTTATTTAAGACCTGCTTTCATCTTGTCAATGCAATCTCAGGTTCCTTTTCTTTCCCTCTTCTTTATTTATTGTCTCCAATCATTAATGTTCACTTCTACTCTTTAGTTGCTTCTTCTTCTTCTTCTTCTTCTTTTTTTTTTTCAAGAAATGGTTGCTTCCTAGTTCCTGCATGCATTCTTGTCCTTTATTTTTTAGTTTTTTTAGATAAATCTTTTATTTTTGTTCACCTAACCTAATAATTGAGTTTTTTAACTATTTGGTTAAGGGTTTGATCTCTAGCCGGTAAGTATAGAAAAATACCGTGTGTGAGAGACCAACCCCTTAAATAAATATTAATGGCAATGAATACCTTAATTTACAAAAAAATATATTTTATTTTTGTTAACTTTACTTTTGTATTTTCCATGTTCAAGTTGAACATCTTTTTCAGATTTAATTTTTAGGATTAAATATCATTTTGATTCCTGCAAATGAGCAAAAATCCATTTTAGTCTCTGTAAAAATATTTTTTTAAAGGAGGTCACTACAAAATGTTTTTAAATTCATTTTGGTTCCTACCTTAATTTTTAATCTGATTGGAACATTTTAACACAGCTGACAACGTTGACGTAGATGATTTAGCACATGTATACTACGATGTCACTTAAAACAAATGTTAAATTCCTATTAGGCCTTAAATTGAAGTTATCTCCAAATTGAAGTTGGGTGGCTATAATAGGCTTTTAGTATTTGTTTTAAGTGACATTTCAGTCCACATGTGCTAAAATATCCACGTCAATGTTGCCAGATGTGTTGAAATGTGTCAAATCAGCTTAAAAATCAAAGTAGGGACCAAAATGAATTAAAAAACATTTTGCAGGGACCTTTTAAAAAAAGTTATTTTTGCAGGGACTAAGAAAGATTTTTTTCTCATTTTGTAGGGACCAAAATAATATTTAAGCCTAATTTTTAAATGATGTATTTGTTTGGGAATTTAGAAATTTTGTATCTCCATACCTTGTGAACCCAACCCGCTTAGACTGGCTTTGTTTGGTTCTGATTTTATAAAAGTAAAATTGGACATGACAATTGATGCATGCATAAATTGAACAGGGTATTGCCTAAGAATATTTACTTAACTAAACAAATAAAATTCAGTAACAAAATATATAAGAAGTCACATAGTGAAAGTATTCAATTGATATTTTTTTGCTTTAAAATATCTATTAATTGCCTAAGACTTATGCTACCTACATGCATTTTGAGTTGTTATTTAATTGATTACCACTTCATTGATTAATAATATCATGGGTAAAAGAAAGTTTGTCAAACAAAAGTATGGGTTAAAAAGTGCAACATCTGAATCAATTTCAAAATATATGAAGGTTTCCAATATATGTGTGGGTGGACAAAAATGAAAAATTAGGTATTATATACACTCGCAGCCATATTTATAAATTTTTAAAAATAATTATCAAGATTCAGACTCTGACCTATTTAATAAAATTTATTTCAATATATATGAATAATGTTTTTATATATATATATATATATATATATATATATATATATATATATATATATATATATATATATCAGTTGAATCTGATTCCAAAAATTATTATTTGTAGATGCAAAAATTTCACCTTTTGATATTATTCTCTTGAAAATATCATAACATTAATATTCAGAGCTAAATATTATATTAATTTTCTTTCAATTCAATTTTCCCTCTTAAAAATTCAATTTATTATTCTACTATCATTTTGTGTACTTTATTTCATTAGAATCCCACTCCATGATTTCGATTATGTCTGTATTCATTTGTAACTATTGTACTGTATTATATTCCATTGTATCCAAATGATGACTGAGCTATAGCTGTCAAGCATGGCTTAAGAGATAAAGCTATAGTATGTTTGAATGATACATAGGATAATGTGATAAATTTTTCCTCCATCTTTGTTCCGATTAATATTATTGTTCAATTCAAATAATTTGAAAAAAAAAAGTAACTTTAATATTTATCAACTGTTATATGTGTATTTCTTTTCAGTAAAAAAATTAATGATTGGAAGAAACACTCTATCACTAACCCAAAAGACTCTTTTAATGCTTGGATGAAGTTCATGAGGATTCTACTAATTTAGTCTGAGATATAGCATTACTATTTTTTTTTCCTGTATTGAAACTAATCTTATCTTATTGAGTGATCAAAACCAATCTTACCAACCTATAGTTGAGTTATGAAAACTAGTGTTAACTTATAAATCTATGTTACTTTGGTTTCAGGAGTTGGTATTGTATCAACACCTTACGCATTGGCATGTGGGGGATGGTTAAGCATATCATTGCTATTTATAATAGCAATAGCATGTTGTTACACTGGTACATTGGTCAAAAGATGCATGGATATGGATCCTCATATCAGAACATTTCCTGATATAGGTCAACGTGCATTTGGAAACAAAGGAAGACTAATGGTATCAATCATCATGAATTCTGAGCTTTATCTAGCTGTAACAGGTTTTCTTATATTAGAAGGAGACAACCTAAACAAACTAGTATCAAATGTGAAACTTGAGGTTGCAGGGTTAACAATTGGTGGTACAACAATGTTTATAATAGTTGCTGCTCTTGTTATTTTGCCTACTTTTTTGTTAGAAGATATGAGTCTGCTATCTTATGTTTCTGCTGGTGGAGCTTTAGCTTCTTCTCTCTTCATAATCTCTTTGTTGTGGAATGGAAGTGTGGATGGAACTGGGTTTCATGGAAAAGGAACACTTTTCAAATGGAGTGGAATACCATCTGCTGTTAGTTTATATGCTTTTTGTTATAGTGCTCATCCAGTTCTTCCTACACTCTACAATTCAATGAGAAATAAAAGTCTTTTCTCCAGAGTAAGTACCAAGCTTTTTTTAGCATTTTCACATGATTTACTGAATCATAGAATCAAGTTGTTAAATTGTAACATAACCTTCTGACATAATTATCGTATACTATCTCAGGTTCACTTTATAAGATATAGTGCACTTTTTGGTTCATTGAATAACTGATGTATCTGATCTATATTATTGACCAGATATCTATTATAGCCCGAAGGATGTATCTAACATAGCCCGAAGGTAGTATTATTTAAGCTAGGGAACAATAATGTAAAACATGCATACATAGCTTTTATTAGAAAGATTTGTAATCTTTTGGTAAACTGCCGTAATTAGGGTCTTTGACTCCCCGGTGGCATTCCAAGGTATCTCTACAAGTTTCGACCCTTCAGAACCACTGTATGAGTCTGATTCCTGATTTGGCTGAGGGAGCGAGGGAATTATTATCCCTTGCTTACTAAACATCACAAAGAGTATGGATTAAAAGACACATACCTTTAGGTGATTTTAGGCATAAAATGGAGAGAGAATATAGGAAAATATTGAGGAAAAATATGAAAGAGAAAATGAAAGATGAGAGAGATAGAGAGAAAGGTAGGTGCATTTCCCGGTCTCAAGGTACGTAGGGAATCTGTTTGGTTGAAGGATTTGGATTTTAATGGTATATTAGAGGTTTTATTGAAAGAATTTGGGTTTACATGGTTTGTTATTAATATGTTTCATGATATAGAACATTATAATGTTGAAAAACCTAGGTTCTTGTTGTTTGTTAATATTGAAATATGGAAAAACATCATACTCCTATTTTTTTTCTTCATGATTTGAGCTATAAACTGAGGTTTTAACTTGTACTATTTTTGTAGGCGTTGTTTATATGCTTTTCAGTATGCACTATTGGTTATGCAGCAGCAGCAATTTTGGGCTACATGATGTTTGGAAAAGAGGTTGAATCACAAGTGACTTTAAACCTCCAAATAGAAAAGTTAAGTTCACGAGTAGCAATATACACTACTTTGGTGAATCCCATAGCCAAATATGCTTTGATGCTTACTCCAATTATAAATGCCATAAAAATGAAGCTTTCATTCCCTTACAACAAAAGAGTAACACATATGCTTATTAGCACATCATTATTAATCACTTCACTTATTATAGCTGTGGCAGTTCCCTTATTTGTTCACCTCATGTCACTTGTTGGAGCATTACTAAGTGTCACAGCTTCAATTTTAGTGCCATCAGTGTGTTACTTGAAGGTTTCAGGAGCTTACAAGAGATTTGGATTTGAAATGATCATAAACTATTCAGTTATTGTAATGGGGGTTACTATTGCTGTTGTTGGTACTTACAGATCTCTTGTAGATATAATACAAAACCTGTAATTGTAAGTGCCAATGAATGACAGTTATTTTCCAACTGTAGATTGCTACAAGCAAAAAATTTGTGCTGCAGTAAATTACTTTTTTTAATTTTATAGTAGGATGCACCCTGTTCAAATATTGATGTCTTTAATGGTGCACTTGTATGTATTTGCATGTATACTGCCGCGATATGCTGCCACATGACCTTCATAGGAAGACTTTCGGTTTAAGACGTGTCCCGGTGTCTGACACGTATTGTGTCAAACACCGATACTTGTATTTGTACTGACATAGACACTTCAATTACTTGTATTTTTCAAAAAAGAAATTAAAAATAAAACCGGTGTCTGAGTGTGTCGTATCCGGGCTTCATAGATCATACTTGTCTCAACTAGTCATCTGGTAGCACCAATGGCTATGCCTATGTGTCAATTCCCTTAAGTTGCAACATATTTTGAGTCATTAGTTTTGCAACGATGTTATTTAGACAAAAAAAATTTAGACAAAAATAAACAAGAATCAACTTACAATATCAATTAACCAAGTTTTTTAGGTCATTAACCAAGTGATCAATTAACCAAGTTTTTAATCAATGCCTCGAAAACTGTAAAAAAACAGGTTGGTTAATTGTCTAAAAAACTTGATTAATTCACGTTGTAAGTTGATTTTTGTCTATTTTTGGCTGAAATTTTTTGCTACATAACATTATTGTTAGTTTTGATACCACTATTGAACACAAAAGGATCGATGATTGGAACGCACACAAACTCATGTGGCTCAACACCTCTGGCTATATCTACGCAACAGGAAAATTTCACTTTCACAAATATAAGATTCTAACTAAAATTACAATTACAACTCACATATATAATTGGGAGCATTTGTCCTCACTTAGACAAATTATTTTGGTTAGAAATATATATAACAAATGTATTTTGCCCCTGTAAAAAAATAAGGGTTGTCCCCATTAGACAATTTTTTAAATGAAATGTAGAAATTCGTAAGAGGTAAATAAAAAAGAGAATAAGTTGGTACTAACTTTACCTTTTTAGCTATGTAATTTATAGAAACTAGTATAATTTACCCGTGCCAGTTAGCACGGGTCGAAATTCATTTATTTAGACACCGAAAGGTATTTTAAATATTATTTTTTTGAATTTAGATTTATATATATATATATAAAATATATATTATAATTTCAAATGGGATGTGGGGTTTTGTCCAGGAAAGAATTTTGTTTCCTGTCTTATAATATTTTGTAATGATTAAATGAAGGAAAATTAATATAAAAGTATTCAAACAAAGTACTAAAATGAAAATTGAAACCGATGAAAATATTATTATCATCTAATGTATTCTGAATGAGTATATAGAAATGCACATTACTATTACTAATGCCAGAAGGAAAAGGAAAAGGATATACGTAATACGATAATAGAATGTCTCATCTATTTTGTAATATATCATTCATAATTTGTTTTCGCTAAGCGTGTGAACCTGTGGGAATTCGATTTTATTGTTATAAGCAACACGGGTATACATCTCATTTTATCATAAAATTTTAAATTATTTTTTGGCACCTTTAAAAATGCACTTGTATGTTTCGTGTGTTATATGACACGTCGATTTCTTTGTACACTGTCTTTGTGAACACTCAATTTTTACCGATATATTTGACTTTTTTTGAAAATTACGAAATATGCACTTTTGCGTGTTTTGCGTGTTTTAGTCGTTGAATACGTCATTTTACTAGCTTTGTCACTTTCGTGTTATTTTTACCCTTTTTTAAACAAAACAAAAAAATATAATAATTCAAAAAATTACAAAAAAAATTGTAGATTTAGATAATTGTCTTGTTACAATGTTTTTAGTCCAAAAATTTTTAAATAAATAAATAAAATAAAATACGAAATTAATAAATAAAAAAGAAATAAAACAACAGCTTCAGGGGTCAACAAGTAGTAGGAGCTAATTTGGGTCGGGTCTTCTCAACAAGTTCAAAGCCCATATTTGCATATAATAGTCAAGCACAGTCAAACCACATTAATGTCCAAAACCCTAATTCTTACCTATAAAAACAAACCAAATCATAGTCAACAAAGGGGGAAGAAAAAAAACAATATAGGGAGAGGAGATGACAATAGAGAAAAGGGGGGAGAGCACCACTCTTCTATCTATTCACCACTCACACCACCCTTCTTGCTAACTACCACACATCACCATCAAACACCACCGCATACAAACAACCACCATCCACCACTCTCTCTCTCTCACTTCGCAACCATCACCACCACTCTCTCTCTCTCTCCTTGAAATTGCATCATCACTCTTTCTCTCCCCAAGATTTAGATTTTGAGATCACTAAAAAAATGATTAGATATCGAAACCCTAATCACGAGGACTAAGTTCATTGTTGGGAGGAGCTAGATCTGGGTTTGGTTTTCAGATCAAAAACAACAGCAGCAGTCAGAAGCAGTGATACATAGCAACAACGGCAAATCATACGGATCGACCGGAAAAGTCAAAAGGGAAGGTTGGCTAAATTATTTTCTTAGTCACGTGTTTTGTTTGTTTTTGCTTATCTCAAAATCTAAAAATGTGTAGATCAAAGAGTGTTTGTTTTTCTAGTTTTGTTACTATTAGTGCCTAGTGATAGTCAAGATTAAGTTCAAGAGATTTAGAAAAATGTAAAAAAAAAAATCAAAAATCAAAAATTAATTAGCTTTAATTGTCATTTATATTAGCTTTAATTGTCATTTAATTTGAATTAAAAAATTTAATCAAATCAAATTAAACCAAATAAATTAAATTAATGAATAAATAAGTAGCCATTAAATGAATTGATTCTATTTTAGTTATTAAAAGAAAAGGTGGAATCAGGTAATCATGTTCACTATAACAAGCGCACCATCCCCCATCCCCTCTCACATGTCTTTCATCTTTTTTATTTGTTACCTCTTTAATTATTTTTTTAATTTTAAATCAGCAATTTTTTTATTTATTTCCTAAAAACTAAACAAATAATTAGGCTTTGATCGAGATGTACATCTTATCAAACCCGCAACACTGGTTTAAGAGACCCGAGTTGTACAACTTGGTCCTAAAACCCTTCAAAATTAAAACTAAATAACAAAATAACTAATTTTAAATATCAAAAAATGGGTTTGACCGAGATGTACATCTTGTCAATCCCGGTTTAAGAGACTTGAGTTGTGCAACTTAGATCTTAAACCCCTTCAAAATTAAAATCAACCAACCAATAAATTTTCAGGAAGAACTACGTGACTTTTGAGTCTCTCATAGCACCAGAGAGTACGTAGGCGCGGGGTTTCCCTGTCAAAGTCAAAATTAAAATTTTCCAAATTAGTCTCTATTTTATCTTCTTGTAAATAAATAATCATTCATTTTCTACAAAATTTTTGTAAATCTTATTTTTGGGTAAACAAATAATTAAATGACTTAGTAATTATTGCACAAATCAAATTTAGGGTAACTGTCTTAGGACTGATGTGTGTGTTAGGGGTGCAGTGAAACTAGTTTTCACCCCTTCCCTTCGTATAACCGACTCCTGAATCCAACCTAGTTACGCAGACCGATAATCTTAGGTTTAGGTTTTTCTCAATTTTCCTATTTAAAAATAAATTGGGTGGCGACTCCTTAAAATCATATTTTTGAGCCGTCTACGTCGAGATCCATGTCACGGCAGTCTTTTATCCATTCATTATGATATATATATATATATATATATATATATATATATATATATATATATATATATATATATATATATATATATATATGAGTGGGGATCAACTTACTCCAAGAGTAACTCTTGTAAAGTTACTCCACTTAATATCTCTTTGTAGACATCAAATTTTACCGATCCAACCGCTGAATAGTTTCGTATTATCATCATGATCATGCATACCAAAAACCATTGAAATTAAATATCCGTAGCTATAGAATCTTATAGTCCCTATTTTACTTGTATTTTTAAAATCATTATATACGTTGAATTGAACTTATTTGATCAAGATATCAAACTTTTTTATAATTTTATAAGAATTTGCATATTTGATCTACTCAATTAGAACTACTAATTTGACGGTTGGATCGGCATAATTTAATGTGTACAAAGAGATATTAGGTGGAGTAACTCTTACAAGAGTTACTCTTGGAGTAAGTTGATCCCCACTATATATATATATATATATATAGTGGGGATCAACTTACTCCAAGAGTAACTCTTGTAAGAGTTACTCCACCTAATATCTCTTTGTACACATTAAATTATGCCGATCCAACCGTCAAATTAGTAGTTCTAATTGAATAGATCAAGGATGCAAATTTTCATAAAATTTTAAAAATATTTGACCTTTCATCAGATAAGTTCAATTCAACGTATATTATACTTTTTAAAATACAAGTAAAGTATGGACTATAAGATTCAATAGCTACATATATCCAATGTTTATAATTTTTGGTATGCATGATCCTTAAGATAATATAAAGTTATTCAACGGTTGGATTGGTAAAATTTAATCTCTACAAAAAGATATTAAGTGGAGTAACTCTACAAGAGTTACTCTTGGAGTAAGTTGATCCCCACTCATATATATATATACACTAGTATTCCTACCCGTGCGATGCACGGGGAGCTTTCAACAAATAATCATTTGTAATAAAAATTTATTAAGAGATGGTTCTAACATTTGCCAAATTGTTAGGTTATTTTTCAGAAGAATTTTAATAATAAAAAAATCAAAATATTGATCAATATGTGGTTTATATTTTAAAAGAAAAAGTTGAATAAGTTTTCATAGTAATTGATTTTATAATGGATATACTACATATTGAGAACTCGTATTAAAAAGTCATTTAACATTATCCCTCCATTGATCGTTTATTCTTTTTTTTTGGGCGAGGTTTAGGTCTAAGCCCCTTTATGTGCAACTAAGTTCATTTTTTATATCGTTGCTATGTATATATATATATGTAGGTCTGTGCTACGCACGGTGTATTGTAAAATCATTAAAATATTTATGCTAACTTATGGTGGTGATATAATATTAATCATTATATATTTCATAAGATTTTTATTCTTATTGAGAATTAAAATTGTGTTTATATGTAAAAGTCTTTTTTTCTTGTCAAAAAAAAAGTTTTTCAAATAGGGTCGACTATTAAGTTTTTATAAGAGAAAAAATTTAAAAATAGAGATCAAAGCTAAATTTAATCATGATCTACACTACAAAAAAACAGGGAATTAGCGAGGGACGTTGCGAGGGAAAATTAAGTCCCTCGCAAAAGCAAATATTAGCGATGGAATTAGCCAGGGAAAAAGATTCCTCGCAAAATTGGCAATTAGCGACGGACATGTGGCAATTAGCGACGGAATGTCAGTCACTAAATGCAAGGCGCCAATTTCAAATTGAGTTGCACGATTTTTAAGGCACTTAGCGACGAAAAAAATATGCGGGTCCTCGCTAATCGACATTGACAAAGACACTTTGCGATTCTCGACTTTGTTGGCGGTGGGCTTGGGAAACGCGAGGATTAGCGAGGGAACTTCCCTCGCTAAACCCGTCGCAAACTGTCATATTTTTTTATAATAATCCAAACCAAACACACTCTCTGTCATTTACTCTCTTCTTCTCTCCCCTCTTGACTCTTCTCTCTTCTTTTCTTCCACTCTCTTCTTCTCTTTTCTTCTCTTCCACCACCACACCACCACCACCACCAAAGTAGTTACCCTCTCTCTCCTACGAGCTTCACCCTCTCTTTCTTTCACACCACCAACACATAGCTCTCTCTTTCTTCCACACCACCACCACCACAACATAGATCTCACTCTCTTTCACCCTTACTCTTCTCTTTCTCTCTCGACCACCACCACCACCACCACCACATAGATCTCACTCTCTTTCTCCCTTACTCTTCTCCTTCTCTCTCTACTACCACCACCACCACCACCACATAGATCTCACTCTCTTTCTCCCCTTACTCTTCTCCTTCTCCTTCTCCTTCTCTCTCTACCACACCACCACCACTCTCACTCCTCTCTCTCTCTCTTTGGAAAGTTTGGTGATAATAATAATAATAATAATTTAACAATAATAATAATTAAAAACAATAACAATAATAATAACAATAGTAATAATAATACTAATAATAATAATACTAATAATAATAATAATAGTAATAATAATAATAATTCACTCAGATTGAGAAGCGTGCCGGTCAGATTTGGGAAGTGTACTGTCAGACTTAGCGAGGGAATTAGCCACGGAATAGTCCCTCGCTAATTAGCGACTGAGACAATTTCCCTCGCTAAAGGGAATTAGCGAGGAGGATATTAGCGACCGAACTGGTCCCTCGCTAATTCCCTCGCAAATGGACATTAGAGACTAAATTGGGCCTGTTAGCGACAGACATGTCCCTCGCTAATCGATCCCCGTGTTTTTTGTAGTGCTAGTTGAAAAGTGAAGCCTATCCTTTAGAAGAAATCTAAAAGACCATAACATAATTACATAAAGACCATAATACCGACAAAAAAACTTAAATATATTGAAATGAAAAGTTATAGACCATAACTTGCTCAACAGCTGAAATCATGTTATAGACTTATAGTTATGTCAATTATTAATAGGAATTGGAAGAAATATATATTACTCACCAACATCAATATAGTGATTAACTTTTTTTAATATATGAAGCAATTTCCCCTATCCTTTACCTATCTAATAATTAAAATGGACCATAAACAATGAATTGCATCAAATAGAATATAGTTATTTATTTATTTAAAAATGGGAATTTAACTTTTGTTTTTAAATTTTTTCAAAATGAAATGTAATTTTTATTGTACAATTTAATATTAAGTAAGTTTTTTTTCTATTAGTGGGTTTTTAAGTATTTATATGTAAATAAAAAAAAACTCATGGTATATGAATTGATAATAATTAGGTCTCACAATAATATTTTGTCAAAAAAAGTCCCACAATAATATGGTTAATTATTTTGGTGGAATATGAATTGATAATAATCAACTCTCACAATAATATGGTTATACATACAGCATAATGCATTTCGCAAAATTTTGGTTGATGGGTATTATCCTTTTTTTGGGTATATTAAATCCTTATTCCCTTTTTATTGTCTAAACATATAGCTAATGTGATTTTTTAAGTATAAAATAATTAAGTTAGTCGATTGAAACTGACACCATAAACCAAACCCAACCACAAAGAACAATCATAGCACCTATGGCTCAAGTTAAATTACAATGATTAATGTATAAAGAAGAGTTTCAACTTATAATTATCTAAATTAAATTAAAATGTGATTGATGAAATCCTAATGAAGAATTGTAACTCTCAAATAAATTCATCTTTAAGAATTAAAATGAATAATATAAAAAATGTTTTAAAGGAAACAAAACGGAACAACCATTAAAATCATAACAAATGAAAAAACTAATTAGGAATTTAAACCAATCATAATAGAAAATAATGGGTTATACAGTTACAAATTTATGAGAATAAAAGGTGGTTACACAAGATTTAAAACCATTTTAAAATAAGGATAAATATATCAATATTAAATAATATATTAGGTAATATTGAAAAAAAATTACGACTTTAAAATAAATATAAAATTTATTTCAACAATTTATTATGCTATATCAATACCACATTAGTGACGTGTTTTAGATGGTTGCATTTTAAAGCAAAGCCCCATTGTTTTTCTATTGTAAAAGAGGAAGAGGAAAAAAAAAACTTAAACTTGTTGTGGTGTTATGCTCAAGAAAGGAAAGAGGTAGAAATGTTTTTATGTTGCAAATTATTTCATGGTTCAGCTATCGCTTTACTTCATAAATAAACTTAAAAGTAAATATAACACATATAGGTCAACAATAAGAAATGGAGTTTAAATTTCTTAATTCAATTTCATCCCAATTTGTTAGGCCATGAACTAACACTAAGAGCCAAAAAAAAAATTGACGCCAATTGCAAAATTACATGCCTTTTGCACTAACATTTGAACAACATTGTTCTTTGAGGGTTTTGAGTTTGTGCCGACGCACATGAAAGGAAAGATTCTCATGCCCACACCATTGAATTCCCTTGTCATCAGCAAACAAAAGGAATGTATTGAATACAAAGACACAGTGACACAGTGAAATTAGATAGACTAAGATGTAAAATCGAACAGAATGAATGAAAATTGCCGAAAATCGAGCTAATTATATACAAATTTAATTAAGTTTTAAAAACCCTAAGTCAATTAATCTATCTTAACATAAAAATCATCCTGAAATCAACTGTAGAAAACCTAAAGAGAATTGAAGGATGAACTTAAGAAGGAAAAACCAATTGCAGGAAAAAAAAATATGGGAGCCATAACATAAAAATAGAGGTATAGGAGAGGAAGCCTTTGGATACCAAACATACCTTAGAGAGAACACTACAAAAAAAACGTGATTTAGCGACGCAAGATTCCCTAGCTAAAGCACAAAATTTCCTCGCTAATGTACTTTAGCGAGGGAATTAGCGAGGATCCAAATCCCTCGCTAAAATGCTCCTCGCTAAATTTAGCGAGGGAATTAGCGAGGGAATTAACGAGAGAATTAGCGAGGGAAAAATCATTCCTAAACACTAATATAAACAAATCAATTTCTAAACATTTCAAAAATCATTCCTAAACACAAATGTCAATATCTATCCTAAACACTAAAATCAAATAAATTTCTAAACATTCTAAAAATCAATCCTAAACACTAAAATCAAAATTAAAGAAAAACTAACCGTTTTGAGTCACGAATCCAACGATCTCTTGGCATTACGGTGACGATGTGCACTCCGGTGCGTTGGTGAGCAACAAATCGTTCCTATGGGTGAGGAAAGAAAGAAAAATAATTAGAGGGAGTTAGAGAGGGAAGTTCGGAGAAAAAGAGAGAGAGAAGAGTGAGAAAAAACAAACCTTAAGTGATGGTGGAGGAGGTGGTGGTGGCGTGGACGGTGGTGGAGGTGGTGGTGGCGAAAATGGAGAGATATGGGTGGTGGTGGTGTTGGGGTCGGAATAACAAAGAAGAGAGAAATGAGTGAGAGAAGAGAAAGAAGTGGGAAGAGGAAAGAAAAGTGCTTCGGTTACATAAATAAGTTAGCGAGGGAATTTTTGATTTAGCGAAGGAATTCAATTAGCGAGGGAATTAAGTAGTTAGCGAGGGAATGATTTTAGCGAGGGAATTCTTACATTTAGCGACGGAATTCAAATTCTTCATATGTGGGTTACAGTTGTGTTTGAATTTAGCGAGGGAATTATAACTATTAGCGACGGAAATATTAAAAAAAATCAGCGCACCTTTAGCGACGGCCTTATCCGTCGCTAATTCCCTCGGTATAGCATATTTAGCGACCCTCCTATATTCCCTCGCTAATTTCCCTCACTAATACTGTTTTTTTTGTAGTGGAAAAGTTCAAATATCATTATGACTCTTGAATCTCTTGGGAGAAGAAAAAAGATGACAGTGGTGCCTCATATTTGGAAGTGGAATTTGTCTTATAATGTACTTTTTGTAAAACAAAAGGGTGTATGCAAAGTGTATAAGAGAAGATACATAAAAATTAATAGTATTCATTGTGAAATTTGTCTTGAGATGACATGTGTCAAAAAAAAGTAATGAAATTATTTAAAATTGTTAATAGTATAGATAGATATTAGATTCATTATTATATATATAGTTGGGTACTTTTTTTTAATTTAAATACATTATCATTAAAAACAATGAAGGTTAGGTTTGTAATATATACTTTTAAGTAATTTATATATTATTAGTTGTCTCATGAATTCATTTCAGACATGTAACTGATACAATTAAGATGTGTTTATTTTTTTTTAGTTTTGAAAGAAAAAAATTCAAATAGTAATATTAATTTCTAGATGAATGAGAGAGTGACATGTGTTAAATTATTTAATGAGATTGTTTTGGATTTAATTATATATAGATTAAAAATTAATTTCGTTATTTTTTAATATAAATTCAGGATGCCAACAAAGCAAAATAAGGATGATGTAATACTGCTATGATGACGTGTCATTTAATTAGAATTACACAAAGGATATGTTATTGAGAGGAAGTTCATACTTGTATATAGTATATATATCTATTATATTAAACCATCAATCTTCCGCCTATACATCCACATGTCCTTCCACGTCACTAATTACGTCAGCTTCGTTTTAATCCACGTCAACATGTTATTTCGAAATATATTACCAAAAAAGCAGAAGCTGGGGATCGAACCCATTCCCCCACGCTACCACCTCCTAACGCTAACCATTTGAGCTACCACACTTTCATGCTACTAAAGCGTATTACATAATGTTTATCCTATTCTTTCTTTTATTGCAAAACCTTTTACCTACTTTTTATATCTATTTATTATTTATTTTGATACATATACATTTGTTATTATATATTACATTTATATATTATATTTATTTGACATCTAATATTTTGTATCACATTTCATAGATTTTATTCTATATATTTACTAACTAGAATGTTATTAAATATGAGTAATTTTATTCATTTCAACTTTTTTTTTAATTCTCATCTTATAAATAATGTTATATATTAAAAATGTTTGTCACATATTTTTGTATTCAGCTTGATGCACATACAATTAGAATCAATATACAACTTTGATCTGATCGATTAGTATATTTGTAGTTTATAACGTTTGTGCTTAATATTCTTCTATTCACTACGCTGCGCGCACTTAGAAAACAAGTAGAGAGAATAAACAAGATGATAGAGAACATTGATCCTGCGGTTGTCAACGTCAATCACCTTAATCAAAAGCAAGCTAAATGTCCTTATGCAAATGTATATTTGCTATATATTTGTAAGTTACTATTACTATTACTATTTTGGATCGTATAATACTTATAACTAATTTATGTTGTAATAACATCTCAATATGAAAATACCCCTGAAATTATATACTCTGCGGTTGTCACTACTAATTAAATCATATGCAGCAAACAATTGTATTTTCTTTTGAAGCAGCAAGCAATTGTATTGGATAGCAGAGATCACTATATATAAACACTATTTTATGTTGTTGGGTTCCGTCTATAATTGAGAAATCGGACTACATGAATGTATTATGTCCTACAATTTTTAATCTAAAGTATGCAACATGAGCCATTTTCGCAAAGAAATATACGATAATCCTTTTAAACTGCAACACTCATATTTCTTGATAGATCTTTGGTGGATTCTTTTTTGATAGATTGTAAGCCATATATACAATGTAGTATAACCCTTTGAGGTATCGTATTGTGACTGGTGGATTTTTTTTAATGGGCAAAGTTATATAATAGCGGGTATACGGGTAGTCAAACTCATTTATTAGATATCATGCTAAATTAGAGTTTATTATAGCAGGGATAGAAATACATTAGAGTTTCGCGCCGTTATTTCAAAGTAGTGTGAGGAAGTATTTAATCTTTTGATTGTTTGTTTTTCATAAAACAAAATAAAGGAGGGTACAAAATCCCTTAATGCGAAACTAACACCGTTAGATTCAACGACATAATCTACCATCAGAGAGAGGGGTCGTCATGATCCTCTCAAGGGTCAGGGGAAATGATGTCAAACCTATCATATTAATTTTTCTTAAATTAATTATTAAAATGCATTTTTAAACAAAATAAATGTGGACACAAATATTTTATAAATTCTTAAAAATAAATTTGTCATTCTTAATATGTTATATGAAAAATATATTTTTAAAAGTGATGCGCAAATGTCTATTTAAGAATATGGAATCAAAAATAAGATTAAAAATAATTTATTGGGCATTTTTAAGGTATGCCAAAAAAAGTGACTTGTGATTTTATACATAATGTGCCTATTTTTATCAATCATTAGTACTGTCACGGGTCATGCGGGCTAACTAATGATGCATCAGTCCGGCCATTAATCCAATGACCCAGTGATCTGATCGGGTCGATCACCAGGTCGGTTTTAATAACATTGATAAAATATATAGAATTGTATTATTTGTTTGTTCCAAATTAGCTTATGGATTTCAAATATTTATTGTCATATCAGTTGTTTAGCCAATATTTTTGCAAGCACATATCATGTTGGATTTCAACATATTTGTAACATATGTTTGCATAGTGTATCCACGCTATATGTATTAACATCGGAGTCATGAATAGATAATACCTATTAACAGATCTCTCCTTGGAGGGTCCGTATACAACATCTATAAATTTACCGTAGCTCTTAATTTTGGGACGTATCGTGCGCGGGGCACGAGTACAGACTGAATTTGAAGTTGCAAGCTACCATTATTTTTGTTTTTCATGTGCGTCTTTTCCTCGAACATCGATTAATACAATTCGAGAAAACGATATATATATATATATATATATATATATATATATATATATATATATATATATATACATTTTGACAAATAATTTAATATACAAATTTGTATAAAATATTTATAAATATATGTTGATATATAATACATTTTTCTAAAATTATTATACAACATAATAGCTAAATTTTAGATAGTGTCCAGAGTATTTAATATCTCACACAATGTACTTAAATATACAACTTCATTTTTTAATTCCTAAAAAAATTGTCAACTTTTTAAGTTACAAGTGAATGTCGACCCGTGCTGGCACAGTTGAATCATACTAGTATATATATAGTTATTTTTAAATATATAGTGAGTTTTTTTTATAATCTCGTCCTAAAGAATTTTTATATGGGTTCTTAAATAATTTTTTTATAGTGAGTATTTTTATCTATAAATTATCATCCTACTTTTGCTAATATAGTGAGTATTTTTTTATATTATTTGACTATTTAAATGTTAATTTTGATTTAATATATGTATATTCCATATTGTGAAAGACCTCTTCTGGTATTTTGTATATTCCTATAATGAAACTATAAACGGGAAAAATCAAAGTAACACTTCAGAAGATTATTAGAATATGAAAAATCTAGTCTTATTCGTAGATGCAATCTTTATATAAAAATTTTTAAGATTATATAAAGATTAATATCTAAAAACGTAAATAGTAATACATAATCTGCCTATTGATGATAACTTAACTAAACTCATTACTCATCAAATTTAAATCAAATCCCTAAATATAATATAGGTACCTAACAACCATTAAACACGTGAAAAAGTAGGTAAGATCTGAACAATTTTCAAGTCATAACATTCTCAAAAATATAAAATAATGTACCAATATTTTTATTTAAAATACCAATGAAGAATGATTTAACAATAATGTGTTACGCTTAAGAAACAACAGAGTTAGGTAGCCGACTTGGTCAAGAGTTGCATTGAAATTAGGAGGGGATGGGTTTGATTCCTTGCTTTGACATTTTTGGTACATATTTCAGCGAATTAACTTGAGCAAAAACTGAGTCAACACCTGGTTTGACCAAGTCATTCTACTATGTAGATGATGACATGGAAGATCCACGGTTATATATAATAGAGATTTAGGTACTAATTTTACCTTTTAACCAAACTTTTTTGAGTAAATACTATAGGCTGTTTTTTTGCCCCCACCTAAAAGTTTCTAGATCGGTCACTTCCCACAAAATAACAAGTTTGATGGTCTGAAACTTGGAAACTATCCCAGAGTATATATCACCTTGCAAACTCAAATACCTCACTCAACAGTTACAAATACTGATAACACTAATATTTCATAAAACGTATACTCGGTGTCTCTCAACATTTAGCACCACCCCTAAGATGACTTTTGCACCACCCATTTCTTCCGCGAATGCCATATTCATTTATTAATAATGCTATTAAGCCCAAGATTTTGACAAAAAAACATACAAATATACCATATTTGTATGAGCCCTACAACTTCCAAAGAAAAGAAAAGAAAAACCATATTGGTATAGTACGTATTAGTATTTGTATCCGTATATTTGTATGTTTTTTTGTGAGAATATTGGGCTAAATAGCATTATTGGTCATTTATAGTAGAGGGAGCAACGAATACATACCACATATTTTGGTGCAATATAATATTTAGATATGTCGTTGGTTTAGTTCATATAATTTATTAAGGTATGTTTTACCTTAAAATTTGGAAGCTAGTAAAATTAGGTAGAGGATATAAATCGTGATGATTTAGTGTCACACTACGAACAGGTTGGCCGCCATTTTCTGCTAAAACAAGGAGGTTGCCTTGTCCTCATCAGGGAAATCAACCCAAAGCCCACTTTTTAGGTATGATTCCTCTGAAATAAACAACACCGCACCTTTATTAATATTTTGTTTGTAGCCCTCACACCAGGATCCACAATTATAATGTCTACAGTACAACCTAGCTATTATTCTAAACTAGTTCTATATCAAATCAAAGAACATACAATACGAACTACATATTCAGAGAAGATAGGACCTTGTTAACTATTCCTCGTCTTTTTCTTATTGGTAAATGGAATGTTACACCGCAAATCACCCAATCCTATCATCATCAAATACTATCTCAAGTAGATAGGTAATTTAGATGGTGAGGTAAGAGATACTAAAGGAATGCAAGTAATGTGTTTGAGTTCAAAATAAACGTTGTTATATCGTCAGTGCATAATGCACGTAAGTAGTGACCTTTGTAATGTCAAATCTACTTTTTTACGCATTTAACGCTTTTTATATTTAGTGACGGTTTTTATCTTTGGGTAAACTTTTTCTTTTTGGTAGTGAATAGTGAGTGTTGGTACTCTAACCCAATACATGCAACCCAGAGACAAGGGTCATATATAAGTCCGAGTATAATATATGTATGTATAATGTTAATTGGTTATTAAGGAGCTCAGAATATATATATACTAATACTTTAACTGTTGAAGGGTCATGTCTCTTGCAGGTGAAGAAAACATGATTCTTAGATTCTTCTATCAAATGATTGATATGTGATGTTGTGGAACTCTTCAACCCAGTTGAAAAATTAGGTATCAAGTAAGCCATATATCGCCCATGTATGAGTGATGTATAATAGTATAAGAAATCAAAATTAGCGTGCAAGGATGCAATACTACATAAGTGTAGCTGATCAGTGGTAAATATATAGGTGCTATATATGTAGAACGCTGAAAGCGAGATTCGAACTCAATACGTTCCACTCTCTCCTCACTCTTAGCAATCCGAACCGTTTATAATAAGAAGAAACTTGATTGAACGCCCTCTCAAATCCTTTCAAGAAGGTGAGCAGAGTATGTGTTAATGATGCTGAGCTATAAGGACACCAATAATATTATCAATTATCGGGAAAAAAAATAGATAGCATAGAAGAGTGGTGGCTCACATGGTTGAGTGAAAGTGACATTATCGGTAGAAATATAGGTCTACCAACCAGGTTCACGTGGCTTTTCTTGGTGAGGACAGTAGTATACATATTATTGCATAATAATAATAATAATAATTTACCAAATATATAAATAGAAAGAGGGAGTTGGTGACTTCTCCAACTCAATGACACGATTCAATTCAATACTATGAAACGGTGAATGATGTAATGAACCGCGCCGTTGGTCGCCGCAAAAGCCAAATGCAAACTCAAATAAACAAATAAATCAGTTTTAATTGTCTTACTTCTTCCCACAAACAATTCTTCTACGTATCATACCAAACCAATTCTCCCCACTTCCATTTTCTTTCTTGTATCGGTAAGTTAATGTCTTTTTCTCTATTTATGCAACTCTATTATTCATTTTGTGCATGACAGAGCCGCAGAAGAAAGTGAATGAAAGAATTGTAAACTGTTTAAGAAGGAAGTAATTAATCTCAATATCTCGCAATGGAAGAAACGTGGACTTGGTCAACGTTGTGCCGCATGGTGGTGCTTGTGGTGACGGTGTTGTGTATGAAACATTGTCAGTGTTGGACTCTGAACAGCGAAGGTACACGTAAGAAAAGAAAAGTTGTACTGAGTGGTGGTTTAAAGTTTTTGAAATTTATATCATGAGTTAATTAATGCATTGCATATAGCAGGGTTGGCGCTGCAAAAGATGAGGGAGAAGGTGGTGAGAGACCCTTTGGGAGCTTTATCGAGCTGGAATAATATTGGCAAAGGAGTTACTGATATGTGTTCATGGTTTGGAGTGGAATGCTCCAATGGCAATGTTGTAGCCTTGTAAGCATCCTTCCTTCTTTCTCTATTTTCATATAATATTATTATTAGCTCTCTTCTTCTGTATGTAATTTTGCTTTTCTCATCTGTTTCTTTTATTTTACATTACATTACACCTTGTTCACTGTATGACTCACATAATTATGTATATTTAAGGACATGAACATAAAATGGTTTTGCAAAGTAAACAAGAGGATATAGTATTAAGTGTTTGATTTTGCATTAAGTTTTTAGCAGCCTTCATGTTTCACATTAACTGTTGAATAAATATATCAGATTATGCTTAAAACTACACATGCTTGTTGTGACAGGCACCTTAGCCAACAACAGGAAATTGTGTTCAAGAGACAACTTCTACAACAAGCAGCAAAAGCTACAAACTCGCCTAAAACCAAGAGTAATGATGACAAAAACACTCTTCCTCTTCCACCATCATCACCAGTTTCTGAGCCTTTCTCACCATCAGAAACTCCCTCAAATTCACCATCACCAGATGTTTCCCCATCTCCCTCTCCCTCTCCCTCAAGTATCTTTTTCACTCTTTCAAACTCACCCTCACCCTCAGACTCACCACTTCCAGAAGATCCACCTATAATTGTCTCCACACTACCATATTCTAATTGGTTTTCAATACCTTCCCCTTCTTCATCCTCAAACCAATTGAATTCAAACAATTCAAACACAAAGAAACATTATGTGATTATATGGTCTATAGTTGGAGGCTTATCCTTCCTAGTTTTGGTGTCAGCCATTTTTCTTATTTTCTTCAGAAGTAGTAAGGTTGTAGCTGTAAAACCTTGGGCTACAGGGTTGAGTGGACAATTGAGGAAAGCATTTGTAACAGGTAATTTATGATCTTTGATAGCTGTCATATTTTTTTCATTTACATCGTTAACTATGCTTAACTATAGATTTCAAACAACAGCATGCATGTTAACTACTTGATTAAATTTTATGCTCTTCAAAGTACGCAAACTCATTGAGCACTCTGTAGCACCGACACTTCAAATCGAAATAGTGTCCAGTCTTCTACAGTTCAATTATTTCTATTTTCCAAATTATTATCGGTGTGTGTTAGTGCTTCATAGATTTAGCATGTATGATTTAGGTGTTCCAAGTCTGAAACGAGCGGAAATTGAAGCAGCTTGTGAAGATTTCAGCAATATTGTTGGTTCGCTGCAAGATGAGACTATTTATAAGGGGACTCTTTCAAGTGGAGTTGAGATAGCTGTAGCATCATCTGTGGTGACTTCAGCAGAAAACTGGTCAAAAATTATACAAACTCAATTCCGAAAGAAGGTAGTATGTGGCAGCAAATGTAGAAATTACTCCTTACTTTCTGATTTGGTTTTAATTCTCTTTGTTAATTTTTCCTTTTCATCTTCCAGATTGCAATGTTATCAAGGGTGAACCACAAGAATTTTGTGAATCTTATTGGATATTGTGAAGAGAATAAGCCATTCACAAGGATGATGGTTTTTGAGTATGCTCCAAATGGAACACTATTTGAACATCTACATAGTGAGTGCCGTTTTGTTCAAAATTTGATTGCATCGTTACATTTGATGAACATTCAGATTTAAGGATCATTGCAGCTTAACATTAACATGCAGCTATTTTGTTGAATCCCTCTCATTATTTGATACTAACTAGTGATTAGCAAGTTTTCAACATAACTTTGTTTATTAAGAAACTTCTTCTGTCAGAAATGTGTGTGTGAACATTAATACTATCCCTCAATTCCTATGTAGCACCAATATTTTAGGTTGAAGACATGTCCAGGTGCCCGACACGTGTCGTGTGAGACATCAACACCGACAATTCAATTATTGCCATTTTCAAATTATTACTAGTGTCTACATGTCTGTGTCACTATCGTGTCCGGTAGTGTCATACAGTCATAGAGACACAATTGAAGATCATTCTGTGGATTTTTACTTAAGATTTTGGAATTAGTTTTATATTGATACAAATCATTTATATTGATTTTGCAGTTAGAGAAACAGAACAACTAGACTGGGGAATGAGAATGAGGATAGCTATGGGAATAGCTTACTGTCTAGAGCATTTGCATCAGCTGACACCACCCATTGCACACAAAGACCTGCTGTCGTCTGCTATATACCTAACTGAAGATTATGCTGCTAAAATATCAGACCTCAGTTTCTGGAGTGACATAGATACTACAAAGGGTTCTGAAGCCACACAGCTCTTAGAAACAACTTCAGCAGATATAAAAGGAAATGTCTATAGTTTTGGAGTAATACTATTTGAATTGATAACAGGGAAAACTCCATATGCAGTAGACAATGGTTTTCTTGGAGATTGGGCAGGAGAATATATAAGAGGACAACCATTGAGAGATTTGGTGGATTCAAGCTTGAACTCTTTGCAAGTAGATGAAATTGAGAAATGGTCAGAAGTTATTAATGATTGTGTAAATCCAGATCCAGAAAAAAGGCCATCAATGAAAGAGGTTACTTATAAGTTGAAGGAAATCACTGCTATGGAGCCTGATGGAGCAACTCCAAAAGCATCCCCTCTTTGGTGGGCAGAAATTGAAATTATGTCCACTGACTTGAGTTGAGACATTAATCCATGACTTCTAGATAAATAAAAATTGGGATAATAATTTGAATACTGACCCTAAATTCTAAATTCAACAATGTTATTTGGACATTTTTGTTAGACAAAAGTAGACAAACACCAACTTACAACACCAATTAACCAAGTTTTTAGACCATTTAAATGCAACCTGCTTTTTCACGCTTTTTAGCGTATAAAAAACTTGGTTAATTGATCACTTGGTTAAATGGTCTAAAAACTTGGTTAATTGGTGTTGTAAGTTGGTGTTTGTCTACTTTTGTCTAACAAAAAATGTCCAAATAACATTTTTGCCCTAAATTTGGAGTTTGATGCCATTTTCTTTTAGTTTTTGTACTCCTATCTCTCAGAAACCGACACTCCAAGTTAAAGACGCTGCCTCAGTGTCCGACACGTGTTGTGTTAGAAACCGGTACTGACACTTTAATTACTTCAATTTTTCCAATTAAAACCGGTGCCTACGTGTTTGTGTCACTATTGTGTTTGGTGTGGTCTCTGTCTCCGTGCTTCATAGCTTCTTATATTGTAATAATTCTTCTTTTGTAGCTAACAAAAGTACTGAAGTAGGGTGTATAGAAGAGACAGCTTTTGTCTCAGTAGAGCAGTTGCTTTTTGTAAATATATTTAAGGAATGAAGAGTGGTTTGTATTGTTTCTCCTATTTATTTTCTGCATGAAGTTTGTTTTTCTTTGGTATAGAAAGGACTACAAGCAAGAAAAATGGTTTCTATGTTTGTTAGCAATTGGAAGGAAACAAGTTCCACCTTTTTTGTCATATGGAAAATAAGATCACTACACTATATTAAGATAAGATAGATATTGGAGGGTCTACTTTCTCGGAAGGAAATCTAAGAACAAATTGTATGTTCTTTCTTCCATGTTTGCAAAAAATGCAGGAAAAGTAAATTATACATTGTAAGAAACAAGAGATCTCTTTATAACCCTGTAACTGTACAATGGGATTTGTAAATAGTACAACACAAATTCTGTGAATATGGCTCACAAGAATCCATATCACATCAATGTATTTACAATTGTGAAAATCTTCTGATTTACACCTGAATCATTCTCCCAATTTGATAATATAAACACATAAGTGAATCTCTATTATCCATCTTTGTCTTGATTCATCCAAAGTATTGCTTCTTGTGAATGTCTCAGCACTTCTTTAACCAAGATCTCCACATTTTTTCTCTTTCTGATGTATGCATAATTTAAGATCAAAAGTTCAGTTTTTTTATCCTTTGATACAAATCAAGTGTGCCTGCATGGTATGGATCTAAACAAAGAGCTGCTTGACAATCTTGAAGAGACGAGGATAAGTCTCCCATTGACTCGTAAAATGCGGCTCGCAAATGAAGCATTTGCAGGTCAGGCTTGAATTTTATGGCCTTGGTGAGTTCTTCTACAGCTTCAATTTCTTTTTGCTCATCCATCATCACTGGTCATATATGTGACACTTCATATAAGTATCCTAAGAGTTGATTTCACTAGTAATGTATGTTTTGAAGTTCAATCTAAATGTGATAACTAGCCTTGCATCAATCATCTTCTTCTATTTCCATTTTATCTTTGATGGAAAAACATGTGAAGTTGGAAAATGGTGAAACTTCAAAGGGACTAAAAATTCAACTAACTAACTGAAATTTTATAATAGATTTTGGACCACCAAAGCAAGTACAACAGATAAAATCACTGTCCTTCAGGAATTAAGATCCTATAATCTTCTTAGGGTAAACAGTCAGTTTGGTCCCTGAATGAATGTGTGAAGCGCTGTCATTATAATCCATGAATGTATTGAAATTACAAACACGTCCCTAAGTGTCTCTTTTTTAAGTAATTTCAGGGAATAAATTGACCAATTAAAAACATATTTTGAGGACCAAAATGACTAACGGAAAAACACATTTGAGAAGCAAAATGACCTACTAAAGAGACACGTGTGGATGTAATTTCAATTTCGATACTTTCAGGGACTATAATGATAGCGCCTCACACATTCAGGGACCAAAATGACTGTTTAAGTAGTTTTCATGCAGATACCAAACTTGACTTTAAAGTACTAATCAAACTAGAGATGATCACACTTATAGGCTTATTATCTGTTCAAAGTGAATATGCCATTGTTTTTCCCCTCAAATTACATAAGAACTTGGATTAAGAATCATAACATGAATAATTGAATTTATTTAAAAAAGCTCATCCATTGAAAAGATAGGAGAGTGACCAGTAAGAGAATTACCTGCTGCCCTGTATCTATATGGGTATGTCCTTAAGGGATCAAGTTGTGTTGTAACATCAAGATCAGCCTTCGCCATCTCACGGTCGCAGTATTCCGATCGTTTCTCAAATGCCGAGGCATTGCTCTCCGCCTTCTCAATCAGCTTTGTCATCTCATCATACGCAGCTTTCCGTTGATTTTTCTGATGATAAACGCGTGCTAGACCTTGATGAGCTCTTGTGTGCCTAATTGCAAGGGCATTGTTGTAGCATTCCTTTGCAAGCTCAAGTTTACCACAATCCACATAAATACTCCCCAAGTTATTCAATGCCTACAAAATTTGACAAAATACAATTAGAAAACTGCACATACAGACTACAATGGATTCAGATCTGGTGTAGTCAGAGGCTTGTGCAGTCATGCATTCAGTGAATTATGTCCGTCCAATCTTGATCGGACGGTATTTTATATTTGTTTTTAATGTTAAAAATATAGACTGTCCAATCAAAATCGAATGGTCCAGATCTTCTGAATACCGCAGAACTGTACAAGTTTTTCCACTTCACCAGATCTGAATCCGACTACTATAGCAATAAGGCGAGTTTCAGACATCACTAACTTGTCCTTTGCGAAGACCATCTGAAGGACATTTAAGTGCTTCTTTCAGAAGCTCGATAACATAAGAAGAAGATTCAGGATCCAAGCTAGTATCTGCTAACACATATGCTTTTAGAAAAAAGGCTTCAAACGATCTCTGAATTGTTATGGATCTGTCTGCTCTTGCCAGAGCTTCGTCTCGATAGCCAGTGTCATATAGTATCCATCCTTCATAAATCAGCCTTTCCTGCATTGAGCTGGAATGATTTCTGGCCAACCGCAAACTGCGCATTGCAGCCTTTTGACAGTTTAACCTGTTCAAAATGTAAATATGAGGATTTCTTTTGACATTGTATATAGCATGTAATTTGAATACATAAAATAGCTACATTGTGCAGTAAGACAGGGAAGCATTTAGTGACATTCACATTACTGTAACACAAACATATTAGAGGTCATTATAATGACTATCACAATATCGAAAAAATTATTCCCCAACCGTTATTAGAATATATTATTTCTACTATGAAGTTAATTCTGTAGATGCTTACCTCAAGAGGAGTAGCGATTGACGAAACTCTAGCAAGCTTTTTCCAGGCTCATTCTCTAGCATTTGATGTATAATAGCTAAAGAACCAACATCATCTACAGAAGACCATTGTTCATATAATTTCATCCAACATTCAGCTTGACTCTTCTGCATAACTCCATGACTTAGAACTTTAACCAAGTATTCCCCTTTAATCTTCCCATGTGAAGTTACATAATTAGGTTCTATAGTTAACAATGCTCTAATATCTCTCATAGCACTCTCATAATCCTCAATTGCAATATACAACCAAGCCCTCAATTCCAAACAATCAGGAGATAGCTTAAATCCAAGATACTTATCTAACTCCATTATTCCTTCTTTTACTTCCTTCTCCTCCACCTTTTCCAATGCTCTATATTTATATGGAAATGAAAGAGAAGGATCTAATTCAGTTGCAAGATCTAAATCAAAACTCTTTTCTCTTCCCATGTTGTACAATGCTCTTTCTTGATACATCCACCCAACTGGTTTATACTCAAACATAAGAGAACTAATTAACTTATAAGCTGAATATGGTTGACCTTGTTTCTGCTTAGTTCTAGCCACACCAGCTATTGAATAAACATGACCTCCCTTAACTGCTTCTTCAAAACAATGCTGAGCATCTTTGTATTCTTTCCTTTCAAGTAACACACACCCTAATTGATGCAATGCAAGTGCTTTTTCCCATCTTTCTGTAGCACATTCCACTAATCTCTCTAATAACATCATTGTTGTTTTTGATACCATGCTTTCTTCCATAGCCACTTGGCTAATGAAATAGTATAATAAGAAAGAAGCACACCCCACATTGGCTAACCTTTCCTTTGCTTCAGAATTACAAAAGATTTTCATCACATTTGTATTATACAATGAATTAGGAAGCTCCCTAAGAAAAAGTTGTAAACAAGACACTAAAAGAAGAGTGGCTTTTTCTTCCAATCCATACTCAATAAGTATCAAAGCATCATCAATATTTACAACAATTGAAGCCAAATGGGAATCACAGGAAAATTTCATTTCCTCACAACAAAACCTATTTGCAAAAGAGAGAAGCTCCAAAACAATCACGGGAGAGAAAAGTTCCAACCTTTTAGTCCTGCTGTAAAATTCAACTGCTCTCATCCCTTCTAAAGATATTCCATTTTCTGAAAAATCAATTTTCCTCATCTTGGATTCTGCAAATCCACCATATAACATAGCATTAAAAGGATCTGAAAGTGCAGCAATTCTCCACCTAACACACCTAATTTCTTCATTCTCTATACAAAACAAAACATCACTTACCTCCTCATCTGGAAAACTCACACTCTCAATGCAAAAACTTTCCTGATTTGTGATTGTGATCTCTTGGTGACACTGGCAATGATCATTAATCAAAGAATGACTAAACCCATTTTCCAGATTCTTCTTTGGACATTCAAGAACATACCCACCACATTCTATTGAAGAAACACCAACAAGCTCATCATCTCTTCTCTCAAATCTCAACCAAGCAGAAAGAACAACCTTTGAAAGAACATCCTCTGAGTTCTGCCTTGCTGTCCTGAGACATCTTCTGAGTAGCTTCTGATCTCCAAGGCTACGCAAGAGAGAGAACTGTTCCACATAAAGTGATGCTTTCTTTGATTGTGAAGAACAGCAACACTCTATGCGTTTATATAATTCTGCTAAACTCTCTACAAGGTTGATTGGTTTAAGGTAAGGTTCTATAGATGGTTCAATTATGGTATGAGTTGAAGGAAGGTGGAGAGGTACAACAAGATTTGCAAATGCTGAGGTTGTGTTTTTGGTGGGCTTTGACTTTAACCAAGACAATTTGGTTCTGTTTTTGTGTTTGTTAAGGTTGTGAGATTTATTGATGGAAGCCACTTTGGCCTTGTTGTTATTGCCACCACAACCACCACCACTTTTGGTTTCAGATGAAGAACTAAAAGCATGAACTTGAGTGCTCTTGAAACGTTCTGGGAGCTTCAAAGCACGCATTTTTCTTCAACCCTTTATGCTAAAGTGTTGAACTTTGCATTTGAATGAAGATAATAAACTTTGGGTGTGAACCTTTTAAGTAAAGTGCTTTCCTGTCAAAACCCACTAGCTTTTGCAGAGAGAGAGAAAAAAAAAGGGCTCTTTTTCTAGGTACTGGTGATTTTACAGAATGGTTTGGAGATAAGTGAAAGAGAATAGATTTGATGGGTTGAATGATAGTGCAGATCAATGGCCTAAAAAACTGAACTTGGAATCTTTTGTTTTTTGCTGAAAAGGAGAGGGGAATCGAATTCTTAAGTAGTAGAAGTAGTTTTGTTTTCTAGGTGATTAGTTGAGTCTGCTATGGTGAGCAAAACACTAATAAGTATTAAGTAACGACTCCATTTGACTCAACCAGAGAAGGAGAGGAAAGAAATCACACAATTTTAAGATTCTTAAGAAGAACCACTCCAATTTGGGTCACTAGCTAGGATGCTGATCTGGTCAACTACTTCCATGATCATTTTCTGTTTTTTTTTCTTTTCTTGTTATACTAAAAGTAAGGGGGAAATAAATGGAAGCTCAGGTGCGAGTAAGTTAACACACTCCATCTAAAAAAATTGATTTGGTTAGTAATCGGATTCAATTTTCAATGATAAAATAAATTGGAATCAGACTTTACTTATCTTTTAATTGATTTATGGATTAGTCGTAACCTCTTTCTCCCGAATAATGGAGTGGGATTAAAGACTTACAGACCAAAAAATAGTAAAGGAGAAATTGGTAAGGCATTTTACCTACATATAAGTCGTAAATGGAAGAAGTGTGAAACTATTATTGGTTTTCGTTAAAAAACTATTTATTTCTCCCTCATTTTTTTACAACAACATGCAATGTTGGCTCTTGGGTTGAAATTTGGGTGTGTCTATTGGATAGTATATGTGATTTCTATTTGTTAATTTCTCTAAGCTGACAAAAAACAATAACTCATTTATTTTTGATTTTATATTCATGACTTCATTACTCATGAGTTATGAATAAATCTCGTCTGAAACACTCATTTAAGTTTATAATTAAAAAGTGTGTCTCCTTTAATACAAATTTTACTTTAAGTACTCCATTCGGTCCCAATTATAATAAAATTTGGTAGTTTTAAGTTCACTTAATAACTGATGTAGCTAATTTATAATATAGACTGGATATATTCAATAAACTTAAAACTATAAAAAAATTTTGGCTTAATTACAATTTTGGTCCCACTATTTTCACTAACTCACGATTTTGATTCCCCAATAATTTTTTTCACGAATTTGGTCCCCCTATTTTCAATAACTCAGGATTTTAGTCCCCCAATAATTTTTCTCACGAATTTAGTCCCCCTATTTTCACCAACTCACGATTTTAGTCCTCCTATTTTCAAAATCTCACGATTTTAGTCCCCCTATTTTTCCTAGAGGAGGATTTTGATTTTAAAAATTGGAAAAATAGGGGGACTAAAATCGTGAATTGGTGAAAATAGGGGGACTAAATTCGTGAGAAAAGTTTTTGGGGGACTAAAATTGTGACCTAGTGAAAATAGGGGGACCAAATTCGTGAAAAAAATTCTTGGGGGATCAAATCGTGAGTTGGTGAAAATAGGAGGACCAAAACTGTAATTAAGCCAATTTTCTTATAATATAAGTACCGGAATAGATTAATTAATTGTTCTATAAAATTTAAGATGAATACTTCTTGGCATCATTCACCTTAATTAATTGAATATTCATTTAGCTTTCAATGCGTTTGGATTGAGATGGAATTGCATGTCAAGCAAAGGTGGAGTGAGTTGTGTAACCAATCCAATAATTATTTTTAAGTTAAGCTGTCTTTTCAACACCAAACATGTATTAACATTTTTAATATAACCCCTTCTCCCTCTCCACTTCCGAAAAATTAATTACAATAAAATAATAACAAGTCATCAAAAACTTCACTTCTTACTCCTTTATTTCATATAAAAATTTAATAAATTGCCATTCACCATAAATCATTTCTGTCCATATTGATTGAATGTTTAAGTTATATTCATTTCTGAAACCGTATATAAGCGATTATCATTTTTAGATTCATTGAAAAGAATGTATCCGAACTTACATTAAGTCCAAATACATCACCTTTTTGATGAATCTAAAAAGTGTTAATTCTTATATATAAATTCTGAAAGAAAATGACGATATCTGAGTGATTTAGGAACGACGTTTCCTTTACGTAGTCTCGATATATTTTTTTCCCAAATCATGTTTATTACTTACGGAGTGTCACAACGCTTTTAATAAAAGACCGATATCTATTTTGCTTATAATCGTACCAGAGAACATTGAGTCGACCCCTTATATTCTAGAGTAGATTAAGTGATTGTATCAATGGTGTTGGTTTCATTTTAATATAAAATTATATTTTCTTTTGTAAGCATATGATCCAACTAGATATGTAACATACAATATTATTTTCCAAAATAATTAAAAACGGTCCATTACTCTCCACAGCACGTGAATTAGCAAGGATATGCTTGACCACATCTTAATGAAGTAGCAAAAAAATATCAAAATCTTAATAAATAAGCCAATGATAGATAGGGAGACACCTAATTCTTTTTTTTTTTGACAAAAAGAGACACCTAATTCTTGATGGGCTAGAATAGTAGATCTAGCAAAACCTTTGTTTAATTGATTAAAATTAATTAATAACTTGAAACAACATCAACCATATATGGTGGCTCTTAGTCTTCTACATAAAGATTCTATCAATTATTTGATATGTTAATTATGTACATAATGTATGTACAAAAGAACAGTTTTCTACCAATATACTGTACAAATGGTAAATACTTAGATTCTTTAACTATTTGATCAAAGATTCGATATCCGGTTGGTGTTTATAAAAAATATCTGCTGGGAGAAATCAACCTCCAAAATAGATCTCAATATCTCTAGTGATTAATCTGTACAATTGCATAGATAAAGACCTTAATTTAAAAGAACAAAAGAACAACCTTCTGAGCATCAACACAAGTTGGGGCTTATGTTAAAGGAACATAAGCAAAGACGAATATATACCCATCCCAAGAGAGGAAAGTGACGAGAAAATGGATCATATCCTTACATAAACATGTGGCACTAGTGAAGCATGTTCTACAATGCTGTCCTACCACAAGGAAAACAAAAAAAAAAGCAAGTTGTGGAAAATGACACTCAACTGTATATTTTTAAGAATACTATTCCCCGTATCTATGCAAATCTGGATTGTTGATATATTGCTGTGTGTGATTTGATCAGAGGAGAATATTTTTTTTTGTGGTATAGAACTCAACTCTTTTGTGTACAGTGTCAATTGGACAAATCCCACCAGTGACAGTTTCTATGCTTTTTTCGTGGTGGGTTACTCTATTTGTTTTGTTTGCCCAGTTTGACTTCCGCGCCTCTTAGTTGGATTCAGGGGCGGGGCTGGTCCATATTGGTTGCAGAGGCGAAAATTTCTTTTTACATTGAGATAATGTGATTCACTCTCCGTAACAAAATATAAGCAAAAAAAATCAGAAGAGGGGTGTATTATACTTTAACCATGACAAAATATAAGTAAAAGATAGATGTATTTGATTAAATTTTGGCTAAACACATCCACTCTTTACTTATATTTTGTTACGAAGATCTCGTTGTGCTTTATATTGGGCCTTCCCTGGTGGTGGAGCAGAAGCGGTGGTTCCCGTCATTTTTTAAGCTCAACGTCAATGTTGCTGAAGCGGGCAAGGGTTGCTAGAGCTTTGGCACGGTGGTGCGTGACGTTTTCTGTGCAGTGCTTGAGGCGACGTGTAAGACTGTTGGTTGTTTGGCTAATGTGTTTGCTGTGGAGGGTTTTTGGTGCAGTGCTCACGACGACATGTAAGACTGTTCGTTGCTTGGCTGATGTGACTGTTGTGGATTTTAATTTGTTCGCTAGGGATTTTAATTTTGTGAAGGTGAATGTTAATCTGATTGCCTTGTTGTTGTTTTGTGCTTCCAGAACTTTGGGCTCAATTGCTCTTATTCGGGCCAAGTGGTGGATGAGTGTGTGTCTTTAGGAGCCCGATTTCATTATTTGTCTCTAACCCGTATCTCTAGAAATTGTAAGGCAAACAGGTAGTTTGGTGCACAAACAACATCTGGTGCCTTTGGTACCGTATTTGTGTAGTCAAGTTACACACCCCACAAAATAATATCCGGTACATTTCTATCAAACTTTGGTGCACAAATAAGTTGTTTCTACCACCATTTCAGTTTAGGTCTAAATATCAAATTAATATTATTATGTTATAAAATATCAAATTAAATATTCAACTAACACTAAGCCCATGATAAATATTTAACATAATACCATACTTGCTTTTTTAATAATGAGAGTAAGGTTTGAATCTGGATTGAAAGAAAGAGAATAGAGAGAACATAGACTTTGGTTAAATATGTACAGAAAACTAATATATATATATATATATATATATATATATATATATATATATATATAGTTGTAACAGGTACGGGGCTATGAAGAACATAGACGCCGGTTAAATATGAAGAACATAGACGCCGGTTAAATATGAAGAACATTCGACATCATAGTGTCGTACTTCTTAAAAATCCTGAAATGGGGGGGGGGGGTGTCACAAGACATATGCCACAACACCAAGCAATCGTACCAAGTTCTGTACATTGGTGCAAACCCGTGAAATCCTAGGAAAAAGGACGACGAACATTTTTATTCAATAAGAGTATTTTGGACATTTCGTAGGGTTTGGGGTGTGTGTGGTAAGTAAGGAGAGTGGGAGAAGCATGAACCCACTCACACTACAAGAAAATTGCATATCACAGGTGGATTTTTTCCGACGGAAATTTGACATAATTTGACATTTCCGGCAGATTTTTTCTGTCGAGAAAGTTTCGGCGGAAAAAATAGACTTTTCGGCAGATTTTTTCCCTCCGTATCTTTCCGGCAAATTTTTTAAATTACTGGCGGATTTTTTTAAAAAAATTATATTTTCTAACAAAATCCCCCTGTAATTTAAAAAATCTCCCAGCAATTTTCCGACGGATTTTTTCCATCAGTAAAGTCCCGACAGAAAAAATAGACTTACCGACAAATTTTTTTCCTTCGGTATCTTTCCGACGGATTTTTTTAATAAAAATTTTTAAAAATCCTACCAAAGGATTTTTTTGAATTTTCTAAAAAATATCCTTTGGTAACTCAGAAAATCCGTAGGAGAATTACTGGCAGATTTTTAGTTTTTTTTAAAAAAAATTCTTCGATAATTTAAAAATTCATCGGAACTGTTCAAAAATGCCTAAAAATAAAACTTCCTCCTATACTCTTCTCATTCTCTCATTTCACTCTTTATTTCCTATACTCTTCTCATTCTCTCATTCTCTCATTTCACTCTTTATTTCCTATCTTATCTTTCTTCTTTCTCTTACTCTCCAATCTCCATATATATCTCTCTTATATATTTTCCCCTTTCTTCTTTCTTTGTTACAACACGTGATCCCAAGTCAAAGTCAACTAGCAAAAGTGGACATGATGACTCAGCAAGTGGAGACCAAGTCAGCTCGCACTTGACTACACCATCGAGCTGAAAGCGTGAATGCACTTTATTCTTTCTCTCCTTTCTTTCACTCTGTGTAAATAGACTTAGGGTTTCCTTTCAATGTAAATCAATTTTGTTAGATTCTATCAAGGCGACATGTTTCGCATTTCTGATCTCCAAGAAGAGATCTATACCACGAAGCAGGGAGATGGATCGATCTCCACATACTACACGAAATTGAAGAAATTGTGGCAGGAACTTGAGAACTACTTACCTCCTCCGAAACGTGAATCCAACAATGCTGGTTGCAACGCAGAAAATAAATTCAAGGAGTATCGCGAGCGAGGACAAGTTCTGAGATTCCTCAAAGGCCTAAATGAGCAGTATTCCCCTGTCAGATCTCAAATCATGTTGATGGATCCCCTTCCCAACCTTGCCAAGGTTTATTCATTGCTAATTCAACAAGAAAAAGCTACTGTTGTTGTTCTTCCCACGGAAGAGTTGAAGGTGTTGGCTATAGGTGGTGCTACGGGAAGGGGGGATCAAGAGGTAGAGGAGAAAGAGGTGGTAGAGGCAATTATGGAAGAGGAAGAGGAGTGAAGATGTGTTCGCACTGTGGCAAAACAGGTCACACAGTAGATGTGTTACAAGAAGCATGGCTACCCTCCTCACTTTGGACAAGGTGGATCCAATACTGTCAACAATTGCATTGCTGATAATGCTGAAGATGATGAAGAAGAAACAGAAAATACTAATGACAACAATGACTCTGGGAAACAAAGCTCCAACTCCGGGTTCTATGGTTTTACTATAGAGCAACATAAGGCTATTTTAGCACTCATCCAAGGTTCAAACACATTGCAATCTCACAAGGTCAATCACTATACCACCATCAAGTCAGGTATTATCAGTGCTCTCCCTAATTCTAAGAAAGAAAAACTATGGATCATAGACACAGGCGCCACTATACATGTTTGCTATTCTAGACAACTATTTGATTGCCTTAGGACCATTGAACTCATTACATACTACTTTACCAAATGGAACCATTGTGCATTGCAACCTTGCAGCACAATTCATTTAGATGATACCACTTGTGCTCGGTGATATTCTATACATACCAAATTTTTCATTCAATCTTATTTCTATATCCAAACTAACTGATGATGTGGACTGTGATTTACATATTAATCGCCCTAAATGTGTGATACAGGACAACCAAACGAAGAAGGTGATTGGGATAGCTGAAGGAGGAGTGGATTGTACCATCTTGTCTTTCCTAGCCCAAAACCATCAACAATCACACAGTCCATAAATACTTTCAGCACTTGTAATCTAGATAAGTCTCATATTGTGAACACTTTCAATAACAGATAGCAAATTACAATGTAAAGTTTGGCACATGAGATTTGGCCACCCTTCTTATGAGAAAATGATTGGAATAAATAAAAAATTTCCTGCTGTTAAATGTTCTACTTCTGAAAATCCTTGTGACATTTGTTTTTATGCCAAACAGAAAAGACTCCCATTTCCAAATAGCACAACTATTTCTGAAAAATGTTTTGACATAGTGCACATGGATATATGGGGGTCGTTTTCTGTTTCATCAATTCTAGGTTATAGATATTTCCTTACCATGGTTGATGATAGAAGTAGGTTTACATGGACCCCATGAGACTGAAATTTGAAACATCTGCATTGGTAAAGAGTTTTGTTGCTTTAGTTGATACACAATTTAGTGTGAAAGTTAAGTGCATAAGAACTGATAATGGCAATGAGTTTTTACTAAAGGAATTTTTTCAAGAAAAAGGCATTGTGCATCAGACATCTTGTGTTGGTACTCCTCAACAAAATGGCATTGTTGAAAGGAAGCACCAACACATCTTGAGCACTACTAGGGCATTGATTTTCCAAGCAAGACTCCCAAAAACATTCTGGGCACATGCTGTTAGCCAAGCAGTGCATAATATCAATAGATTGTCATCTAAGTTCTGCTCACACACTACACCTTTTCAAACTTTATTTGGTCATGTTCCAAATTTAGACAATTTGAAGGTCTTTGGATGTCTATGTTTAGCTAGTACCTTGCAAGAAAATAGAAAGAAATTAGATCCTAGGTCTAGAAAATGTATTTACCTAGGTTTCAAACATGGTGTCAAGGGACACCTCCTCTTTGACATCAATTCTAGAGAATTATTTCTATCTAGGGATGTAAAGTTTTTTGAACATATTTTTCCATATAAGCTTGCTTTGAAAAATGATACCACTTCACATAGTAATGTTTCTAGCCATGTGTTTGAAAGTTCCATCCCATTCTGTGATGACCTTCCCCAATGTGACCAAGAGTCCTCCCTGACAGAAGGAAACACTCACCAAAATGCCAGAACTCACACAAATAACCAAACACCTACATCTCTAGATACTAATACTCACCAAAATAACCAACCACCTACACTTCCAGAAAACAATCATCATCAAACTGCCAACCCCAATACTCCCACGCAGCTACAAACACCCATACTGCAAGAAATAACAAACCTTCCCTCAGAACAACTCACACCAGCTTCACTACCAACCTCTAATAAAAATGAAGACCCTCATCCACCTATGACTGACAGTACTCAGATTCACAATGAATGATGGCTCTGCATTATATGTATAGTTTGACTAGTTTTTAATTAGTTTTTCTCAATTATAGTGTATTTTAAGATTATAATAGTTTGATTTTTGTTTGTTAGTTTTCAGATTGCTTTTCGTTTCTGTTTGCATGTTTTGAGTCACTTGGTATGTTTAATTTGTTTGTTTTGTTGTCCTTCAGGAGCTAGCCTAGCGATGAGGAAGCCGTTGTCAATGTCGATGTCTACCTGAAGCTCGCCAGGCGATGGACCAAGCTCGCTAGGCGATGAGGAAGTACTTTTTCAGTGTTGGTTCTTACCTCTAGCTCGTCAGGCGATGATGAAGCACTTTTCAGCAATTTGCCTGCAGCTCGCCAAGCGATGGAATCATCTCGCTAGGCAATGGTAAAGCAGTTTTCAGTTTTCAATGTTTGCCTGCATCTCGCCAAGCGATGGGACAGTCTCGCCTAGCGATGGGTCACTTACTCAACTCCTATTTAAGCCCATAACTCAAATTTTAGGGTATTTTGCGCATTCACAATTGGGTTTTACGCTCTGAAACAGGTGACAGCAAGGATTCGCATTCCGTTGATGATTCAAGCTTGGGAACAAGTCATTGGAGCATCAATGTTGTCATCTTCTCCCTCTAGTTTTGTTATCTCTATTTCTATGTCTAGCTAAACTTCCTGTTGTTGGGGATGAGTAACAATTTATGAATCTCTTATGTTTTTGAATTAAACCTTTGTTATTTGAATGAATTGCCTCACTATTTTCATTCCAATGTACAATACGACATCGGGGATTTCACCCGCAGGCTATCTTCACAAGCAAGGAAGGCGATCGGCGGCTAATTCGCGTGGCGAAAATCTAGGTTTTATTCCATCTCTAGTTTCACCGGATCATTCATAGATGACATGCTTCTAAAGATCGCTTTGCTCAAATACGGTGACGACAACGCAAGGCCGTGTACCGAAAAGCCACCCAAAGATAATGTACCAACGCCTTTTGACTGACGGACGCGACGATGATAGCTACAACCTATGTCCTTCCCAATCTAAGGGACAGTGTAGAGCGAACTTACCAGATTCTTCTCGAATCTTTTCAGACAAGGAGGGAACAACATCCCAGTCCGATGTTGGTTATGATTTATGTTTCAATCTCTGTTGTTAACGCTTTCTAGGATTTGATCACTCTTAGGATAATTTATGATATGTGATTATGAATGGAAATTTGAATTACATATGCTTGAGAATTGAAATTTGTTTATCCGTGGTTTAAGAATAGTCATTGGTATTTAGAATCATAGGAAAATTGTTGTTATTACTGCTTATTTCCTGTTAAGGTCACCTAAGGAATTAGAGATTTTCATTAAAAGTAAAGGTTCTCTTACCTAAAGAATTAGGATTAGAATATTTATAACAATTTGATCATAGCTCATAACATAAGTTTAATAACATGTTTGATTTGTTAGATATAAGAGTGGAGTAAATTGAAGCTCATCCCCAATGCTTTTTAATTCATACAAATTCACACTTGTGTTCTTATTATGCTTAAATTAAAACTACAAATATATATATATATATATATATATATATATATATATATTGCTTTTTACTTTAATTTCTTGTCAAACAAATCCAAATTAGTCCCTTTTCAATTTAGAAGTTAAAAACTGAAAATCCAATTTTAAGAACTGAACCAAACTGACCTTTATTTTGTGTTTGGTAGAAGAGAGAGAGAGAAATGGAGGAGGGAAAGAGAGAAGAGAGAGTGACTTTCTATTGTTTAGTTACGAGAGAAATAAGATATAGAGAGAGAGAGAAGATTAGTTTCGTATTATTTTATACTAAGGGTGTGTTTGTTTGATGAGGTGAAAGAGGGAAGAGAAGAGAGAGTGATTTTCTCATCTTTGGTTGAGAGGAGTAATATGAAAGAGAGAGAGAGAGAGAGAGAGAGATGATTGTTTTAGTGACTTTTGCAATCTCTCCAATCGTGGGAAGAAAGTGAGGAGAAAAGACTCAATAATTTTGTTTTTACCATTTTACCCTCACTTTATAACCCGATTTCATAATTCTTTTCATTGTTTAATTAAATGAAATAACTAAAATAAATAATTAATTAAATTAAATGATTAAAATAATTATTTAGCTAATTAATATAAACATTTAGCTAATTTAGTTAATTTTTTTTACGGGTTATGGAGTCTCGTTAAAACCTTCCGATGAAAACCCCTCCTTAGGAAAAAACATCAAGAAGGAAAAAGAATACTCTCCCTACATTTTATTGATAAAAAACCGAAAAGATAAAAAGGACATGGGGAAAAATACCCATGAACAAAACAACATTACATCCAAAAAGGAAAAATAATAATCCTATTAAAAGGAATCTATTCCAAAGAAAAATAAAATTGGCATGCAAAAGCATCACTATAATGACTCTCATCCCAACTAGGTTGACACTAAAACAACAGGCCAGAAGAAGGCTGAAACCATCAAACAGGAAGCTAGGTGAACCTATAGCTTGGCAAACCTAACCTATTTCTGTAGAATTCCTCAGCAATGAAGCTAGAAGGAAGGTTCCACCAGACAAAACCACTTATGTTTATCAGCACATGTGTTACATTCTCTATAAATATGAGTGCAAATGAAGTTCATTTGTCTCGTCAAATATAAACAATTATTCCATCTATTTCTAATCTTCCAATGAACTATTTTGCAATTCTTGAAGGCGTAAACCGCTAACTGAGAATCGCACTCCAACCACAAATAATTTCAGTCCTTAAAAGTAATCTGTATAGCCAACTTAGCCCCAATAATTTTAGCATGAAGAGCATAACTGTTGCCAATTGATGCAGAAAAACAACCAAGAATAGCGACACTTCTGATAGAACGCAGTCCCAAACCGCCTTCCTGAAAAGGCTCACACATCTTGCTCCAGACCACAGTAACAATTTTCTAGTATTAATATCACCTGACCACACAAAATTTCTAATCCAGGTATCCACAGTATTGAGAAGATTAGCAGGCCAAGCATAAATGTCAAAACTGTTAACCATCACGCTATGAATAACAGAATTAACGAGTTGAACTCTACCCATGATAGATAAAAGAGAGCATTTCCAAAAGGAAATTCTAACCTTTTATCTTATCAGCAATAGGCAATAAGTGAGTTTTCTGTGGCTTACATTTAAAAAGCAGAACACCAAGATAATTAAAAGGGGTAGCACCCTGAGAAAACCCAAGAGAATTCGAGATGGTCATGATACAGGGAAAAGAGATGTTTCCAGTGTAGAATTTAGATTTCTCCTTGATAGGAAAAAAGGTCCAACAAACTATTTATACTCTTTTTGGTAGCCCGACAAAAAAATCATAATACCATCAGCATATAAGACTCAACAAGCTTGGAAATACCTCTACTTAAAACATCTTCAGCCAAACAAAATAGGAGGGGGGGGCAAGGGGTCACCTTGTCTAACACCCCTCTTGCAACCAAAGAAACCAACAGCAAACCCATTAATAGAGAAAGAGAGTTTTGCCGAGTGAATAATAATATTAATCCATGATAAAAATTTATTATTGAAACCAAAACGCAATCAAAACTCGAAGTAAAAAGTTCCAATCCAAAAGTTTTTTGATGTCTATTTTAAGGGCTAATTGACCACCAAAAGCCTTTTTCTTAAAGAAGTTATGGATTCCGAGGCAGTGCAAATACAATCTGAAATATTTCTACCTTTCACAATGTCCCTCTAATTATCAGAAATAATATTAGGAACAACAAGGGCAAGTCCGTTAGAGCAACCATATTAAAATTAAAGTTAGGAAGCATCCAACCTTTTTTTTAATTGCAGGACAACATTTTAGACATCACGAACAACAATGTCCCAGTAATGTTGGAAGAAGAAACCACCAAACCCATCAGGACCAGGGCGCAATCTCCATTAAGAGAAAAAATAGCAATTTTAACCTCATCCATTGAGGGAAGACATGTGAGCATAATATTGTCTCCATCCGAAACTAAAGAAGGGATAACTTCTTGGATAAGACCATTAGGACGACAATCATTATTAGCAGAATTTTTTTTCCGATAATAATTCAAAATATGGTTCTCAATATCAACATCGTTTGAAAGAATATTATCCCCATCCCTCATAACAGAATTTTTGTTGGTAGCACTTTTAATCTTGGTCATTCTATGAAAAAATGCAGTATTTCTATCCCCAAAATTGTGCCAGTTAACCCTAGATTTCTCCTTCCAATAAGATTCTTCATAATTTAAGGCATTCTGCAAATTAGTTTGGGCCTCCTTTTCAGTAGAGTGGAAAGTATTAGAGCCTGCTTGATCATTAATTTGCTTTTGGATATTATCAAGCTTGGCAAAAGATTCATTGACATTGGTGAAAACGTTACCAAAAATAGTAGTGTTCTAGTCTTTAAGCTTAGTGTTCAAGTTTTTCAACTCCTAGGATAAAACATGCTCATGGCAGCCAACAACAGGAGTTTGCCAAGCCTCAGAGACAACCCTCTTACAGTCAGGGTGTTGAGCCCACATTTTCTTAAACTTAAAAGAAGAACGTTTATGAAGATTCTCGTTTTTCATAAGCAAGAGAAGAGGAAAATGATCAGACATATTTCTAGTAAGAGTACAACCGTCAACAGTATCCCAAAAATTGAGCCAAGACCTCATCACAAATGGATCTATCAACTATTAGGTTAATTATATTAAAAAATTAAATCAAAGACATAGGAGTGTTTTTGTACTTTCAAATTAGTATCATTTATCTATTCTCTCCCCTATTTCTCTTCTCTTTCTCTTAAACCAAACAACACCCCTAATGTACTCTATTTTTCACATATTTCTCTCTTCCCTAACCCTCTCTTCTCTTTTTCTCTCTTCGCTTTGTCTCTTCTATTCCAAGCACACCCTAATTGTGTTTGGCAGAAAATGAAAGAGAGAGAGAGGAAGAAAAGAGAGAAGAGAGAGTGTCAAACAATAGAAAGTAACTCTCTCTTATCTCTTTCTCTTTCTCTTTCTCTTATAATATGAGTCATATTGTCCAAAAATTCAAACTCAATTTCTGTTTACTTATATACACTTTCTTTCTCTTCATACTAGACAATGGTCTCCAACAAGTAAAACAAAGGATCGATATTCTGTATATTTTTTTATATGTCTTTTGTGCATTTGGTGATATGATGAGTTCTATCCATTGTTTGTTATGATGAGTTATAAAAACTAAATTTGAAAATTCACATATTTAACTGTACGTTATCTTCTTGGCCAAAGAAGAAATTCTCAAGATGGGTTACTGAATATAGCTAACATGAAATAAATGTTGCTCAAATTAATATTGCATAGAGTTCGGACAAACTCTGCAGTGGACTGCGGCTTCAAATTTAATGAGTAAAATAATAATATAACAACTTTTGCTCTGGTAAAATGTCTGACTATAATCAATACCATATAATATGGATTTTGCCTTGAATATCAGCACCATAGTACTACATCATCACGTGATGATAAACAAGTGGACTATTGGAGATACTAGTATGATGAAATGAAATTCTTCAGGTGATTGAGGATAATTTATTGGTATGGAAGTTAGGTTTGAATTCATTAATTTCATCACATCAATGTTGTGGTCATGTTTGCTGCTGAGTTCCGAGGGGATGTTTCTTTGGTATGATATATGTACTTTTTTTATTGGAAAAAATTCCGCTTCATGGTTAGCCTAGTACTTTCTTTGGTATAATATGAGTGATTGTTTTAGTATAGTGTAGCGTGGACTGACTGTAAAATTAAGTACTTCAATACAAACTATTCTTACACTACAAAGAACATTGGGTTTAGCGAGAGAAATATTAGTGGCTAAAAGACACAATTCTGTCGCTAATTGCCATTAGCGAGGGAATTAGCGATGGACCAGTTCGGTCGCTAATATCCTCCTCGCTAACACATTTAGCGAGGGAAATTGTGCCAGTCGCTAATTAGCGAGGGACATATCCATGACTAATTCCCTCGCTAATGCTGACAACACGCGTCCCAAATCTGACTGGCACGCTTCTCAATCTGAGTTTATTATTATTATTATTATTATTATTATTAGTATTATTATTATTATTATTAGTGTTGTTATTATTATTATTATTATTAGTATTATTATTATTATTATTAGTATTATTATTATTATAACCAATTTTTCCAAAGAGAGAGAGAGAGAGAGAGAGAGGAGTGAGAGTGGTGGTGGTGTGGTGGTGGTGGTGTCGTAGAGAGGGAAGGAGAAGGAGAAGAGTAAGGGAGAAAGAGAGTGAGATGTATGTGGTGGTGGTGGTTGTGTGGTGGTGGTCGTAGAGAGAGAAGGAGAAGAGTAAGAGAGAAAGAGAGTGGTGGTGGTGGTGGTAGTGTGGTGGTGGTGGTGGTCGTGAGATATATGTGGTGGTGGTGGTCGTAGAGAGAGAAGGAGAAGAGTAAGAGAGAAAGAGAGTGGTGGTGGTGGTGGTAGTGTGGTGGTGGTGGTGGTGGTGGTCGTGAGATATATGTGGTGGTGGTGGTAGTGTGATTGGTGGTGGTGTGGTGGTGGAAGAGAATAAAAGAGAGTGGTGGTGGTGGTGGTGGTGGTGCGTGGTTGGTGGTGGTGGTGTGGTGGTGGATGAGAAGAAAAGAGAAGAGAGTGGAAGAGAAGAAGAGAGTAAATGAGAGAGAATGGAGTGACAAGAGAAGAAGAGAGTGGTGGTTGTGGTGGTTGGTGGTGGTGGTGTGGTGGTGGAAGAGAAGAAAAGAGAAGAAGAGAGTGGAAGAGAAGAAGAGAGAAGAAGAGAGAAGAAGAGAGTAAATGAGAGAGAAGAAGAGGTGGTTCGGATTATTATAAAAAAAATATGACAGTTTGTGAGGGAATTAGCGAGGGACTGCTATTTCCGTCGCTAAATGCCACTGCTAACGGTCAGAATCCTGCAAAGTGTACATTCATGTCAGTCAATTAGCGAGGGAACTGCTATTTCCGTCGCTAAATGCCTTGAAAAACGTGCAGCTCAGTTTGAAATTGGCGCTTTGCATTTAGCGACTGATATTTCGTCGCTAATTGCCACTTTGCGAGGGACTCTTTTTCCCTTGCAATGTCCCTCGCTAATTTTTGACTTTGCGAGGGACTTAATTTTCCCTCGCAAAGTCCCTCGCTAATTCCTTGTTTTTTTGTAGTGTTATCAAGGTGTTCAAGAATTTTTTTTATAAGGATATACATTTAATTTTATTTTTTCAAGAGGTGCGCTTAACCGCCCATAGTAGAGGTTAGGTCCGCCCCTGGTGGTAGTTGTGATGATGGTGAGAGGGAGGAGATCACAGTGGTGGTGGTGGTGGTGGTGAGTAGGAAGTGGTAATCGTTGTGGTGGTGGTGAGAGGGAAGTGGTGGTAGTGAGAGGATTGACATGTTGGTCGTTGTGGTGGTGGTGCTGAGTGGGAGGGGGTGGTGAGTACGAAGTGATGATACGTTGTGGTGTCGGTGGTGAGAAAGAAGGGTGGTAGTGAGAGGATTGACATGTTGGTGGTTGTGGTGGTGGTGAGAGGGAGGTGGTGGTGGTGGTAGTGATGGTGAGAGGGAGAAGGAGGGGGGGGGGTGGTGGTGAGATTGAGAGAGAAAGAGAAAGGGAAGTCACATAATAGAAATGGGGGTATTTTGGGGTTTTTGAAAAATTTAGGGGTGTTTGAGAATATGATGGGATGTGTGAAAAAAGCCCATAACAGTATGATAAAAATCGGCCCATGCTTTTCCCAACCCCGTTCCTACTCACCACACACCCCCTTACCAAAATAGCCATAGCTTTCTAAACCATTTCCCCTATCCTTCATCCCTCTTCTTCTCCAACTCCAACACACTCCCCTCAAACACCCCAAACCTCTCATTTCTCCACTCCAAATCCTATCCTCCTCATCTTCATCATTAACCTCCTACTCAACTTCTCAACATTGGCAACCATAATAAGGTAACATCCCTACCAACCCTTTTTCATTTTCGTCCCTGAATGTTTCTGCATTTGTCATTTTTTTTTTCTGAAATCCCGCTCGGTTTGGCCCCATGTTACCGAACTAGTTCGGTCATTCTGTATCGTACCTATGATTACATGTCTGGAACTTTCTCTTCCTTCAATTTTCAATCAACTTGATTTTTTCCCCTTTGCATTCATTGGCCTTATTATTTTCATATATAATTGGATAGTTATTTTAACTTCTTGCCACTATTATTTCCTCTTTGATCAATTGTTAAATTTGACTCTTGATTACAAATCAGAATTTCCCAGACTTTGCTCCTATAACCACAATAACTCATTTGTTGTTGATATATAAGTGTAACTTTTTTTTTGATCTTTCACAAGTTCGGCCCCCTGGCACCGAACCAGTCAGTTGAGATTCTGCCAGGGCTAATTGGTTGGATAACCTATTTTGTTGGATATTTTACAGGTCCAGTGGGTGTTCGCCAAACCTGTCCGTTCAAGCTCCACCGAACCGAAATCTGTTGCGAAAAAAAATATGAGATGAAGTGACTTGAAGGTAGGGGTATTTTTGGGATTTATCAGGTTAAGGGGTATGTGGTGAGTAGAAGGAGGGTTGAGAAAATCATGGGCTTAAAAGTCCGCAGTAGGAGCACATAGCCCAAAAACACCATTGGAAGAAAAATGTTTTTTTCATACCCCCCACCCTTTCCCCTCATACCCCCACCAAATTTGAAAATCCCAAAATACCCTTTGCAATCTAAATTTTTTTTTTTGGGGTGCATCATCGATATATGTCATTTTGGACATATATACGATCTTCGCTTTAACACATCGTATATATGTCGCTTAAGATGTATATACGATTGGTAATGTAGAAGATTCAATCGTATATACCTCTTAAGGTATATACGATGTGTTAAATTGAGCATCGTATATATGTCCAAAATGACATATATACGATGGGTTTGAATTTTTTTTTTATTGTTGTAAAAAAAATTTAACGGTCATGATTTCACTTTCAAAGTTGATCAACGGTGTAGTTTGCACCGACAAAATCAACGGTTGATAATCTTTTACCTCAACTATAAATACCCACTCCCACCCTCACTATTGTTTTTTAAAAGGCTACTAAAAATTCGTTAAAGAGTCAAAACTAATCAAAAAAATTATAAAAACACCACTAAAAATCTAACAAAACCAACATAAGACTATGCAATTTTTTTTTAGATTTTTTGGAGACTATGAAAATTTTAAAAAATTCCTAAAAAATAGTAAACGATGGAATTTGGGATTTGAGGCCGTAATCCCATAAGAAGTCCCTTTTAAGGAGGTCATGCTCGGTGCTTTTTTTCTGATTTAATGGCTGTGGTTTCATTATGATCGGAGTAGGTTGCCCGAAAACCGATTTTTTAGCCTAAATTATTCGTTCGACGTCTAACATCGTCACGTGTTAACGAACTACACGCTATATTAATTTTTATATAGTGTGTAGCCTTAATTAATTAATTCTAACCGTATTTTTTTAAATTTTTTTGCACCAATCGTATATGTTTTTTTAACATATAAACGACCCTATTTTTTTGCCCATCGTATATACACCCCCAGGCGTATATACGATTGGCAAACCCCACATCAATCGTATATACGCCTTGGGGGTGTATATACGATGGAAAAAAATATAGGGTCGTATATATGTTAAAAAAACATATATACGATTAGTGCAAATTTTTTTAAAAAAAAAAATACGTTTGGTGAAGAGTATTTTGGGGTTTCACTTTATTGTGGGGGTATAAGGGGATATGGTGGGGGTAAAACAAAACCCAAATAACAAATACACTTTGTTACTAAAAATATAGGAGCTAGCTAGTGATGTGACAACCCTTGTCAATGCATGTACCACATTTGCTCTCAATATTAGAGTTTTGTAAAGGGGAAAATAGCATATGATGGAGGATGGCACCAAAATTTTAAGTATTTGCTTGTCATTTTTTAGGTTATCATCTACTACCATTTTGGTATCAATCTCAAAGTCTACGTTTTTTTAACTTAATTGGAGATCAAAAACTAATTTTCTAGTCACTTTCTTCCTGAATATATGGGGCGCTGTTATTATAATATTTTATTGTATCGAAATTGCAAACATGTCCGTGAGTATCTCTTTTGTAAGTAATTTTATGAACTAAATTGACCATCCAAAAACACATTTGATGACCAAAATGACTAACAAAAGACACATTTGAGAACCAAAATAACTTACTAAAGAAACACTTGAAAATATGTTTGCAATTTCTATTCATTCAGAGACTATAATGATAACGTCTCACACATTCACACACCAAAATGGTTGTTTACCCTTTGAAAGAATTTCTTTCTTTGTCTCGAGAGACTAGATCATGTAGTAAAATATAGGTATGTGTTGTATAGACACTGAGTCTCTCAAAGCACGAGTTCAAAACCAGAATGTTTCTTCCCCTAACCTCTAAACATCATCAAAAGTCAATAAAGCTTTTTATGCTTATATCAACTCACAACAACATCAAATTGAAGCAATAACATAATCACATCACCTATCAAATACACGAGTGATTCACTATAGAGAATATCCGAATCATATATACTCATTACAACATTATGCTGCTACTAGAATCTGTCCATTTGACATTAAAACTATACAAATTTACACATGTACTATCATCATTATCATTATCATATTATTATACAACTATGCCTCCGAAACCAAAGGTTGTAAAATTGGCACAGTTTGAGTTCATTTTCCTAGAGCATTTTCACAACCCAAAGCTTATATTTTCTTATATACAAATACACAAGACAAGGTCCTATAAGATTTGCATCGAAGAGTGACTTACAGAGCTTGATATAAGTGTCTAAGTTTCCATATTGTTGAATCCTTTTCCTTAAACCTTGAAGAACAGCAACCCTATCTAAATACTCAGGAAAGAATCCCAATTCAAGCATTTTCATGATAGTATTTGCTGCTTCATTAAAATGACCACCTTTAATATACCCTCTTAACAACCATGACAAACTTCTCTTCTTCTGTGGTGAGCTCGCGACTTCCATTCGGGTCAGTAATCTCGCTGTGGCCGCGGCTTCTTTTTGTGAAGCACAAATGGCTAGTACAATGTCGTAGAGATCTCCATCAGCTTCTTTACCTACAAGTTTCATTTCCCATAACTGTCTCTCGGCCTCGATTCCACGACCAGCGCAAATGTACATAGCAAGGAGCCTTTCATGAATTACTCCGTCAAGTGAAGGGGTTCCATCTTGAATAACCCAATTGGATAGGCGTGTCTGGTCGGATAAAAGTTCTGATTGATACTTCTCTGCCAGCTCAACGCCTTCTGCGCCTAATTTGGCTATCAACCCGGCCCGAGAGAAACTTTTTAACTTACGTAGTGCTTTGGCAAATTCGTTGAGCTCCTTAACCACAGCTGTCATTGCAACAAGGTAACTGTAAATCTCTGGCTTCAGACCTGCTTCTCTAAATCGAATTACCAATTTAACAGCGCCTCTGTAGTCACCCTCAACCTGAAAAAGAAAACATTTACACAGCAATTAAATCATCCTTCAAATAGAGGATTGAGATGGATAGTCTTGAAATGAAACAATAAAGATGGGGCAATACATTCAGTCATCTTAATAATATTCTACAAATCGATTTAACACTCTGCTCTTGCCACAAATATGATATGCTTATCTAAAAGAGCTTATAGAAGAAGACCTTTTTTGTAGAAGCTTTAATGTCAAAAGTTTTTCTCAGATAAGCTAATTTTGTATTTGGAAGATACTTTCTCATAAGCTCTTCAGGGAAGTTTTACATAAGCTGAGAATAGAGATGTTTCCAACATAAAGTCTTCTGAGCTTTTCCCAAAAGTCAAATGCTAAAAAATCAAATTACCCAAATTACCACTTCTAAATTTTAAAAAGGGCTTATTGTTGTTATTGGGAAAAACTCAACTCTTACATTGGCTAGTGCCTAATAAGAGCTTATAAAGCTTGGATACTCCTCACCCGATAAGCCGCTTTTGTGGAGTTGAGTTAGACACACAATCTAATAAGGATTCAAAGTCTATCCTAGGTTTGTTGTTGAGATACCTGCAATATTTTCTACACACTAAGCCCAATAGTGTTAGGCATGAGGGAGTGTCTAGAAAAAAAAACTGAGTCCCACATTGACTACAGATATAACGCCTACTAAGAGCTTATAAAGAAGCTTTTAGAAGCACTGGTGGTCTATATCCAAACATGCTCACCAAAAAATACGAATGTAAAATCGAAGCATGAAATGAATTCAGATAATGCCTATTCTCTTTTCTAAGCCATTCAAACACTTAACACACACTAAGTGAAGAAAATAAACAATAAAACAACCCAAAGCAAGCTATTCCATTTTCCAAGAAGCACCCAAAACACTCCAATTCTAAAGAAGGGAAAAGCGACCATATTATACAACTCAAGATAGGCTAATCATAACAAAAACAACACACGAGCAACAATGTTATCAATGAACACAAGACAAAAGCAATAACCAATACAAACCAAGCAGTTCAAAACACCACAGAACATCTAAGTAAAGGGAACCAAATAATAAACAACCCACACAATTGACTCATGCCACATAAATGTTCTTCAATACAGGACTCTATCATTCAAATTTTCAAACAAGAACTAATTCTCCAACCAAATTAAAAAAATTAAAAACTAGACAAGAATTATCATTATCAAAAGCTTACCATCATCTTCCAAGCAAGATATCCAGCTGGCCCACCTTTATGCCCATCAGGATCATCCCCAACACAAGAAATCCCACGTCTCAAAACCTCTTCAACAAACAACACAGCACCTTCCTTTTCCTCCATTTCCCAATACAAACAAATCACTTTCTCAATCATACTAAAACCAGGTCTCAAACCAACACAATCCATATCCACAAGAAGGTCAACAACATCCCCAACACCATGTTTCTCTAAAATCAACTTCTTCACCCATCCACACATAATACTAACCATTAACTCCATAGTTTCCTTATCCACCCTATTTTCTTTTCTAAGCCATTCAAAAACCTCTAAAGCACACCATGAATCTCTTCCATCTTGTGAGAAATAAACCAATACAAGTTGAAGTTCCCTTGCTGATAAACGGTCGTTCATCTCTTCTAGAATATCAGAAGGTTCCCTTGTCATTCTCTCAAGTTCTTCTATTGCCTCTAAAACCCATCACCCATTTCCTCTTCTTCTTCTTCTTCATCGTCACTGGTCACAAACTGGTCTAGTTCCACCGATTTCATTCTCTTAAAAGTTCTAATTGAGATAGGTTTTGGTTTTGGATTTTGGAATTTTGATACCCCATCACCGAATTTGAGTGAAAATCTATACTTTGTTGAAGGAAATACCAAAGGGTGTCTCTTTTGTGGTGAAGGTGAACAAAACGATGAAAAATAAAACCCAATTTGAATGTAGGAGTAAACCCTTGTGCATAAGCCATTTTTCTTCACAAGGTTTCTCTCTCTACTTCTATCAATTCAATTCAGTGGCAAATAGAAGTGCCCATCATCTGTTGCCAGCACAGAGAAAAAGAGAAGAGGAAAAGATTGAATTTTGGTTTCTGGGTACAGTGAATTTCAAGTCAAAATTAAACCCTAAAAACTACAAGAACAGAAAAAGACTTGGAAAAGAAAAAACATATTTTCCCACAAATTTCTCAGCATCCAAACGAGATGCTGCTAAGATTTAATCCATCTAACTAAGAGGAAAGAAAGTGAGTTTGGCTAAATAGAGAAAATTGAAAGGTGATATTGCCATGGAAATTCAGCGAAATAAAATAAGGAGAAGAATATGTACCAAAAAATAAAAGATAAGGGGAAGGAGGAAGCTGGCAATTTGGCAAGTGTCTGATTCGCCACTGAAACAAAAGATAGAGACAGGAAAACTTACAATATGCAAAGGTTGGAGAAATATATAAGAAGAGAAGAGGAGAATACGTGTACCAACCGCCAATACACAGTTCTTACCGTAAAACCGTTTACTCCGATAAACAATAGAAGAGAGAATTGCTATTTGGACCAATGTTATTAAAACCGAACCAAAGATTGACATCGGGTCCACCCATTCGCCAAGTCGGATCGAGGCATCGATTGACCGCGTGTGACCGTGACACTACTTAAAATATGATAAAATTAGTTATATTGTGTATAAATTTACAAATCACAGAGCCACAAAAATTTTCATTCATCAAATTTAAATCATATCCATAAAACATAATTAGGTATAATAATAAAATAACAATCTGATAAAAAAATTAGATATAATAATAAAATAACAAATAGTAATAATTATATATATATATATATATATATATATAGATATAATAATAATAATAAAGTAATAAGCTAGGTCAAAAAAAAATGAGGTTATTATGTAAAATAAGAATGAAGAATGACTTAACATTAGCATATTATGCTATTTTAACAACACAACATGGTAGCTCAGTTGGTTAAGATATATGCCTTGGACAGGAGGTGATGGGTTCGATCCTGCCTGAGGCCATTTTTTAATTAACTGGGCGATATTCAGTTGCATGCACACAGGTTGACTACGGGTTTGACCGAGTCGAACCAGGTTACACACGGGTTAAACCGAGTCAAACCGGGTCGCTGACGGGTCAATTGCTTAAGCGATCCAATGACTGACCGAACCGACCTTGGCACCGGGTCGCGGGTCGGTCCGGGTTTAATAACACTGATTTGGACAATGGTTTTGTGGACAAATACGACATTTATATGGTGGGGCCCACAGCAATTCAGTTTCAGAAATTAAATAAAAGAGAGAAAGGAAAGTGGGTCCCACCATATAAATGTTGTATTTGTCTACTTTGTCCATAAAACCATTGTCCAAATAGCAATTCTCATGGAAGAAGCCAAACAAGCACTAGAAAAATAAGGATCGCTATTCACATTATCTCATTTGATTGGAATTTGAAATTTTTATATGAGTTAGGATTCTTTCAAGTACTTGTTGTGTCAAGTAGGAGAAAAAGTGATAATACAATAAGATAATTATATTTATTGAATTTATTATTTTATTACATGTGTCACTCTCTCTCCTACTTAAAACAACAAGTACTTGAGAGGATCTAAACTCTTTTTATACGATTCTTTTTTAATTGTGTTATTGATGCACAATACTTAGTAATTTTGCCGGTAACAAATTTATATCGGAGAAGCTTGCTGGCGGACCATGTGTACCCAATTTTTTCGGTCTGTTCTCCCCTTCCATAGAGTTTTCGTCACACACAAGATTTTTTTTCTATACGATTCTAATATAGGTTAATTAATCCCAACTTTTTTGGGTCTCCCTATTATCACTCACTAACAATTTTGGTCCTCAATTTCTTTTCCACAAATTTATTACATCATCTTCCAAATTTCTAAAATCGTTGCCTCTCTCTAATTTGGTCAAACATTTTGTTGATTTGTTACTCACTAAAACTAGGCGGAACGACATGTTGGATTTTAAATAAAAAAGTATTAATATTTTGGGTTTTTTTTTGGACCCCCACCCTCTCCCCTTTCACCCCCACTCACCATGTGAAAAGACCAAAATACCCCTGCGCTTTTACAAAATCACAATTTATTCACATTATTAGTCATACCTACGATTGACCACCTTCACTCGCATATACGCCACAGAGACGTATATACGATCAGCCCATAAATCAACTACTCGCACATACCCCACATCAACCCTATATACGACGTGCAATTTGTTACTCATCGCATATACCCCTTTTCAGCGTATATATACGATTAGATTGTAATTCATCCACTCGCATATACACCCAGCAGAGACCCTATATACACGATTTAGTTAAAAAGTATGCATCGATATACCCCCTTTTTTGTAAATACGATGAACAACTCGATTTTTTTTTACTAATTTTTTCCTTTGCTTGCAGTGTCCGGTAGGCATCGCAGAGGGACATGGGAGGTATCTCCTTTCGGAGAGAGAGGGGAGTCATCTACTGCTCCGAGTACGAGGACTCGGAGGCATAATCAGCTCCATGCTTCAGCGAGGAGACAGGATAGGAGACACGCCCGACGGCCGGTGAGTATCACCCCACCACCGTGAGCACCATGACGCACCTCGATGATCGTGACGCCGGAGATTTCTATCACGGGGGATTTCTTACAAAGCAGTCGCGATGAGGATTGGTATCGTGGGAGGCCGGCTCCTCAAGCACCATTCACACCTCATCCTCGCACCCATCCACAAAGATCCTCGCACCATCCTCAACCTCTTCATTACCATCCCCCGCCTCCCGAGTATCGCAGAAGAAGAACCTCGGGATCGATTCGTGCGTTCTCGGATGAGTCTATGTCCGAGCAACCTCAACGATAAGATCGGAGGAGCCTCAACCTCTCTTCTTCACCGACCGACGGATCATGTCTGCAGAGCTCGATGCTACGACCCTGGTAAGTTGAATTTTGCTTAAATAATTCATTTAACGCACATAGTCCGCACTTTTTTTTGGCTTACATCATTTATTTATTTTTAATTCCGAGTATCGGCGTGTTGTCAAAGTATGGGCTCATGGCAACAAAGTCCATACTAGACTCCATATTCATTACCCGACCCTACTTCAACAAGCACCACCGTGGTCGTGGACTCGTGATTGGCCCCACTTCTCCGGTGCCACGCCACGATGAGACCATGAGTTCATTGTCGGCTTTTATCGAGAGATGGCACTCGACATGCTTCGTCATTTCACTTGCCATTTGGTGAAATGACGATCACTCGATGACATCTCCCGCTCACCGCACTTTCCCATCCAGGGAACTATGCCACACCTCCCACCATCACCGTGAGCTCGAGTAGTATGCCACACACTTCACGAGACATATCTGGGTGTGTCACGGGTTGAGGCTGCTAACAACACCTGTGGGGGTCCGTATTACAGCTTCAAGTGGTTGGAGCAGGTTTATGAGCGTAATTTGGAGGAGGGGGGTGACATCACGCTGGCTTTGTGAGGGCTTATCCGCTTCGAGCCGACCTCACATGATCTTCACTACGAAGACCGGAGACAGTACGAGGCTAAGTGGCTGATCTACCTGGATGATCTGAGTCCAGAGGCTCTTGGAGGCTATGCATGGGGTGCAGGTGCACTAGCTGCCATGTATGAGTCCTTGAACACTGCGTCTTTGAGGGTCACGCAGTAGTGTGGAGGGTATGCCAGCCTATTTCAGGTACACATTTTAACTTCATTTTTTTTGTTAAATCACACTGACTTTGGGTAAATTTTTTGTGAATTAAATATGTTGTTTATTTTTGCATTTCGTGCTTGGATTATGTGGTATTTCCCTGATGGCGGAGAGGTTGCCCTGGCCATATCCGTATACGGAGCCACTAGTCGCGCTACAGAAGAAGTCGCACCACACGAAGCTGAGCCACTACAGGAGGATGATTGATGAGTTGAGGCCGGAGGATGTCTGCTGGCGACCATTTGCGGAGGACAGGACCGGTAGACCCTTTGATCAGATCTCCCTCTATAGAGGCTTCATCAGCTGGGCTGACTTCAGAGTTCCCTACATGCCCGATGGTGCTCGCGACGGTTTGGGTACGCTCGAGATCATCCCGCGTGACCTCTCTCGAGGTCGTCCGAGTCATACCGATCGCGTCTTCGGATCGCCCACTTCATGGCATCTGTGGATGACATCATACGCACTACTCGGGTTGCTCGGCGGCCGGATGAGACTGTACGTAGGTACTTAGAGTGGTACGTCCGGGCTTCTATCCCCAGACTATTACCGGCTCCACAAATCACCAAAGAATATGGCGGCTGGACACCCTCCCGCAGCTACGATATGACGATGCCGAGTGGGTGAGGAGGTTGTGATCGCCAGTAGGAGGGATTCGTGATGGCGAGATCACGCATGGCGATCGGGCGTATCGGACACTCCATAGGCTAGTGGGGATGGCAAACACTGATGACATTCTTTGGGAGCTTAGGCACGGGGGACGAGGACGAGGGCGACGAGGAGGGCGTTAGGGATTTTTTTATCACTTTTTTGATGTATTTGATGTTGGCACTTTATTATTAATTTTTTTCGGATGTTTTATTTTACGAGTTTCCATAAATTTTTGATTTCATAGATTCGATAAAACAAAGTTACACAAGCGATAAAACATAAACAACTAGAATAAAAATAGATAGATAAAATGAAAATACAATAGAAACTACTGAGCTGGTGGAGTTAATCGACGAAGGATCTCAGCGACGATCCTTCTGGTTTCGACGTACAAATGAATGTAACTCTTCCATTTAAACATAATATGATTGGACATCATCTGTCGGAGGTCATCCGCAGTAGTTTCTGCTTAAGAGCAGCAAATGATATGCAGTGTTTTAACCTACACGATACAACATCTCTCCCATCGAAACTTATACCATCATCTTTCAAGATGATGCCCTGATGATCAGCAAACCCCATATTAGAATGAACGAGAGTGAGGGAAGAAGGCTCGTAGTATGACATTAGCGAAGCCTGCATCATCTTCACTTGTGTTGTGTGAGAGAAGGAGGAAGTTGAATTTTTGGTGTGAAAATAGTGATGGTGGGAGTGAGTATTTATAGATGAGGTAAAAGATTATCAACCGTTGATTTTGTCGTGCAATCCACACCGTTGATCAACTTTGAAATTGAAATCATGACCGTTAAATTTTTTTTTACAAATAAAAAAAACAATTTAAGGCTCATCGGATATATATCATTTGGGACATATATACGATGCGTAGTTTTAACACATCGTATATATGCCCTGAAGAAGTATATACGATTGGCCGTTTTATATATGCCCTGAAGAAGTATATACGATTGGCTGTTACACGGTCAATCGTATATATACTTCTTCGGCATATATATCGATAATGTTAAAACTACGCATCGTATATATGTCCCAAATGATATATATAAGATGAGGCTTTTTTTAAAAAAAAATAGATTACAAAGGGCATTTTGGGGATTTCAGTGTGGGTGGGGGTATAATGGGAAATGGTGGGGTCCAAAAAAAACAAGCCTAATATTTTTGGTCTCCAAGAATGCTAGTCCCAAAACCCAAAGGGTTTTTTCTTTTGAACCCCCACCCATTCCTCTAACACCCCCACCCAAAACGCAATCCCCAAAATGCCCTTTGTCATCTTATTTTTTTTTTTTAAAAAAGGCGCATCGTATATATGTCAATTGGGACATATATACGATGAGTAGTTTTAACTCATCGTATATATGCCCTGAAGAAGTATATACGATTGGTCGTGCACGTCATCCGGTGCTGCCATCCCCACCAGCCTATGGATTGTCCGATACGCCGGACTGCCATGCGCGATGTCGCCGCCATCGAATCCTCTCTACAAGCCCTCACAAGCTCCCTAATCCAGTCATGATCGTCGTGAGCGTATCTCGGGAGGTGTCCAGGTGAGCTCAGGTGATGGTGGAGCCGGTAATAGTCCGGGGATAGAAGCTCGGACGCATTTCCACTCGTAAGTAACTACGCATACCGATCCGGCCGACGAGCAACCCGAGTAGTGCGCATGATGTCCTCCACAGATGCCATGAAGTGGGCGATCCCAAACACGCAGTCGGTGATGACTCGGACGGCCATCGGAGGGTCACGGATGATCTCGCGTGTACCCAAACCGTCGCGCAGCACTATCGTGCATGTAAGGAACTCGAAGTCGGCCACCGATGAAGCCTCTGTAGAGGGAGATCTGCTCAAAGGGTCTACCAGCCCTGTCCTCCTCAAATGGTCGCCAGCAGACATCCTCTGGCCTCAGCTCATCAAGCATCCTCCTCAGTGGGCCGAAGCTTGGTGGTCGACTTCTTCTTCCTGGTAGCGCCAAAGAGTGGCTCCGCACCCGGGATATGACCGGGCAACCTATCCACCATCCGGGGGAAATACCACATAATCCAAGCCTGAAATGCAAAAATAAAGAACATATTTAATTCACAAAAATTTACCAAAAGTCGGTCATGATTTAACAAAAATACAAGAAGTTAAAATGTATACCGAAATAGGTGGCATACCCTCCACATCAACCGCGTAGTCCTCAAAGACGCAGTTGTTCAAGGACTCATACATGGCGGCTAGTGCACTGCACCCCATGCATAGCCTCCAAGAACCTCGACTCGGATCATCCAGTAGATCAACCACTTAGCCTCACTGCCTGTCTCCGGTCTTCGTAGTGAAGATACCAGTAGGTTAGAAGGCGGCGCATAAGCCCGACAAAGAATCGTGATGTCACCCCCTCCAAGTTACGCTCATAAACCTACTCCACCCATTTGAAGTCAGTAATATGGACCCCGTGGATGTTGTTAGCACCTCAACCCGTGACACACCCAAATATGTCTCGCCAGCGTGTGGCAAACTCCGAGCTAACAAAGAGGCGGGAGGTGTGGCATAGTTCCCCGGATGGGAAGGTGCAGTGAGACAAGAGACGCCATCCAGAGTGATCGCCATCTCACCAAATGGCAAGTGAAATGACGAAGTGTCTCGAGTGCCATCTCTCAATAAAAGCCGACAAAGAACTCATGGTCTCTCCGTGGCGTGGCGGCCCGGAGAAGTGGGGCCAATCTGGAGTGCCCGACCACGGTGGTGCAAACAATTTGGTAGGTCGGGTAATAAAGATGGAGTCTAGTATGGACTTTGTTGCCATGAGCCCATACTTTGACAACACGATACTCTGAAATAAAAATAAATAAATAATGTAAGCAAAAAGTGCAGGACTATGTGACTTAAATAAATTATTTAAGCAAAAATGCAAAACTTACGGGTCGTGAGTATAGAATCTGCAGACATGATCCGCCAAGTCGGTGAAAAGAGAGGTGAGGCTCCTCCCGAGGCTCCTCCCGATCTCTGCCGAGGCACCTCATGATACTCGAGACATGGATCGGTTCGAGTAATAAGCATCGACTGGGCCGCTGCTGCTGCTTGATACTCGGGAGGTGGGGATGGTAATGAAGAGGTTGAGGATCGTCTTGGGGATACCGTGGATGATATCGAGGAGTAGCCGGAATGATCTTTGAGAAACCGCCTCCCTCTATGCCAATCCTCCTGCTGCGTCTGCTGCAGATAATCCCCGAGATAGAAAGCTCCAGTAGGCCGACATCGAAGTGGCTCAGCCGATACTCACCGCCTCGTGCTCATACTCACCGGCTCAGCCGTGCTCGCTCTCGCTCTCTGTTGAAGCATGGAGCTGATTATGCCTCCGAGTCCTCGTACTCGGAGCAGTAGATGACTCCCCTATCTCTCTGATCGGAGAGACCTCACGTCTCCCTCTATGCCTACCGGACACTGCAAGCGAAGAAAAAAAAATTAGTAAAAAAAAAAAAAATTGCTCATCGTATTTACATCAAAACAGGTGTATATACGATGCTTACTGATTGTTCGTCGTATATAGGGTCTTCTGGGGGTATATGCGAGTGGTCAATTTCTGGCTAATCGTATATACGCCTGAATAGGGGTATATACGGTGAGTAAAAAGTGTTCGTCGTATATAGGGGTCTGGTGGGGTATATACGATTGGTGGATTTCTGGGCTGATCGTATATACGTCTGCTCTGGCGTATATGCGAGTGAATGGTGGTCAATCGTAAGTATGACCAATTATGTGAAGAAATGGTGATTTTGTAAAGAGTCAGGGGTATTTTGGTATTTTCACACGGTGGGTGGGGGTGTTAGGGGAATGGGTGGGGGTCCAAAAGAAAAAACCCAAACCCAAAATCCCTTCTTCAAATTGGCGACCCAAAACCCCATTTGGACCCGAATCCAAGTTTGTTCCTTGATTAGGCCAACCCTGCACCTTATGTCTTAGTTTTCTGTTTCATCACATGGGCCCTCATTGAGAAGAAGGCTGATTTTTTGCCTATGTGAAGAGGAAACTCCATTGAAGACTGTTGGACAAATGAGAACTTTGGAAGCAGTTCTATTAGTGTGTATTATTCGAGGTATTTTTTTTTTGTGTCATGCAATTTCTTTACCCTAACACTATTCTTTCTTTGCAATTTTTGTGTTTTAATCTTCTAACATGGTTTTCAGCCATATGTAGAAAACAATGTTCTTTTTGGACTCGTATAATGAAGAGATGAGCGCTGGAGCTAAGGAGGTAATTCGACCTTCATGAAGAAGGTTGCTAAGTTGAAGAACAATGTTGCTCAATTAAACAAAAATCTAACTTGTGAATGCTCTGCTTGTCCAAGCTACACTATGTGTATGGATCTCGGTGTATCTCAATACATGATTTATGTGTTAAGTTATATTGTCTCGCAAAGATTGTTAAGAAACCATTGAATTTATATAAATCTAACTTGTGCATGCTCTGCTTGTCCAAAAATTTCAGTCTGAAATCAACTTGCTAGACTTTCAAGATGTCAACCCGATAGTCCAAGAAATGTAGACAGAGTTGCAGACTTAAGTGGTTAAATTACTTGAGGCCTAACTATATAGTTTTGGATGTTGAGTCATCTGTTTAAAGAACCAACCAAAATGAAGCCAAGGGGAAGAAATCAAAGGCGTAGTTGCATTATTTTTAGTCTCAATGTTATTTATGAAGAGTTAATCTGTAATCGTAGGTTATGACCATCAAGTTATGATGTTTCATATCACATGCACCATTTGTAGAATTTATATACTAAGTATTTCGGTTTATAACATTTGTATTGTAAGATATTAAATTTCAAGAGAAGTTGAAATATTTTTATGAATTCATTATGAGTCGCTTTGTGGAGATAATTTTGTGAATTTTGAATTTATAATTTGGTCAATTGATATCTATTAATTGATATCTATATATGCAAAGTGTGTGTGTGGTAAAGTGTGAACTAAGAATTATTTTTTTAAAAAGTAGACTTTTAGCATAAAATGACTTTTAGCATCGGGTGTTTAAACAACCGATGCTAAAAGTCACAAAGAATAGACTTTTAGCAACGGTTGTTTAGATGACCGATGCTAAATGTTACAAAAAATGGACCTTTACATCGGTTATTTAAATAACCGATACTAATAGTATGTATTCAAGACATAAAAACACCAAAAAACATCATTTAGCATCGGTTTTTGAAAATCCGATGCTAAAAGTCACATTTAGTATCGGTTATTTAACCGATACTAAATGTCGAACATTTAGTATCGGTCGAATTAGCATCGATGGATAAACCGATGCTAAATGTGCAAAATAACCGATTCTAAATATCTTTTCTGCACTAGTGAGAGCTTCTATAATTACCAATGATATTGTAGGCATTGATAATCATAAACTCAACAACAGAGGAAGACATCAAAGATTTGGAAGCATTTCCTGCTAAAACATCATTTGAAAAAAATTAATTGATAGCCGAGTGTAAGGAGATGATAAAGGTCTACACCAGACAATTACATATCAAACAATTACATCAATGTAAAGTTGGAGCAAATGGGCCACAATGACATTACATAACAAAAATTACATTATACTATGATAACTTTTGAATAAAACATAATGTACTAACACCAGTCATTACTCCAATCCTCCAAAATATTAGCTCGGCAAAAAATAATTTCACCACCCACTCTTTGAGTCATCACACCATTATTCCTTGAGCTCAATAAAACGATCATCAGAGTATGATCAGAACCGACATTCAAGAAAATGCTGCAAAAATAAAATTAAGTCAACTTAAAATTAAAGTTGTCAAATAGAAGTAACTATTATCTTATATCAGGTAGAACTCAAAAATGTGTCATTTATTACTCAACGCCTATTCTATCTACTGAAGAATATTACAATTAATGATGCTATCACACATTATCTAAACAATATCTCTAAATAAGGATCATTAGCTTACCTCTTCGAAGGTCACTCTCTTCTAACACATCATCATGTATCAAACTTGAAATATGAATAACCATTTGTGAGTTGATGCCGAAATTACACATTTTTTAGAATTTGCATTTGGTTGTAAATAACAATCTCTCATCGAGATTCTGTAATCCGCAAGCTATCTACAAAATCTAGGGATATAAGAATTAAAAATATGTCTTCGTATACAATAATTAAGTAGTTGCATTGGATTTTGAAACTGACAAGTAAATAGAAACAAATTTTTCTACAAAAGTGAGAAGTAATAAGGAACGGAGGGAGTAAGTCAGAAGAAAATGAAAGTGGTCATCGATGTAACCTGTTCACGGATACAAGAGGCATGTTCCCCTACACAAAAACCAATATTCAATTTCAAGAATTGTATAAGTCATATAATTCCATTATGCATATAGCCCAGTCACAATAATCAATTAATGATGCCAAAAGGCTATATAAGGAACAAATGTAATATGAGAGACAGCTTATAGAGGGAAACAATACCACCTTAAAGGCACCTAGAATTACAGATTTGTTTGGCTGCAAAAATGCACTTGTAAAAGATAAAAGATATTGTATAAATAATAAGTACAAAAAGGTTGTGAAATTACACGGTAATAATGGGGAAACACTCTCATGAAATAAGAACAACACCATGTGCAATATTCATGTTTAGCAATTAATAGTAGAAGCAGACATTTTATCATAGACCTAAAGTGCAATAAAAAAAGCAATCCTGATATGAAAATAAATCTCCTTAACCTCACCTCTTCCAAACTAATCACTTTATGAGTTCCATTGAGCAATAATCTCAAAACCAGTGATAAAATAACAAACAACAAAAGAAAATAAAAACTATATAAACAAATTCACACGAAACTTCTTACTCCAAGAGACCTATCAACCAATACATAAGTCTCTCTGATTTTATCATTCAAGTAAATACCAAGGTTGATCTTTTTTTTGATAAGCCCCAAGGTTGATCTGAAACAAGAATATACATTACATTAATCTACATCTTCAAGGGAAATGGGATTTGTACATCAAACTGCGATATCAAAGTTCGACCGCTATTTCCATGTTTAATACAGTTCAAAATTAGGGTTTTCATATTCAAATTAGGGATTTCAGTTTCATACAAGTATTCAAATTAATTAGGGCTTACCATGAAACCAAGAGAAGAAAAGAAGAGACATAGGAGGCGGTGTGGGTCGTGGTGGTGTGGCGGCGTGTGTAGTTCTCGTTTGTTCCTCTTCGTTCAAACGAGAAGAGGGTTCACAACAGAGAGACGAGAGAAGAGGGTTCAAGGAGGAATACAACGGAGGTAGTCTCTGAGGGATCGGTGGTGCTCGTGGCTGATGGGTGAGGAAGGCTTGGGCGGCACGAGAAGTGTGAGAGAAGATAGAAGAAGGTCGCAAAGATAGAAGATGTGTGAGAGGGTTGGGTTCGTGAGAGAGAGAGAGAGATATAAACTTAGAATTAAAAAATTAGTAAAACCATAAGAAGCGCTCATCTACATAAGCGCTACTCATCAACATCCATGTTTTGGCCATAATGAGTGTTTTTTATGAAGCGCAACTCATTCAGTTGCACGTTATGGGCACAAGGAGCGCTTTTTATGTAAGTGCTACTCATTCTTTTCCTTGTTTTTGTAACGCCCCAAAAATAAGTTAATTAATTATTTAATTGAGTTATTAAGTACTTAGTGGGTTGATTATATTAAATTAATTATATAATATTTTGTTCTGTTAGGGAGTGGTGGAAGTATTTGAAGGGGGGTGTAAAAAGGGCCCAAGTCACTTGAGCCCAAAGTATATAAGCTTAGGTTTAAGTTGTCTCACTCATTAGAAGAGAAAAAGAAAAAAAAGAGAAGGAGGAAAGAAAGAGAGCTGCGCGCCGTTGAGAGAAGAGGAGAAGAGGAAGAATTGCGATTTGAAGAGAAGGAAGGGCTTGAATTGTTGCTGCGTTTTTCTTGGTGAATTGAAAGGTTTCATCTTCAATCAATTTCTAAGGTAAGGGGAGTCTCATAGTATAAAGGGTTATGTTGGATTGTATGTGGGAGATTAGGATCTATAATGCCTAGGAAGTGTTTGACGATATGTTTGAACGATTTATGAATATATATGTTGTTTTCTTGATTTCGTTTTGGTGATTGTTTGACGATCTATATATATATATATATATATATATATATATATATATATATATATATATATATATGTATGTTGTCTTTGATGATGTTGGTGATTGATCATAGTGTTTGCAATTGAGGTTAAGTGGTGATTTGTGAGTATTGCACTTAGTGTTTTGATGAGTTGATCATGGGAAAGACCAAGAGGAAGAAAGAAAGGAGCGTGTGTCGAACTCAGGGCGTGTCGATTGCAGGGCGCCATTGTGTCTGCCCATTCGCTCGTGTCGAATGCTCGGGCGCCATTGTGTCTTTGCCAGGCGCTCGCTTTCGGTGTGTCGACTGCAGGGTGTGTCGAATGCAGGGTGTGTCGAATTCTAGGCGCCATATCGTCTTTGCCCGATCTTTGGGATGTCCGTAATGTCAAATAAGAATGATTAATGGTAAAAGCGACGTTGTGTCAAGTATGACTAAATAGTTGATGTTGTTGTTGTCGTGTCGAATATGAATGATCCATAATAATGATAGTGACACTGTGTCGAATATGACGAACTAAAAATGGTGATGTTGATGATTTTGTTTGGTCAACTATGACCACCTTTTGATGTTGTTGATGATGGGTCAAGTAAGACCACCTAATTGATGATGGTGTTGCGACGAACAATGATGTCAATGATGTTGTCGTGTCATGATGTATGACATTTGTTGTTGTTGATTGTTTTCCGATGTGCTGTACATGGTGTCTCATGCATGCCATATGCATTATTACGACGATGTAGGCTTCGGCCTTGGAGCTATGCTCAAAGCGACGTTTGTGCCCGAGAGGCTATTTTTACGACGATGGTACCTCATGCATATGCCCGGCGACGTGGGTTGCATTTTCATGCATGTACATAAACGATGATGAGGTTATTTGTCGTTGTGCTCTATGTTGTGGCTTGTTGATGTTTTCGGTGATGGTTGTACTGTGATGTTGATGTGCTATGGTAGTTATAGATGTCTGTTCTCTAATATGCTATCTATCATATATGCCTTTATGCTGTTAGAAGACTCACCCTTTTCTGTTGAATGTTACCCCTACGTGGGTGACTGCAGGTAGTCACAAATGAAGACCAGAGTCGTTTATTATCGGGGTCAGTGTCGTCTCTGATACGTAGCACCCGGGGATACGTTGTTCTATTATTTTATTTTGTTGCGTTGGTTGCTTTGAATATGATGTCGTGGCTTGAGCTATTTAGCATTTTCCGATGATGTAAACTAATTTGAAGTATTTTTCCACGTTGGTTTAAATTTACGTCGTTTGGATTTTGAAATGTCGTGTGTGACGCTCCAATGCCTGTTTTAAATTTAAATTCCGCACTCTGATATTTGATAAAACGAACGGGTAGAATTGGGGTGTTACATAGTTGGTATCAGAGCAGTTCGGTCTGTCCGACCAAATTGTCGAGTCGTCGAGTCTATTAACTCTCGAGTCTTAGTATTCGTACTAAACCATGTTTTATGTTGTAGTGATTAGCTGAAATGGCCGGAAGAAATGATGTTGCTCTTGTTGCTGCTATGACAGCTATGGCTCAAGCTGTAGCAAATCAACAGGGTGCTGGTAAGAATGCTGGTTCTCGGAGTTTGCCTACCTTCCAGCGGGAGAATCCGCCCACTTTCAAGGGTAAATATGATCCTGACAGCGCACTGGCATGGTTGAAGGAAATGGAGCGGATATTCCGAGTCATGGATTGTACTGAAGCTCAAAAGGTCAGGTATGGTACTCATATGCTGGCTGAGGAAGCTGATGATTGGTGGCTAGAGATGAGGCAGAGGTTGGAAACTGCGAACGAAGAGATTACCTGGGTTGTTTTCCGTAGGGAGTTCCTAAGGAAGTATTACTCGGAAGATGTTCGGGGAAAGAAGGAAATTGAGTTCCTGGAGTTGAAGCAGGGAAACATGTCGGTAACTGAGTATGCGGCCAAGTTCACTGAGTTGGCAAAATTCTATCCGCACTACGATGGGGCTAATGCTGAGTTTTCTAAATGCATCAAATTTGAGAATGGGCTGCGACCTGAGTTCAAGAAAGCAATTGAATATCAGAAGATCTGTGTCTTCTCTGAATTGGTTGATAGCTGTAGAATCTTTGAAGAAGATAACAATGCTCACCTTAGGGTTATGAAGGATAAGAGAAAAAACTTTCAGAGTTGCGGTAAGCCATATGAGGTTCCTGCTGGTAAGGGTAAACAGAGGGCTGTTGTTGGTAAGAAGCCAAGTAGGGGAGATGCTCCCGCGGCCATTGTGTGTTTCAAGTGTGGAAAGGCTGGTCACAAGAGTTTCGAGTGTAAACCTGAGGTAAAAAGGTGTTTCCGATGTGGTAAAGAGGGTCACATGGAAACGATTGTGATCGTAAAGATGTCGCCTGCTTTCAATCGTGAAGAAGAAGTGGGACACATTAGTTCTAAGTGTCCAAAACCGAAGAAGGAGAGGTCTAGCGGAAGGTGTTTGCCTTGGCGGTACTAAGCTTACCGAGGATGATGGTCTCATTGAAGGTACGTGCTACATTAATGGTACTCCTTTAAAGTCTCTTGTTGATCTTGGTGCATCTCAACGCTTTTATTCTTTGTTGAATGTTGTGAACGTGCGGGTCTTGCGTTATCCGCTATGAATGGAGAGATGGTTGTCGACACTCCACCTAAAGGGCTGGTAACCACTTCTCTAGTATGTTCTCGTGTCCTTTGTCGATCTTCTACAGGGGACTTTATTATAGATTTTGTCTGCATTTCCGCTGATTGGTTGGGTTAGATGTAATTTTGGGTATGAATCGGTTAGAGCATAACCATGTTCACATTAATTGTCGGGCAAGCAAGTCGGTAAGTTTTGGAAACGATGAGTCGAGTCATTATCTCGCTAGTCGGCTTTCAGGTTGATGAAGGAAGAGGTTCGGTTGTTCTCGTTGATGGCCTCATTATCTGTTGAAAATCAAGTCGTCATTGATGGAGTCTTGGGTGAGTGTGTGACTTCCACGATGTTTTTCCCGATGAGATTCCAAGTGTCCCACGGAGAGGAAGTTGAGTTTTCTATTGATCTTGTACACGTACCGGACACTGCTTTCTATGGCACCGTCTGTGGATGTCTGCGTCGCGGAATTGTCGGAGTTGAAGAAACAACTTGAAGAAGCGCTTGAGAAGAAATTTGTGAGACCGGAGTGTGTCACCGTGGGGAGCTCTGTGTTCTTTGGTTAAGAAGAAGGATGGTAGTATGAGGCTATGTGTAGATTACCAGTCAAGTGAACAAGGTAACCATCAAGAACAAGTATCCACTCCCGAGGATAGATGATTTGATGGATCAACTGGTAGGTGCGAAGGTGTTTAGTAAGATTGACTTGCGGTCGGGGTATCATCAGATTAAGGTGAAGGATGAGGATGTTTAGAAGACATCATTCGAACTTCGGTATGGGCATTACGAGTACTACTGTGATGCCTTTCAGTGTTACCAATGCTGCGGAGTATTTATGGAGTACATGAATCGTATTTTCCATACGTACTTGGATCGGTTCGTAGTAGTGTTTATCGATGACATTCTAATTTATTCCAAATCAGAAGATGAACACGCAGAGCATTTGAGGTTAGTGCTGGAAATTCTGAAAGAAAAGAAGATGTATGCAAAATTGTCTAAGTGTGAATTCTGGTTGAAAGAGGTAAGTTTTCTGGGTCATGTCATTTCGAGTAGTGGTATTGCGGTGGATCCAGCTAAGGTAGATGCGATGTTGCAATGGGAAAGTCCGAAGTCAGTTACTGAGATTAGGAGTTTCCTAGGTTTGGCTGGTTATTATCGAAGGTTCATTGAGGGTTTTTCCAAATTGGCACTTCTGCTGACTCAGTTGACTTGTAAAGGAAAGGCTTTTGTTTGGGACGCCCGATGTGAAGAGAGTTTCGCTGAATTGAAGAGGCCTTTGACGACGTCCCCTGTTTTGACGTTGCCCCAATCCGGGTGAATCTTTTGTGGTGTATTGTGATGCTTCCAAGATGGGCTTAGGAGGCGTGCTTATGCAGAATGGTAAGGTAGTCGCTTATGCGTCTAGGCAGTTGAGGACTCATGAAAAGAACTACCCTACGCATGATTTAGAGCTAGCTGCAATTGTCTTTGTTTTGAAAATCTGGAGGCACTATCTCTATGGTTCTAGATTTGAGGTATTCAGGATCATAAGAGCTTGAGGTATCTGTTTGATCAGAAGGAGTTGAATACGAGGCAGCGAAGGTGGTTAGAGTTGTTGAAGGATTATGATTTCGGCTTGAATTATCACCTAGGAAAAGCTAATGTTGTGGCTGATGCTTTAAGTCGAAAGACCTTGCATATGTCGGCAATGATGGTTAAGGAGTTGGAACTGATTGAGTAGTTCAGAGATATGAGCTTGGTTTGGTAAGTGACACCTAAGAGTGTCAAATTGGGAATGTTGAAAATTGATAATGACTTCCTGAATAGTATCCGAGAGGCCCAGAAGTCAGATGTTAAGCTATAGAATCTGTATTCCTGATGACGCAGAAATGAAGAGGACAATTCTTGAGGAGGGCCACAGAAGTAAGTTGAGTATCCATCCGGGAGCTACGAAGATGTATCAGGATTTGAAGAAGCTGTTTTGGTGGTCGGGAATGAAGCAGGATGTGGCACAGTTCGTGTATGCGTGTCTGACTTGCCAGAAGTCAAAGGTTGAGCATCAGAAGCCTGCAGGGTTGATGCAGCCGTTGGACATTCTAGAGTGGAAATGGGATAGCATTTCCATGGATTTTGTGACGGGTTTGCTTAATACAGTAAGAGGGCATGATGCAATTTGGGTGGTTGTTGACAGGTTAACAAAGTCATCTCATTTTATTCCTATTAACATCACGTATCCAGTACCTAAATTGGCAGAGATTTACATCCGGGAAATTGTGAAGCTCCATGGTGTTCCTAAAAGTATCGTTTCGGATAGAGATCCGAGGTTCACTTCAGAATTCTGGAAGAGTCTGCATGAGGGGTTGGGATCGAAGTTGAGGCTGAGTTCAGCTTATCACCCTCAGACGGATGGTCAGTCAGAGAGAACTATTCAGTCATTGGAGGATCTGCTGAGAGCTTCTGTTTTAGAACAAGGAGGTTCGTGGGATTCCTACCTTCCACTGATTGGGTTTACATACAACAACAGTTATCACTCCAGTATTGGGATGGCACCTTTTGAAGCATTGTATGGTCGAAAATGTAGAACCCCGTTGTGTTGGTATGAATCGGGAGAGAGTGTGGTGCTTGGACCGGAAATTGTCCGCGAAACAACTGAGAAGGTGAAGTTGATCCGAGAGAAGATGAAAGCGTCGCAGAGTCGACAAAAGAGTTACCATGATAAGCGGAGAAAGGATTTAGAGTTCCAAGCGGGGGAGCATGTGTTTCTGAGAGTCACTCCGGTGACCGGTGTTGGTCGTGCCTTGAAGTCAAAGAAGCTCACTCCTCGTTTCATTGGTCCGTATCAGATCTCGGAGCGAGTGGGAAATGTTGCTTATAGAGTGGCCTTACCGCCTAATCTTTCGAATTTGCATGACGTGTTTCACGTGTCGCAACTTCGGAAGTATGTCCCAGACCCATTCCATGTGATTCAGATGGACGATGTGCAAGTGAGGGATAATCTCACTGTGGAGACAATGCTTGGTCTTGATTGAAGATCATGAGGTGAAGACTTTAAAGGGTAAGGAGATAAACTTGGTGAAAGTAGTATGGTTGGGAGCTCTTGGTGAAAGCATGACGTGGGAATTGGAGAGCAAGATCGCGGAGTCCTATCCCGAAATGTTCGAATCGGTAACAATTTCGAGGGGACGAAATATTCTAAGTGGGGGAGAGTTGTAACGCCCCAAAATAATTTAATTAATTATTTAATTGAGTTATTTTAAGTACTTAGTGGGTTGATTATATTAAATTAATTATATAATATTTTGTTGTGTTAGGGAGTGGTGGAAGTATTTGAAGGGGGTGTAAAAGGACCCAAGTCACTTGAGCCCAAAGTATATAAGCTTAGGTTTAAGTTGTCTCACTCATTAGAAGAGAAAAAGAAAAAAAGAGAGAAGGAGGAAAGAAAGAGAGAGGCTACGCGTAGTTGAGAGAGAGAGGAGAAGAGGGAAGAATTGCGATTTGAAGAGAAGGAAGGGCTTGAATTGTTGCTGCGTTTTTCTTGGTGAATTGAAAGGTTTCAACTTCAATCAATTTCTAAGGTAAGGGAGTCTCATAGTATAAAGGGTTATGTTGGGTTGTATGTGGGAGATTAGGATCTATAATGCCTAGGAAGTGTTTGTGATATGTTTGAGCGATTTATGAATATATATGTTGTTTTCTTGATTTCGTTTTGGTGATTGTTTGACGATCTATGGATATATATATATATATATATATATATATATATATATATATATATATATATATATATATATATATATATATGTTGTCTTTGATGATGTTGGTGATTGATCATAGTGTTTGCAATGGAGGTTAAGTGGTAATTTGTGAGTATTGCACTTAGTGTTTTGATGAGTTGATCATGGGAAAGACCAAGAGGAAGAAATAAAGGAGTGTGTGTCGAATTTTGGGGCGCCATTGTGTGCTTTGCCAGTCTTGCTGTGTCGAATTACAGGGTGTGTCTGATAAACTTCAATTTAATGCATTTTTAGTGATATTTTGGAGTCACATTTAGTGCAATTATATACCAATTATATAAGTTAGTGACTCAATTTGCTCTTTATTTTGCATAAAGAATGAATAGACCAAAAAGAATAAAATTCTAATTTAAAGCCACTCTTTAATATATATATATATATATATATATATATATATATATATATATATATATATATATATATATATAGGGATGACAATTTAAATGCTATGTAGACAAATGGAAGAAGTGCAGCGATATATTTTGTAATCAAATTACATTGTGATATGAAAAGAGGCCCATGGCTTGAAAGGGAAGCTAATAGTCCAGCACATGTGAGATGAAGCCCATAACAATTGAGATCCATTGAGCAACAACAAATTAAGAGAAAAAAGTGTCGTGAATGGAATTGAAGGAAACAATCAGCGCATGATTCTAGGCATGGCGATATATTTTGTAATCAAATTACATCATGATGATTCATGCATGACTTGGAGAGAAAGTAGGCACGCAACCCTAGGCAACAAGAATTAAGGAAAACGTGTCATTATAAATAGGGAGCAAGCCATACCTGCCGGGGGGAAGCCGTAAACAGCAACAAAGAAACCACACACATTATACAACGAGACAGTGAGTGTGAGGAGTTTCAGTACCGTTCTTGACACCGTGAGAGAGGAGTTTCGGTACCGTTCTTGACACCGTGAGAGAGCTTTGGAGCAAAACAAGGAGATTGAAGACAAAGATTAATACTTTCTCTATTTCCGGGTTATTCTTATCTTTGTAATTTCATGAACCTATTTCTATTTTATTGTTCTTAATTACTATCGATACCTAAATCCTTTTCTAGGGTCTTAGGTAAATCTCACTATTTATTAAACCTTGATTTTATTTCTTGTTATTTTTTACTTTTTAATTTGTTATTACAACCATCAGATATTTGTTCGTCTCCAAAAACTTGTTGCGTTATAAACACACTTAGTGTAGGTTGTTTTACTTTATATGCAAAATAGATTCACTATATTTAATTACCAAATATATAGCACTCCTCTCTTTATTTTTTAATTTAATGAACTTTTTCATGATTTAAAGTCTAGATTCATTTCCTGTAAAAGGAAAAATACCAACAATATAAATATATTAAATAATTTAAATATAATACTGTATATTTCAATATATTATATTAATTGATATATTATATTATTTATTATTAATTATAATGATTTAGTTACCAAGTATAACCCTCCTCTCTATAACTTTTTAATTTAAAGAACTTTTTAATGATTTAAGTCTAGATTCATTTCTGTAAAATGGAAATATCAATAATATAAATATATTAAATATAATACTATATATTTCCATATATTATAATAACTGATATAATATATTATAGGATATAAATTTAATATACATAATATTTTATTTATTATTAATTATATTGATTTAGTTACCAAGTATAACCCTCCTCTCTTTTCTTTTTTAATTTAAAGAACTTTTTCATGATTTAAGTCTAGATTCATTTCTCGTAAAAGGAAAAATATCAATAATATAAATATATTAAATATAACACTATATTTTTTCATATATTATATAAATTTGATATAATATATTATATTATATTATTTATTATTAATTATATTGATATATATATATATATATATATATATATATATATAATATAAAACTACAGAAAAAGCAGTGCACGTTATATTGGTTACTGTGTGTTACTAGTGCAATTTGAATTCACCAACTTTGCTGGTGACTAGTCTACGCTAGGGAACCCCACTGACAACATGTATCCGACTTTACCGATGTGTGTGGTTCTCCCATTCCAACAGAGTTTTTGCCACATCAAAAATTCGAACTTGAGACATTAGAGTGAAGTTCAAGCCCATGCCACTCGGACCAACCCTTATTAAGAGAATGCATGCTTGGTATAGGAAGAAGTACTAATCAATTATTTAATGTCTTATTTCAAATATACACTCTCAAACCTGCACCCACCTCAGCAATCCTCTAATCCTATGAATGCAAATTAAAGTTTAACATTGCACTAATGATATGCCAATTGATGATTGCACTAATGATGATTCCATCTCCTAATTAGTCCATTTTTAATATCAAAAGAAAATAATATATTGATGGGTTCAATGTGTTTTTAATCCTTATAAAATTGGGATCTCTCATGTTTAAGTCCTTTTAAATTTTAATACGTGTTTTCATCCTCTAAAAATTTGTTTTCAATAGTTTACATGAGGCACACTCCTTACCTACGCCTATGCTCTCCTCCGTAATAAACTCTCCAAAAGCGGCGGCACACCATTTCATGATCCTTTTCTCTATAGATCATTGTAGGTTCCTCCAATATGCAACAATTACGGCGGATATTTGTTTCTTTGTCAACAAAGTGTGTCAATTCATGGTCGCTCCACTTGATTCTCGTTGGGTTGCGGTTAAATGCATTCTTAGATACCTCAAGGCACTCTCTTTCTAGGAATTCACCTCAAACCTTTTACCACTTCTCCGATCGGTCTTTCAAATTTTGTGATCTTTGATTAGGGCTCGGATACGATGATGATAGGCGCCTCAACCTCTGGCGCTTTGTGTATTTGGGAGGCAATCTTTTTGTCTTGGTGGGCCAAAAGCAACCGGTTGTGTCCTGTTCAAAGACTGGCCGAATGTCGTGCCATGGCTCTTGCTACCACCGAGTTACTTTGGCTTCAATCCTCCTCACCGAGCTAGGCATTTCTTACTTTGCTCCTACTTGTTTATTGTGATAATTTGAGTACAATTGCACTAGCTCACAATCTGGTCCTTCATTCTCGCACAAAAACACGTGGAATTGGATTTGTTCTTCCTTCGTGAGAAGGTTCTTCAAAAGCAATTGCAGGTGAAATATGTTCCAAGGACATCACAGTACGCAGACATCATGACCAAACCTCTTCCAAATACTATGTTTGAGGAATTCAGATCCAAGCTTGTTGTTTGTTCCACTCACAAATGAGCTTGTGGGGAGTATTAAAGGAAGAGTTAAAACTCCATTTGTGTAATGTTTAACACTGTAATTAGCCTTAGTTAGACTTGTGTAAATAGTTAGTTAAGTCCATTATGTTGGTTTTTAGAGAAGTTAGAATCATTTAGTTTGTAATGAGATCTAACAAACTAATATTGTGGTATATAAAAAGCACCATAGTGTAATCTACATTCAAGCAATGAAATCTTCTACTAAGTTCAATTCTCAAACCTGCCTCTTCTAACATAATTAAATCAATGCAATTAATCATAAATAATATATTATATTATATATATATATATATATATATATATATATATATATATATATATATATATATATATATATATATATATATATATATATCAAAATATCTCTCTATCTGTATCCATTTCTTCTTGCATTCTCTTCTCAACGAGACTTGATTCAATCAAGACAACCAAAACCCTTCTTCTCATATGGCTTCATTAATACTCCCACCCATATTACATCTTGAGTTCAAGAACAAATTAATGGTGCAGTAAATTCTAGTGAAGGAGAATTAAGCAAAAATGATAAATCCTAAGAAGCAGAGGCGATAAATGGTTAACTTTGTTCATATGATTAACTCTCATATTACATGCATACACAAATTTTACATGTTTACATACATGTATAATGCTATTAAATTGGCTCTTAACTGAGAGATCTAGACGGAGGAAACAACAATATGTAGCTGAGTTGGAATTGATAACCAAAGCTCTTGAGGTGATTATTTGATAGATGTTATTATTTAAGAACAAAAATCAATGTTAATTTGATTTATTTTAAACATATATAAGATAACATTTGAGATTGCAGGATGAAATCACTATTATTCATCAAAAATTTGAAGCATAAAAAAAGGAGAAGATCTCCTTGTTTGTGGAACGTGAGAAATTGGCCCATCAAGTGACAATTCTTAGAGAAACATCTAGCAACTATGGTAATATTAACATTAGAGTAGTGTAAGCAACACTATTTTTAACATTTTCCCATCAACGCGCACTTCATGATTGTGTGAAATTCATGTGAGTTCCAATAAATTAATAGGTCTCATTTTTAAAGTGGTTATCACATGATTTTCACCCAATCATAGAGTGAATATTGATGGAAGAGTATCAAAGAGTATCAGAGTGGTTCTCATATATTTAATATCGAGAGTGTTGCTAATACCTTTTTAACATTATTATCCTCATTTTTTGATAATATATTATTCTTTTAATTTCAGTGTGTTTATCACTTGAAATTGAGAAAAACACATAGCCGAATTAAACAAGATGAGAAAATCCATAGCAAGCAAGAGCAAATGAAAGCACGGATATCTTTGCCAATTCCCAATGATCAAACGTCATTTCAAAAATGATTAATCTCAATGACACTATGATTGGTGCTATTGCTAATGAAGTCGTTTTCTTGCTTAACATTGTTGGAGTTAGAAAATGTTCCTACCTTAAACACGCCCTTCCATTAACAACAACTTTATTGCAAAAGGACATATCTCTCCAAATCTTCTTTGAAAGAAGGTTCATCATATATTTGGTATCAAAAATATACTAAATAGAACTTGAAGTTTGTTGGCATTTCCATATGTGTGAAAAACTTAATTTTAGTATTTTTTTGTTGTTACAATAACTACAGGAAGCAAACAATATATTTAATATTAAATAATATATTATTTAATATTAACTATATTTAATATATTTCATATATTATTTAACATTGTTTGTTGGCGTAGTTATTGTAACAAAAAATCCTAAAATTAAGTTTTTCACACATATTGGAAATGCCAACAATGCTCAAGTTCTATTTAGTATATGTTTGATACCACTATATAACAATGAACCTTCTTTTGAGTGAAGATTTGGAGAGATATGTCCTTTGCAATAAAGCTCATTGTTAATGGAAGAAGCGTGTTGAAGGGTAGAACATTTTCTAACTCCAACAATGTTAAGCAAGAAACAACTTCATTAGCAATAGCACCAATCATATTGTCATTGAAATTAATCATTTTTGAAATGACGTTTGGATCAACGGGAATTGGCAGCATATCTGTGCTTTCATTTGCTCTTGCTTGCTATGGATTTTCCTCATTCCTGTTTAATTCAGCTATGTTTTTCTCACTTTCAATTCATAAACGTATTGCCAATTAAAAAATAATATATTATCAAAAAATGGGGATAATAATGTTAAAACGAACTAGCAGCACTCTCTATATTAAAATGAGAACCACTCGATACGCTTTGATACTCTTTCATCAATATTCACTCTATGATTGGGTGAAAATCATGCGAGAACCACTTTAAAAATGAGACCTACTAATTTATTGGGACTCACATGAATTTCACACAATCATGAAGTGCGCGTTAATGGGAAAATGTTAAAAATAGTGTTGCTTAATGTTAATATTACCATAGTTGCTAGATGTTTCTCTAAGAATTGTCACTTGATGGGCCAATTTCTCACGTTCCACAAACAATGAGATCTTCTCATTTTTGCATGCTTCAAATTTTTGATGAATAACAGTGATTTCATCCTGCAATCTCAAATGTTATCTTATATTATATATTTAAAATAAATCAAATTAACATTGATTATTTTTCTATAAACAATAATATGAATTAATCACCTCAAGAACTTTGGTTTTCTGTTCCAACTCAGCTATATAATGTTGCTTCCTCCGTCTAGATCTCTCAGTTGAGAGCCGATTTAATAACATCCTGCATGTATGTATACAAGTAAAATTTGTGTGTGCATGTAATATGAGAGAGTTAATCAATTAACCAAAGTTAATAACTTACCGCCTCAGCTTCTTAGGATCCATCGTTTTTGCTTCTCCTTCATTAGAATTTACCGCACCATCAGTTTGTGCTTGAATTGGGGATGTAGGACTAATTGGGGGTATTGATGGAGCCATCTGGGAAGAAGAGATTTGGTTGTATTTCATTGAATCAAGTTATTGTTGAGAAGATATATATATATATATATATATATATATATATATATATATATATATATATATATATATATAGATCTCACTTTCTTCATGTGTATGTTCAAGTAGTGTAGGTTGTTGTATTTTATATGCAAAATAGATTCACTATATTTAATTACCAAATATATAGCACTCCTCTCTTTATTTTTTAATTTAAAGAACTTTTTCATGATTTAAAGTCTAGATTCATTTCTTGTAAAAGGAAAAATATCAACAATATAAATATATTAAATATAATACTGTATATTTCAATATATTATATTAATTGATATATTATATTATTTATTATTTTGATTAGTTACCAAGTATAACCCTCCTCTCTATAACTTTTTAATTTAAAGAACTTTTTAATGATTTAAGTCTAGATTCATTTCTGTAAAAGGGAAATATCAATAATATAAATATATTAAATATAATACTATATATTTTCATATATTATAATAACTGATATAATATATTATAGGATATAAATTTAATATACATAATATTTTATTTATTATTAATTATATTGATTTAGTTACCAAGTATAACCCTCCTCTCTTTTCTTTTTTAATTTAAAGAACTTTTTCATGATTTAAGTCTAGATTCATTTCTCGTAAAAGGAAAAATATCAATAATATAAATATATTAAATATAACACTATATTTTTTCATATATTATAAAAATTTGATATAATTTATTATATTATTTATTATTAATTATATTGATATATATATATATATATATAAAATATAAAATTACAGAAAACAAGTGCACGTTATATTGGTTACCGTGTTACTAGTGCGCTGAATTCACCAACTTTGCTGGTGACTAGTCTACGCTAGGGAACCCCGCTGACAACATGTATCCGACTTTACCGATGTGTGTGGTTCTCCCATTCCAACAGATTTTTTGCCACATCAAAAATTCGAACTTGAGACCTTAGAGTGAAGTTCAAGCCCATGCCACTCAGACCAACCCTTATTAAGAGAATGCATGCTTGGTATAGGAAGAAGTACTAATCAATTATTTAATGTCTTATTTCAAATATACACTCTCAAACCTGCACCCACCTCAGCAATCCTCTAATCCTATGAATGCAAATTAAAGTTTAACATTGCACTAATGATATGCCAATTGATGATTGCACTAATGATGATTCCATCTCCTAATTAGTCCATTTTTAATATCAAAAGAAAATAATATATTGATGGGTTCAATGTGTTTTTAATCCTTATAAAATTGGGATCTCTCATGTTTAAGTCCTTTTAAATTTTAATACGTGTTTTCATCCTCTAAAAATTTGTTTTCAATAGTTTACATGAGGCACACTCCTTACCTACGCCTATGCTCTCCGGTAATAAACTCTCCAAAACTGGCAGCACACCATTTCATGATCCTTTTCTCTATAGATCTGTTGTAGGTTCCCTCCAATATGCAACAATTACACGGCCAGATATTTGTTTTGCTGTCAACAAAGTGTGTCAATTCATGGCTGCTCCACTTGATTCTCGTTGGGTTGCGGTTAAATGCATTCTTAGATACCTCAAGGGCACTCTCTTTCTAGGAATTCACCTCAAACCTTTTACTACTTCTCCGATCAGTCTTTCAGCATTTTGTGATGCTGATTAGGGCTCGGATACAGATGATAGACGCTCAACCTCTGGCGCCTGTGTGTATTTGGGAGGCAATCTTTTGTCTTGATAGGCCAAAAAGCAACCACACTACAACAGATCTAGTAGATGGGCAGCGTTTTTTTTATCCATGGGCAGCGCTTTTGAGCGCTGCTGAAGGTGGCGCTGGCTATTCACTCCAACAATGGGTAGCGCTTCCTAAAAAACGCCACCCATTGCAAAACACGTCCTCCCAGATACGCAGCGCTTTTTAAAAAGCGCTGAATATATCCAAAGCGTCCTCCCAAATACTTAGCGCTTTTTAAAAGCGGCTTTGAATATATCCAAAGCGTCCTCCCGGATACTTAGCGCTTTTTAAAAAGCGTGAATATTACCCCCCCTATACGCAGCGCTTCATTAAAAGCGCTGAATATTGCCTATTTGTGTTACTAAATACCCAGTAGCTTTATTAAAAGCGCTGAATATTGCCTATTTGTGTTACTAAATACCCAGTAACTTCATCAAAAGCGAAATATTGTCTAAATTTTTTTAATTTTTTTTCTTTTGTGTGTTTTCCTTTTTATATTTACAAATTACATGCATGTGATCCAATCCAATACATAACAGAATCAATTTGCTAAGAGGAACCCAAATTACATATAATAGAAACAAATTACATAAGAGGAACCAAAACAAATAGCTAAGAAGTTTCATTATCTAATTCATATGTATCCAAAACAAGCTATCAAGTTACAATATTATGAACCAAAAACTAGCTAGGCTAACTTATATGTATCAAATGAAACTTTAAAAAAAAGCGGAGACATAATCGCACCATTCTCCCTAAGCTCGAAGAATCTGCTTCAACAGAGTATGTGTGGCTTTGACAATCGCTAAAATACTGAAATTATATAAATAAATAAAATTAGAATTGAAATGGTTAAATATTGGAAAGAACCACTATTAAATCGAAATCATATAAAAATATATTATAAGTAGATACCTGACGGGGGATAGTCGTTTTCTTTCGGGTAATAATATCCTTCATATATTTCATGACGTAATACCCACAATCAATGTTATTTAATTGTTTAGGACACTACAAAACATAATTAGATTAGTTAATTGTTAAATTGAGTTGAATATAGTTTTTGACAAAATAATGTAATGTATAAGTTAGAAACTTACAACTATTGGTAACCATTTGACCGTTAATTTATCCACTCCCAATATGTCCTTAAACCGCTGAATAGAATGTCATATAACTATATTAATAACAATATATACATATATAAGTAAAAGTAAGAAATGCGAGAATGACACAAAATAAACACACTGTTAAAAAGCTCCACAAACTCGTGGTGGTTTTGTAATGATTTTGAAGCGAGTCAAGGTAATACACGGTTTTTTCCTAGGATTAATTGCATACAAAACCCAATGTCTCCTACAAAATAAATTTAGGAATAAGTAATTGACTACTATTAAAAAAATGCATGTTATATAAGAATTAATGAGTAAAAATTCTTACCCTAGATTAACTTAGGTGCTAGAAGTAAGACATCATCATCACTTCTATTTTGAGCTTCAATGAAGCGGTCATTGACATAAGTTTGAACAATGACTGGTTTTGTTCCACAAGTGATTCATAATTTGGCAGTCAGGAAGAACTTGATGAAAGGTTGTACTTTCCGGACACAAGAACAAATATCTATGTGTCCTGTTCGGAAGGACCACAATGTCCTCGTACAAGTACCTACATTTAGATATATAAATATATATATATATATATATAAATTAAATTAACGATATAATAAAATTAAATCGACAATGTCAAATAATAAATTACATAGTACTCCGACATATATATTCATAACAATACCGGTTGCCTCATCCGCATCACATACAAAGACGGATATCCTCACGTCCGACTATATGAGGCAAGCCGGCTCAAAAATTTCTTCATCAAAATTTATGATAAGCATTCTGTCTTTCATCATGTATTTCTCGACGCTGCGTCGGCCTCACCAATCTTCATATAAGCTTCAATGGAAGAGGAAGAGGCGGGTCGAGACACAATTGGAGAAGGGTGGGATGAGTCACTTGGCGAGAAGAGGAGGGTGATCACCACTTTTGGAGGAGAGGCGGTGTGAAACTTCTACATAAGGGGTGAGACCGAGACACTTTTGTAGAAGGGGTAGATCGAGACACTTTCTTGCCAATAGATATTTCCTTGCCAACACTTTTCAAAGGAGACCTTTTCTTGCTTGGTAAACACTTTCTTAGATTTTTCATTTTAGGCGCATCTATGTTTAAACAAAAATAATTACTTAGTTAGCACAAATTATATGACAAAAACTATAATTAGTTAGTTAAAAATATATTGTCACTTACAACGACAAGGGGCGGATGGCCATGCCACAAAGGTACCAAACTGCTTGTGACACCGTCGGTATATCAATCTTGTCAATCTGAATGAGCAATGGTGCATCCTCCCTAAATGGTACCGCAACTCGACTCTAACATGATTTGGAGGTAGGGGTAAATTGTGCATCAAGGGACCCAATTGTTACATGTGTAGCCAATTGCAACCATTTCATGTGGGTTTGAGATATACAATTCACACTCACACTCATTGTTGTCCTAAATCAATTATAAACCACAAAATAATAAAGACATTATTTTATGTTATATATATATATATATATATATATATATATATGTATATGTACAATAAATCAATTATAAACCACAAAATAATAAAAACAATTAATACCTTAGTTGACGACATGGTGCAATATCTCGTACGTTTCGCTATGTGTAGCGAGGGGTTGGTGCTTTGGTGGCATAACATGGCCATAAAGTGATCGCATATCATTAAGTTGAGCTTGCAAACTTTCATACAATGCCATCATCTTTCTCGGTGGTGGGCGATCATGATTCTCATCATAGACTTTCTGCTTTTGGTCCAAAGTACTCGGTTGGTGCTACTCCAAATCCAAAGACCCTCATGCGACCGAGTATTCTTCTTTACCTAAGGCACGTGTAAGGATTTCTTTTTCGAGAGCAATCGGTGAGCTCTCCCCGTGACAATCGATCGTGATATGGCTTCCGATTCACAAAACAAAAGTATAATACATTATAAAAATCATAAAAGTTACAATTAAAATCAGTGAGCTTGAATTTAGGAAATACTTACAATTCTTTCCGACACCTCCTTAGTTTTAGGATCAACAATCTCCTTTTCTTTGTTTAGTCGAGCCTCTACCCACATGAAGAAACTTACAAAACACTCGGTCTTCTCCTTTTTAGATAGAGTATGAGCCACGGAGGTAGATATGTACGTGTACCCTTCTTTATCGGACCCACCTGCGTCTCAACCCCATACTAAGCAAGTCCAACCTCGAGTTGATGGTATCTTTAGTCTTTCCTGGCATATTGAGTAAGGTACCAATGACACTTTCAAAGACATTTTTTTCAACATGCATCACATCAATGAAGTGTCTTATATATAATGACTTCCAAAGATGGCAAGTCAAAGAAAATCGACTTTTTCTTCCACCCCGCTTGGCAACCTCTCCCCGCAAATGGCTTCCCAAATTTAATGTTCAAATCTTTCACCTTTTCAAACAGCTTGTTCACCCGTCAAAGCCGTGGGAGCTTTACGGGTTCGTATTCCCATTGAATACCTTTTTCAACAATCGATCTTGATGAGTAGATGGCAAAAATCTACGATGACCGTGGTAGATATTCTTCCTACCATGTTCCAACCACATCTAATCGGTGTTATCTTCACATATAGGGCATGCACACCGACCTTTCGTCTCGCATACCGGATAGATTGTCGTATCTTTGGAAAGTCATTAATTGTGCCAAAAATCATAGCCCTCAAGTTGAAACTTTCTTCTCTGAACCCATCATACACCTCTACTCCATTCTCCCACATTAGCTTCAAGTCTTCAATTAAAGGAGCCAAGTATACATCAATATCATTTCCGGTTGCTTGGGCCTGAAATTAACAAAGACAACATCATATATTTGCGTTTCATGCAAAGCCATGGAGGTAAGTTATAAATCGCTAATATCACGGGCCATGTAATTTGTGGGAGCTACTCAAATACCGTGCGGGTTAAAACCATCGGCAGACAATGCAAGTCGTAGGTTTCTTGGATCCAACCCAAATCGGGATAATCAATATCAAATTTTTTCCATTGCGGAGAATCTGCGGGTGTCGTAACATGCCATCTTTAATCCTTTCATCCTCATGCCATGTCAAGTGTTTTGCATCTTCTGAACTACGGTACATACGGCTAAATCGAGGAATTATGGGAAAATACCACAACACCTTTTCTGGAGCAGAATCTTTCTTTTTATACCGCGATGCATTACATTTAGGACACGACTTGAAAAATGCATGTTCATTCCGAAATAGAATGCAATCATTGGGACAAGCGTGTATCTTCTCATAGTTCAAGCCAATGGACCCTAACATTTGTTTTGCATCATACGTCCGAGAAGGGAGCACATTATCCTTCGCAAACATTTCTTTCAATAGTGTGAGTAATTCAAGAAAGCTCTTATCCGTCCATCCGTGGCAAGTTTTCAAGTTATACAACTTTATCACACCAATAATTTTGTGAATTCAAGACAACCTCATACAACGGCGTCTCTGCATCCGTTATCAACTTCTCAAACATTTGAGGACGGTCATTAAGATCGTCTTCAAAAGCCTTTGCCATCTCTTCAAATTCATCCCCAACAAACGTAGGTATTTGGTGTCAACCTGGTGCACATCTCTCTCGATTTATTACCCATATTCAAGATTCAACTCTTTCCTCACCATGCATTGTCCAACAAGTGTAAGTTTGATCAATTCCATTACCCTTTAAATGTCCCCCCAACTCGTGCGCATTAATCGATTTTACATAGCAACAACGTAAACGAGGGACATATCATATTACTAGATCTCCTAAACGTTGAACAAAGCCACGATTCACAAAATAATCCACTCCATCTCTATATTCCTTGGACGCGATTGGCGGACATCCACTTTCTATCCATAATGTCCCAATATCTATAATAAATTCGGATAAGAGAATTTACAATTTTATTGAAGCTAAGACATTCAATCAACTAGCTAGTAGTTTCAACTAAACAAATCAAAGACTTTGATGTCTTCTATATAGTCATTAATTCTTCATAGAAAATAAACAAAAGAACAAAAAAGTACTCCGAACAAGTGGAAGCAACAACGACAAATATCCAACCACCAGTGAACAACGATCGCGAAGCTCACAAAAAAAAACTCCCAAAACCTAACAAACAATTCGCATATTCGATTTAGGCATATTTGATTTTACTAATATAGATGACACACACTTTGCTTAAAAAATCTATCATTTGAGAATCAAATTAAATCTCAACAAAACCAAGCAACAAACACATATCAACTAATTTCTCTCCTATCAAACACATTCAACTAATTTTACACATATCAAACACATACAAATACATTCAACATATTCCTCTCTTATCAAATATTTTTTTTCCCACATTCAACATATTCCAATCAAACTACATATTCATCTCCAACCTAACAAAAACCTAAAAAAAAACAAAAACAAAATAGACAACTAACCTTTGAGAGAAGAAGCAATGACGAGAGTGAGGGATTGAGAGGATTCACGAGAGAAGCAATGTGGGTTTGGGGTTATTGTGGGTTAGTGGGTTTGGGGTTTTTGTGGGTTTGGGGGTTTGTGGGTTGGGGGTGGTGCTAGACAGAACGAGAGTGAGGGAGAGCTGTACTACCAAGAGCTGATGAGAGTGAGGGAGAGAAAACAACCGTGAGCGTGAGCTGAGAGAGAGAGAGAGACGTGAGAGAGAAAGAGTGCGGAGCGCGCTTCTTTGAGAGTAGTGAGAATGAGACCGGGGAGAGAGAACCGAGTGAGAGCCGAGAGGGAAGGTTTAATTTGGTGCGAGAATTAGGTAGAAATATTTAATTCAATGGGCGCGTTTCAAAAACGCTGGATATGTGAGAACGAGTTAGGTCATGCGCAGCGTTTTTAAAAAAACGCTTGGTATATGTGAGAACGAGTTAGGAGATGTGCAGCGTTTTTAAAAAAACGCTTGGTATATGTGAGAACGAGTTAGGTCATGCGCAGCGTTTGTATAAAAACGTTGGGTATATGTGAGAACGAGTTAGGTCATGCGCAGCGTTTGCATAAAAACGCTGATTATTACTAGCGTCATGTAGAGTCATGCGCAGCGTTTGTATAAAAACGCTGATTATTCCTGGCGTAATGTAGAGTCATGCGCAGCGTTTGTAGGGAAACGCTATTTATTAGCTAGCGTGTTTTTGTGATAAGCAGCACTCTTTGAGGAAACGCTGCTCATGGTGGCGCTCATTTTAAGCCAATCTGGCGTAGTGCCAGTTGTGTCCCGTTCCAGCACTGAAGCCGAATGTCATGCCATGGCTCTTGCTACCACTGTGTTACTTTGGCTTCAATCCCTCCTCACTGAGCTAGGCATTTCTTACTCTGCTCCTACTATTTACTGTGATAATTGGAGTACAATTGCACTAGCTCACAATCCGGTCCTTCATTCTCGCACAAAACACATGGAATTGGATTTGTTCTTCCTTCATGAGAAGGTTCTTCAAAAGCAATTGCAGGTGAAATATGTTCCAAGGACATCATAGTACGCAGACATCATGACCAAACCTCTTCCAAATACTATGTTTGAGGAATTCAGATCCAAGCTTGCTGTTTGTTCCACTTACAGCTGAGCTTGTGGGGGGAGTATTAAAGGAAGAGTTAAAACTCCATTTGTGTAACGTTTAACACCTGTAATTAGCCTTAGTTAGACTTGTGTAAATAGTTAGTTAAGTCTGTTATGTTGGTTTTTAGAGAAGTTAGAATCTGTTAGCTTTGTAACAGATCTAACAAACTAATATTGTGGTTATAAAAAGCACCATAGTGTAATCTACATTCAAGCAATGAAATCTTCTACTCAATACAATTCTCAAAGTGTCTTCTAATACTAATTAAATCAATGCAATTAAACATAAATAATATAGTATATATATATATATATATATATATATATATCAAAATATCTCTCTATCTGTATCCATTTCTTCTTGCATTCTCTTCTCAACAGGACTTCAGTTCAATCGAAGACAACCAAAACCCTTCTTCTCATATGGCTTCATTAATACTCCCACCCATATTACATCTTGAGTTCAAGAACAAATTAATGGTGCAGTAAATTCTAGTGAAGGAGAATTAAGCAAAAAAGATAAATCCTAAGAAGCGGAGGCGATAAATGGTTAACTTTGTTCATATGATTAACTCTCATATTACATGCATACACAAATTTTACATGTGTACATACATGTATAATGCTATTAAATTGGCTCTTAACTGAGAGATCTAGACGGAGGAAACAACAATATGTAGCTGAGTTGGAATTGATAACCAAAGCTCTTGAGGTGATTATTTGATAGATGTTATTATTTAAGAACAAAAATCAATGTTAATTTGATTTATTTTAAACATATATAAGATAACATTTGAGATTGCAGGATGAAATCACTATTATTCATCAAAAATTTGAAGCATACAAAAATGAGAAGATCTCCTTGTTTGTGGAACGTGAGAAATTGGCCCATCAAGTGACAATTCTTAGAGAAACATCTAGCAACTATTGTAATATTAACATTATAGTAGTGTAAGCAACACTATTTTTAACATTTCCCATCAACGCGCACTTCATGATTGTGTGAAATTCATGTGAGTTTCAATAAATTAATAGGTCTCATTTTTAAAGTGGTTATCACATGATTTTCACCCAATCATAGAGTGAATATTGATGGAAGAGTATCAAAGAGTATCAGAGTGGTTCTCATATATTTAATATCGAGAGTGTTGCTAATACCTTTTTAACATTATTATCCTCATTTTTTGATAATATATTATTCTTTTAATTTGAGGCGTGTTTATCACTTGAAATTGAGAAAAACATAGATGAATTAAACAAGATGAGGAAAATCCATAGCAAGCAAGAGCAAATGAAAGCACAGATATGCTGCCAATTCCCAATGATCCAAACGTCATTTCAAAAATGATTAATCTCAATGACACTATGATTGGTGCTATTGCTAATGAAGTTGTTTCTTGCTTAACATTGTTGGAGTTAGAAAATGTTCCTACCTTAAACACACGCCCTTCCATTAACAACAACTTTATTGCAAAGGACATATCTCTCCAAATCTTCACTCAAAGAAGGTTCATCGCTATAGTTTGGTATCAAACATATACTATATAGAACTTAAGCGTTTGGCATTTCAATATGCGTGAAAAACTTAATTTTAGGATTTTTTGTTGTTACAATAACTACACATAAAGCAAACAATATATTTAATATTAAATTATATTTTATTTAATATTAACTATATTTAATATATTTCATATATTATTTAACATTGTTTGTTGGCGTAGTTATTGTAACAAAAAAATCTAAAATTAAGTTTTTCACACATATTGAAAATGCCAACAAATACCAAGTTCTATTTAGTATATGTTTGATACCAACTATAGCGATGAACCTTCTTTGAGTGAAGATTTGGAGAGATATGTCCTTTGCAATAAAGTCATTGTTAATGGAAGAAGGCAAAGTGTTGAAGGTAGGAACATTTTCTAACTCCAACAATGTTAAGCAAGAAACAACTTCATTAGCAATAGCACCAATCATATTGTCATTGAAATTAATCATTTTTGAAATGACGTTTGGATCAACGGGAATTGGCAGCATATCTGTGTTTCATTTGCTCTTGCTTGCTATGGATTTTCCTCATTCCTGTTTAATTCAGCTATGTTTTTCTCAAATACAATTCATAAACGTACTGCAAATTAAAAAATAATATATTATCAAAAAATGGGGATAATAATGTTAAAACGAACTAGCAGCACTCTCTATATTAAAATGAGAACCACTCGATACGCTTTGATACTCTTCCATCAATATTCACTCTATGATTGGTTGAAAATCATGTGAGAACCACTTTAAAATACTAATTTATTGGGACTCACATGAATTTCACATAATCACGAAGTGCGCGTTAATGAGAAAATGTTAAAAATAGTGTTGCTTAATGTTAATATTACCATAGTTGCCAGATGTTTCTCTAAGAATTGTCACTTGATGGGCCAATTTCTCACGTTCCACAAAAAAGGAGATCTTCTCATTTTTGCATGCTTCAAATTTTTGATGAATAACATTGATTTCATCCTGCAATCTCAAATGTTATCTTATATTATATATTTAAACTAAATCAAATTAACATTGATTATTTTTCTATAAACAATAATATGAATTAATCACCTCAAGAACTTTGGTTTTCTGTTCCAACTCAGCTATATAATGTTGCTTCCTCCGTCTAGATCTCTCAGTTGAGAGCCGATTTAATAACATCCTGCATGTATGTATACAAGTAAAATTTGTGTGTGCATGTAATATGAGAGAGTTAATCAATTAACCAAAGTTAATCACTTACCGCCTCAGCTTCTTAGGATTCGTCGTTTTTGCTTCTCCTTCATTAGAATTTACCGCACCATCAGTTTGTGCTTGAATTGGGGATGTAGGACTAATTGGGGGTATTGAAGGAGCCATCTTGGAAGAAGGGATTTGGTTGTATTCCATTGAACTGAAGTTCTGTTAAGAAGATATATATATATATATATATATATATATAGATCTCACTTTCTTCACGTGTATGTTCAAGTTGTGTAGGTTGTTGTATTTTATATGCAAAATAGATTCACTATATTTTTAATTACCAAATATATAGCACTTCTCTCTTTATTTTTTAATTTAAAGAACTTTTTCATGATTTAAAGTCTAGATTCATTTCCTGTAAAAGGAAAAATACCAACAATATAAATATATTAAATATAATACTGTATATTTCAATATATTATATTAATTGATATATTATATTATTTATTATTAATTATTTTGATTTAGTTACCAAGTATAACCCTCCTCTCTATAACTTTTTAATTTAAAGAACTTTTTAATGATTTAAGTCTAGATTCATTTCAGTAAAAGGGAAATATCAATAATATAAATATATTAAATATAATACTATATATTTCCATATATTATAATAACTGATATAATATATTATAGGATATAAATTTAATATACATAATATTTTATTTATTATTAATTATATTGATTTAGTTACCAAGTATAACCCTCCTCTCTTTTCTTTTTAATTTAAAGAACTTTTTCATGATTTAAGTCTAGATTCATTTCTCACAAAAGGAAAAATATCAATAATATAAATATATTAAATATAACACTATATTTTTTCATATATTATAAAAATTTGATATAATATATTATATTATTTATTATTAATTATATTGATATATATATATATATATATATATATATATATATATATATATATATATAAAACTACGAGAAAAACAGTGTGCACGTTATATTAGTTACCGTGTTACTAGTGCTATTTGAATTCACCAACTTTGCTTTGGTGACTAGTCTACGCTAGGGAACCCCGCTGACAACATGTATCCGACTTTACCGATGTGTGTGGTTCTCCCATTCCAACAGAGTTTTTGCCACATCAAAAATTCTAAATTGAGACCTTAATTAGAGTGAAGTTCAAGCCCATGCCACTCGGACCAACCCTTATTAAGATAATGCATGCTTTGTATAGGAAGAACTAATCAATTATTTAATGTCTTATTTCAAATATACACTCTCAAACCTGCACCCACCTCAGCAATCCTCTAATCCTATGAATGCAAATTAAAGTTTAACATTGCACTAATGATATGCCAATTGATGATTGCACTAATGATGATTCCTTCTCCTAATTAGTCCATTTTTAATATCAAAAGAAAATAATATATTGATGGGTTCAATGTGTTTTTAATCCTTATAAAATTGGGATCTCTCATGTTTAAGCCCTTTTAAATTTTAATACGTGTTTTCATCCTCTAAAAATTTGTTTTCAATAGTTTACATGAGGCACACTCCTTACCTACGCCTATGCTCTCCGGTAATAAACTCTCCAAAACTGGCAGCACACCATTTCATAATCCTTTTCTCTATAGATCTGCTGTAGGTTCCCTCCAATATGCAACAATTACACGGCCAGATATTTGTTTTGCTGTCAACAAAGTGTGTCAATTCATGGCTGCTCCACTTGATTCTCGTTGGGTTGCGGTTAAATGCATTCTTATATACCTCAAGGGCACTCTCTTTCTAGGAATTCACCTCAAACCTTTTACTACTTCTCCGATCAGTCTTTCAGCATTTTGTGATACTGATTGGGGTTCAGATACAGATGATTGACACTCAACCTCTGGCGCCTGTGTGTATTTGGGAGGCAATCTTTTGTCTTGGTGGGCCAAAAAGCAACCAGTTGTGTCCCGTTCCAGCACTGAAGCTGAATGTCATTCCATGGCTCTTGCTACCACTGAGTTACTTTGGCTTCAATCCCTCCTCACTGAGCTAGGCATTTCTTACTCTGCTCCTACTATTTACTGTGATAATTTGAGTACAATTGCACTAGCTCACAATCCGGTCCTTCATTCTCGCACAAAACACATGGAATTGGATTTGTTCTTCCTTCGTGAGAAGGTTCTTCAAAAGCAATTGCAGGTGAAATATGTTCCAAGGACATCACAGTACGCAGACATCATGACCAAACCTCTTCCAAATACTATGTTTGAGGAATTCAGATCCAAGCTTGCTATTTGTTCCACTCACAGCTGAGCTTGTGGGGGGAGTATTAAAGGAAGAGTTAAAACTCCATTTGTGTAATGTTTAACACCTGTAATTAGCCTTAGTTAGACTTGTGTAAATAGTTCGTTAAGTCTGTTATGTTGGTTTTTAGAGAAGTTAGAATCTTTTAGCTTTGTAACAGATCTAACAAACTAATGTTGTGGTTATAAAAAGCACCATAGTGTAATCTACATTCAAGCAATGAAATCTTCTACTCAATACAATTCTCAAAGTGTCTTCTAATAATAATTAAATCAATGCAATTAATCATAAATAATATATTATATTATATATATATATATATATATATATATATATATCAAAATATCTCTCTATTTGTATCCATTTCTTCTTGCATTCTCTTCTCAACAGGACTTCAGTTCAATTGAAGACAACCAAGTCCCTTCTTCTCATATGGCTTCATTAATACTCCCACCCATATTACATCTTGAGTTCAAGAACAAATTAATGGTGCAGTAAATTCTAGTGAAGGAGAATTAAGCAAAAAAGATAAATCCTAAGAAGCGGAGGCGATAAATGGTTAACTTTGTTCATATGATTAACTCTCATATTACATGCATACACAAATTTTACATGTGTACAAACATGTATAATGCTATTAAATTGGCTCTTAACTGAGAGATCTAGACGGAGGAAACAACAATATGTAGCTGAGTTGGAATTGATAACCAAAGCTCTTGAGGTGATTATTTGATAGATGTTATTATTTAAGAACAAAAATCAATGTTAATTTGATTTATTTTAAACATATATAAGATAACATTTGAGATTGCAGGATGAAATCACTATTATTCATCAAAAATTTGAAGCATACAAAAATGAGAAGATCTCCTTGTTTGTGGAACATGAGAAATTGGCCCATCAAGTGACAATTCTTAGAGAAACATCTAGCAACTATGGTAATATTAACATTATAGTAGTGTAAGCAACACTATTTTTAACATTTTCCCATCAACGCGCACTTCATGATTGTGTGAAATTCATGTGAGTTTCAATAAATTAATAGGTCTCATTTTTAAAGTGGTTATCACATGATTTTCACCCAATCATAGAGTGAATATTGATGGAAGAGTATCAAAGAGTATCAGTGTGGTTCTCATATATTTAATATCGAGAGTGTTGCTAATACCTTTTAAACATTATTATCCTCATTTTTTGATAATATATTATTTTTTTAATTTGAGGCGTGTTTATCACTTGAAATTGAGAAAAACATAGCTGAATTAAACAAGATGAGGAAAATCCATAGCAAGCAAGAGCAAATGAAAGCACAAATATGCTGCCAATTCCCAATGATCCAAACGTCATTTCAAAAATGATTAATCTCAATGACACTATGATTGGTGCTATTGCTAATGAAGCTGTTTCTTGCTTAACATTGTTGGAGTTAGAAAATGTTCCTACCTTAAACACTGCCCTTCCATTAACAACAACTTTATTGCAAAAGGACATATCTCTCCAAATCTTCACTCAAAGAAGGTTCATTTGCTATAGTTTGGTATCAAACATATACTATATAGAACTTGGTATTGTTGGCATTTCAATATGTGTGAAAAACTTAATTTTAGGATTTTTTTGTTGTTACAATAACTATCGCAAGCAAACAATATATTTAATATTAAATAAAATATTATTTAATATTAACTATATTTAATATATTTCATATATTATTTAACATTGTTTGTTGGCGGTAGTTATTGTAACAAAAAATCTAAAATTAAGTTTTTCACACATATTGAAATGCCAACAACACCAAGTTCTATTTAGTATATGTTTGATACCAACTATAGCAATGAACCTTCTTTGAGTGAAGATTTGGAGAGATATGTCCTTTGCAATAAAGTCATTGTTAATGGAAGAAAAGTGTTTGAAGGGTAGGAACATTTTCTAACTCCAACAATGTTAAGCAAGAAACAACTTCATTAGCATTAGCACCAATCATATTGTCATTGAAATTAATCATTTTTGAAATGACGTTTGATCAACGAGAATGGCGATATCTCTGTGCTTTCATTTGCCCTTGCTTGCTATGGATTTTCCTCATTCCTGTTTAATTCAAATTTATGTTTTTCTCACTTTCAATTCATAAACGTCTTTGCAAATTAAAAATAATATATTATCAAAAAATGGGGATAATAATGTTAAAACGAACTAGCGAAGACTCTCTATATTAAAATGAGAACCACTCGATGCACGCTTTGATACTCTTCCATCAATATTCACTCTATGATTGGTTGAAAATCATGTGAGAACCACTTTAAAAATGAGACCTCACTACGCCAGAATTGTAAAAAGAGATCGCCACCTTTAGTAGCGTTTATAAAAAAACGCTACCCATTTTAATAACACGCTACACCATTAGTAGCGTTTTAAAAGTAAACGCTACCCATTATGTAACACGCTAGACGGATCCCTAGCGCTTTTACTCAAAACGCTAGCCAATTAGAAAACACGCTAGACAGATCCCTAGCGCTTTTAATCAAAACGCTAGCCAATTAGAAAACACGCTAGATAGATCTCTAGCGTTTTATAGAAAGCGCTAGCTATTTAGAAAACACGCTAGACGGATCCTAAGCGCTTTTATTTAAAACGCTAGCCAATTAGAAAACACGCTAGATAGATCCTAGCGTTTTTATAAAACGCTAGGTATTTAGTAAACACTCTAGACAAATCCTAGCGCTTTTATTCAAAACGCTAGGTATTTAGAAAACACGCTAGATAGATCCTAGCGTTTTTAGAAAACGCTAGGTATGGTTAAATAATTTTTTTCGTTTCCCATTGAGCTACTTCCTCTCTCTCATTAACACTCTCACCCGAAAACGCAAAAATCACTCACCTAGAAACGCAAAAACCCTAACACCCTAACTCAAATTAACATCATCTCTCTCAACGAAAATCATCTCTCTCGGTGAACATCATCTTTCTCGGTCTCTCACTCTCACAACATTGGTGAGTTTTCTGTTCCTTTCTCTGTTTCTTGTTAGATATTAATTGTGGGTTCTAGTTTAGAAATATATTAGTTTTGTCACTTGTGCACACTAGACTCTTTTTTTTTTTACCACTAGCCTCTTCTTGTTACACATAAATTAATTATTTGGAAGACTAGACTATGGTTCCTTTGTCTTGACCAAAGGACCGAGAATAGAAATAGAATATGATATAGATATAGCTTGGGAAAATAAGGAGTGGAATGGAAAAAATTTTAAAAGATGAATTTTTGTTTGTTTTTTTATATGAATTGATTCTTCATTATATTCGAATTGCTTGATGGGTCATATGTTAAAGTTCTCTTCTCGTGATTTTATTATAAATATAATTTGGAAATTATGGATAGAAATTGGATGTCCGCCAATCGTCTGTCCAAGGAGTATGCATTGGAGTGGATTATTTTGTGAGTTTGTCTTTGTTGAACGTTTAGGGACTTCTAGTGGTATGAAATGTCCTTGTTTAAGGTGTTGTTATGTAAAATCGATTCTCGCAGAGGTTGGCCACGACATTTAAAGGCGAATGGAATTGATCAAAGTTACACTTGTTGGATAATGCACGGTGAGAAAAAGGTGAATCTTCAAATATGAATGATATTAGTAAGAGATATGCGCCACCGGTTGACACGAGAACACATTCATTTGATGCGAACGAATTTGAAGAGATGGCAAAGGTGGTTGAAGAGGATCTTAATGATTGTCCCGAAATGTTTGAGAAGTTGATAACCGATCACGAGAGACACCATTGTATGCGGGTTGTACTGAATTCACAAAATTATTGGTTGTGATCAAGTTGTATAACTTGAAAACTCGCCACGGATGGACGGATAAGAGCTTTACCGATTTACTCGCACTTCTGAAAGAAATGTTGCGGATGATAATGTGCTTCCTTCTCGGACGTATGATGCAAAGCAAATGTTGAAGTCTATTGGCTTGAACTATGAGAAGATACACGCTTGTCCGAATGATTGCATTTTATTTCGGAATGAACATGCGTTGTTAAAGTCGTGTCCTAAATGTAATGCACCGCGATATAAGAAGAAAGAGTCTGCTCCAGAAAAGGTGTTGTGGTATTTTCCTATAATTCCTCGATTTAGGCGCATGTATCGTAATTCGAAGATGCAAAACACTTGACATGGCATGAGGATGAAAGGATTAAAGATGGTATGCTCGACACCCTGCAGATTCTCCGCAATGGAAAAAATTAATATTGAGTATCCTAATTTCGGGATGACACGAGAAACCTCGCGCCTTGCATTGTCTGGCGATGGATTTAACCCGCATGGTATCGAGTAGCTCCCACAAAGATACATGGCCCGTGATTTTGGCGATTTATAACTTCTGTAGTGGCTTTGCATGAAACGCAAAATATATGATCTTTGTCTTTGTTAATTTACAGGCCCAAACAACCGAGAAATGATATTGATGTATACTTGGCTCCTTTAATTGAAGACTTGAAGCAAATGTGGGAGACTGGGGTAGAGGTGTATGATGGGTTGAGAGAAGAAAGTTTCACCACGAGGGCTATGATCTTTGGCACAATTAACGACTTTCTGCATCACAAAGAATCTATCTCGTGCAAGTAACAAAGGGCGGTGTGCATGCCTATATATGTGAAGATAACACAGTTGGATGTGGTTGGAACATGGTAAGAAGAATATCTATCTTGGTCATCGTAGATTTTTGCCATCAACTCATCACTATCGATTGTGGAGAAAGGCATTTGATGGGAATACAGAACACGTAGAGCTCCCTTTTGACGGGCGAGCAGTGTTTGAAAAGTTGGAAGATTTGAACATTAAATTTGGGAAGCCTTTTGCGGAGAGCTTGCCAAACGGGGTGGAAGAAAAAGTCGATTTTCTTTGAGTTGCCATCTTTGGAAGTCATTATATGTAAGGCATTTCATTGATGTGATGCATGTTGAAAAGAATGTCTTCGAAAGTGTCATTGGTACCTTACTCAATATGCTGGTAAGACTAAAGATACCATCAACTCAAGGTTGGATTTGGTTAGTATGGGTTTGAGACCTGAATTGGGTCCTAGTAAAGAAGGGTACACGTACATATCTACCTCCGCACTCATACTCTATCTAGAAAGGAGAAGACTTTCTTTTGTGAGTTTCTTCATGGAGTTAAAGTTCCGGAGGATACTCTTCAAATGTGGCGACTCTTGTATCGATTAAAGACCTCAAGTTAAAGTCTCTAAAGTCCCACGATTGTCATGTTCTCATGGAGCATTTGCTACCCATTGGTATACGATCCATTTTGCCTAAGAAAGTGCGTCGGACCTTAACCAAACTTTGTTTCTTCTTTAAGGCGATTTGTAGTAGAGTGATTGACCTGGAAAGTTGCCAACATTGCAAAGAGAAATTATCACACTTTGTGTGAGCTTGAGATGTATTTCCCACCTTCCTTTTTGACATAATGATTCATCTAATAGTTCATCTCGTTTGAGAGACACAATTGTGTGGCCCATGTTACATGAGATGGATGTATCCGTTTGAGCGTTACATGAAGATATTAAAAGGATATGTGAAAAATCGATCACGACCTGAGGGTTGTATTGTTGAGCGCTACATAGTTGAAGAGGCTATTGAGTTTTGCACGGCTATCTATCTAGTCTTGAATATTACGTGGGACCGCCAGGTCTCGTCGGTAGGAAGGATTAGTAAAGGGATGACGGGAACTAAATTAGTGATGGTATCAAGGAAAGAACTAGAGCAAGCACACTTGTGCGTTCTTCACAATGATAGTGAGGTTGATTCATATGTTGCCAAGCACAAGGAGATTCTTAAGAGTCAATTCCCGGGAAAGAAGCAACTTTGGTTAGCAAAAGAACACAATAGGAGTTTCATAGTGTGGCTAAAACATCACATTGATGGTGAGTGTGTTTCGAATCCTACTTCGATTTCAAAAAGATTGAGATGGTTAGCAAAAGGTCCAAATATACATGTCTTCTCTTACAAATGACTATCTAATGAACGAGTGCACTTTCTATACAAAAGAACAAGATGATCGAGTAAAATGCAAAATAGTGGGGTGACTCTTGTAGCTCATTCTATGCATGCATCCAAAGTACAAAGACAGAATCCCATATATGCGAATATGTCTTACTTTGATAGGATTGAACACATATGGGAGTTGGATTACAATATGTTTCAGAGCTGTGTTCAAATGTGAATGGGTTGACAATAATCTTGGTTTCTGATTGATGAATCGGGGTTCATGCGGGTGAATTTCAACAAGTTAGGATATAAAGATGAACCTTTTATTTTAGCATCGCAAGCTCAATTCTTGTTTTATGTCACCGATCCGATTAATATCAATTGGTCTATTGTTCTATTGGTGACAAAAAATTTGTGTATAACAACGATGATGATGAAGCACCCGATGATGTTGGTGTTGAGGACGACCCTTTCTTCGTAACATCAAAACCAATAATAGGGAAAATACTTCTATAGAGGATGTTGTATATTTTAGAAAAGATCATAATGATGGAATTACTATTCGTCGGAAAAAAAATACCAAGACGCGAATTGCAAACAAAATTTTATCTAGGAAAAGGAAAAGGTAATATAGACTTAATGATATCTCGTTATTTTTTATTAATAGATAATTATATTGTTTTTGTAAATTTAACAATAACATGGATTATGTTATATTGCAGGTCAGATGGCATCACTTAGTGGATCATGAGAGTGGTCAAGACAGTAGTCATGAGGGTTGTCTTTGTTATGTTTCTAGCTTTAATTTGTAGCTACTTTTGAGTTTCATAATGTTAGTTAGTTATTATGTTGTATGATTTGGATATATATTAATTATGTTGTAAGTACTTGTTAGTTTAATATGGTCTTTTGGTGATATGTACATATGTGTGTGTATCTATATTGGATTGTAATGATATTGGCTGAATTTTGTTGGAATGATATTGATGAATTTTGTTGGAAGGGAATGAATTTATAGGTTGTAATTAAAAGGGAGAATAAACAAAAATAAAAAAAATATTTAAAAAAAAAATTCAGTCAATAGGTAGCGTTTTAGAGTGAAAACGCTAGAAATGAAGTTAAAAAATTCATTCAATACCTAGCGTTTTATAGATAAAACGCTAGGAATTGTAAAGAGGAGCTAGAGGATCCCTAGCGTTTTACAGAAAACGCTAGGAATGCTAATAAAAGGTGCTATAACATCCCTAGCGTTTTTATATAAAACGCTAGGAATGCTAATAAAAGGTGTTATAACATCCCTAGCGTTTTACATAAAACGCTAGGAATGGTAGTAAAAAGGTGCTATAGCATCCCTAGCGTTTTTATATAAAACGCTAGGAATAGTAGTAAAAAGGTGCTATAGCATCCCTAGCGTTTTATAGAAAACGCTAGGAATTGTAAAGACGCGCTAGAGGATCCCTAGCGTTTTAAGGAAAACGCTAGGAATTGTAATTATAATTCCTAGGGCTTCCTAGCGTTTTTGCTAAAAACGCTAGGAATTGTTATTAAAATTTTACAAGGCGCGCTCTCTCATCTCTCTCACACACTCACGTAGACGTCTCTTCATCTACCCAACTTCTCTCCACGACCCAGGAAACCCTCTTCGTTCATCTTCGTTCATCTCCACGAACAACCCAGAACCCAGAACAACCCAGAACCCAGACTTCGTTCATCTACCTAACTTCGTTCATCTCCACGAACAACCACGACCCAGGCTACCCTCTTCGTTCATTGCGAACCTCCACGACCCAGGAAACCCTCTTCGTTCATCTTCGTTCATCTCCACGCCGTACCAGCTCTCCCTCTCTCTCCTTGGTGCTATCTTACCACGCAACTCCCTCTCATTTGTCTCCTTTTTCTGCACTCTCTCTCCCTTTCAAAATGTATTTCTGCACTCACTCTCCACCTCTCTCACTGCAATGACTATTTGATTGAGTTTATGAAACTTGGAACTGCCCATGCTTTTTACTTGCTTTGTGACTGTTTCACTATTTTTAATATTCCAGGTTGAAAGGGATTCAGATTGCTTGTGTGGTGCATTTTCTACTAGAGTTGTGTGAGTAGATTTCTCAGGTATGGAGTTTCTTTTTTAAAAATATATCAATAATGCTCCAAAGTCCTATATATCAAAATGTTTCTAGTCTGTGCATGTTCATTATTTTCAATGTTGTATTTAATTAGTTGTTAGATTAGTCTAGCTTAGCTAGCATTATTAACTTGACTAGTGCATGGCTTTCCTAGTGCATGGCTTTCTCTGTTTCTTAGTGAATGGCTTTCATATATATGTTTACTCTAGGTTCTTAGTGCATGGCTCCTATATATGATTACTCTAGGTTACTTAGTGCATGGCTTTCCTATATATGTTTACTCTAGGTTCTTAGTGCATGGCTTTCACTGTTACTTAGTGCATGGCTTCTTCTATATTTTGTTAAGTGTTTGTTGGTTCTAAACAATTAGAAAGCTAAAACTCACTGAGTCTATTTCATTTGGGTCATTGCAAGTCAGATGGCATCACATAGTGATCATGACAGTAGTCATGAGGGTGGTGATGGGGGTGATAGAAACACAAAGAAGTTCACTCCCCGTGGAATCACATCGAAAAAGAATATCGTCCATCGGATAAGTAAAGGACACGAGAAATATAAGGTAAGTTAATTACTAATTATTAATGTTGTTCTCTACCTTTCCAAGTTATCTAATTATTTAATGATTTAATTAATGCAGGTCCGATGGAGTGTTAAAGGTTTGCCTATTGGAGACAACGGCACAAATTTGATTAGCTTTATTGGTACTAAGGTGAAGCAAATCTTTCCAATTTCGATTAAAAGTTGGAATGAGAAAGATAATAGAGTTTTGCCTAAATTGAAAGATGATTTTTGGTCCTTAATACGGTATATAATTTTAGACCTCTTTAATAATCTTATTTAGTGATTTTTAGTTATATTTATTTAATCCATTTTTATGTATAAGTAGAAACACTTTGATGTGGATGATGCCCAAGAGATTGGATACTCAAGGAAGTCTGGAAGGTTGCATCGGGCTTATAGAACCGATGTGGGAAAAAGTTTACAAACATCCTGATGGGACCATCGAGACAGAGCCTCCTCGACCTTTGTATCTTAGGAATTATAAGTAAGGAGGATTGGAGCAAATTTGTACATATACGCACTACAGATCCGAATTTCCTGGTTAGTATATTAATTATTTAAGTTATATATATATATATTTCACAAGAAGATATCATTCATTAATGTATACTTATGTTTTTAAATAGACAAAAAGCAAAGCCAATAAAGTGAGAGCTTCTAATCCCGAGTACCCTTATAGAGGAGGTTCAAGTGGATATCAAATTCTTGAAGAAAGATTGGTAAGACACAATTAGTTTAATTTCTTATGGTTTAATGAATCTTTTCATTTACAGGTTGATTAACAATTATTAAACTTAAATAGTTCTCGCAAGAGAGGAAAGATCCAATCAGAGAATCCTTGATCGTTGTAATTATCTGCAGTTAGAGGCCCGACAAAACAAGGATGGGGACATTGTGGATCCGAAAACTAAGGAGGTCAAGGACAAAATTGTAAGTATTCCAAAATTCATGTATTGTAATTTTAATTTTATGATTCCTAGCAAGTTGGAATTTGTGTCTCGACTATATTTTTTTAATCAGTTACTCGATTTTTTTTTGACACGTGAACATATTTTTATTGTCGATTAAATTTCTTTGACGCTTGTTTATTATTTTTATCCGTTACTCGATTTTTTTACGACACGTGGAGATATTTTTATTGTCGATTAAATTTCTTTGACACTTGTTTATTAATTTTATCCGTTACTTATGTTTGTGCATCGTAAAGCATATCACAATCAGATCACAAGGAGATTTAACAGATTGTGATGGTCAACAAGATGTCCTTGCTCGTGCCTTGGGAAGGGAAGAGAGACAGTCGGATAAGAGGTTATGGATATCGGATTCCTCCTACAACCGTGTTTGGGACAAAGAGCCAGCGCAGTGGTGCGGGATTGTAAAGTCATGGCGGCAAAGTATGACGAGCTATTCAAGAATGTTGTTGTATTAATGGAAGAGAGTAAGATGTATAAGCAGCTCTTGGCACAAAGGATTGGTGCACCATCCCCGCTTTGCACCACCCCCTGCTTTGAACCTATATCACCTGGACTACCCCCCATAGCGCACGAGATAGTGCACCATCCCTTCAAGACAGTATTTATTATTACTCGACTGCTTTTTTGTACATATGTATTTGATAAAATTATCATGTATATTTATTTTTCTTTATAATTGATTTAGGATAACTGTGAATGTGAGCTATATATTGCAAACCCACATCGAAAGGTTGCAGTGGGCATGATATGTAACCAATTGAGTGCCACAATGCACAATTTACCCATGCTGAAAACCATTTGAGAGTTAGGGTAGACTATTCAATAGAGGATCTCGCACCATTGCTGCTCCAATTGTTAATGCGGATATATTTCATCGTGGATCAAGCACTTAGTACTTTTGTGGCATGGCCTGAACAACTTGTCGTTGTAAGTGACAATATTTTTGTTAATAAGTTAATGACTCATTGTTATATATAATGTGTGTTAACTAACTAATTAATCATTTTTTTAATATATACTAGGTACCCCAAGTGTCCCGACCGTCTCCTTCTATAAAAGTGTCCCAACCTTTCCCCTTCCACTACCAAAGTCTCCCGACCATCTACTTCTATACAGCCAGTCCAACATGTTGTTCAATCTCCCAGAATGAATTCCGTGGTTCATCAATTCTCTAAAGGTCCACGTCACTCAAAAAATGAAACCCGACGACCATATTATGTTACCGGCCGATCACATTGTGGGAGTGGAACAGTTGATAATGATCAACATGGAGGATCTGAAAGCTGTACTTGAAATGGATTGGGCCACTGTGACTGATATTAGAGTATACCAGAGGTATGTATTAAATTATTTGTACACAATAGTTGTTTATATTAGAGTATATATTAGAGTATATATATGAGTATCTGAAAGTTGTATATATATTATTTATAGGTTTTTGTACAATCGGTTTACGGTCCTTTAGCGGACTGACACATAAGTTTTTCTTCTTGTGTCCAGAGTGTATCGTTGTGTGGCACCAAGGTAATACAGATGAACGTATTATGGCTATGAAGAGTCAAATAGAAAGATATATCCTTTCACGCTTCATGGGTGCCAAGCATTTTCATCACGAATCTTTATTTTTGGCACCACTCAATAATGGGTAAGAAATTTAGTCTTCAATCACTTGTTTAATTATTTTGAGGATTGTATTATAGTGTAAATGTGTACTCATTCGTGATTCATTTACTTGCAGGCAACATTGGGTACTCTTTGCAATAAACCCTAAGCAAAATGTTGTCTACTATCCGGATTCACTTCAAGGCCATTACTGAGTCTCACGAAGACTTCAGTGCAGATATAGTTGAGAGGTGTGTATGTGTAACCCTCTCATTTTGTATAATTTAATATATGTATTTTGTTCAACTTAACGTTATATATATATGTATGACGTTACAGTGCTTTGAAACAATATTTGGGATTATCTACGAGTAAAACAAGATGGCTACCCATAACTGTAAGTTTTTTAAAAATCATTCTTATAATTTTAATTGAATTTTTGGTCATAAAAATGTGACAATTAACTAATATTTTGCTTTGTAGTGTCCTAAACAACCAAATAACAATGATTGTGGGTACTACGTTATGAGGTATATGAGAGAGATTATCACTCACGACAGAGTAGCAATCCCAACCAAGGTAACTACTTAGATTTCTTTTTTATATTGATATTATAATACTTACTCACATTTAATCAACATTTTAATTCTAATTTTATTTTTCAGTATTTTCCCAGCTGTAAACACATCCAGAATTACTCTGCTGATCAACTTACAACAGTAAGGGGAGAGTGGTGCCGTTTTGTTTCTAGCTTTTTGTAGCAAGTTTTGAGATTCATAATAGTTTAGTTATTATATATGTTGTATATATTGGATTTATATTATGTTGTAAGTACTTCTTAGAATGATATTGGATTGGAAATATTTGATGAATTTTGTTGACTGAATTTTGTTTGAATGAAATTGGATTGGAATGTATTTTCTGAATTTTGTTGGAAGGGAATGAATTTATAGGTTGTAATTAAAATGGAGAACAAACCAAAATAAAAAAAAATATTCTAAAACGCTAGAAATGAAGTTAAAAAATTCATTCAATACCTAGCGTTTTATAGATAAAACGCTAGGAATTGTAAAGAGGAGCTAGAGGATCCCTAGCATTTTACAGAAAACGCTAGGAATGCTAATAAAAGGTGCTATAACATCCCTAGCGTTTTACATAAAACGCTAGGAATGGTAGTAAAAAGGTGTTATAGCATCCCTAGCGTTTTTATATAAAACGCTAGGAATGGTATTAAAAAGGAGCTATGGGATCCCTAGCGTTTTACAGAAAACGCTAGGAATTGTATAAAGGCGCTGGGTCAATGGCTAGCGTTTTATATAAAATGCTACGTATGTCCAAAACACGCTAGGTCAATGGCTAGCGTTTTTTAAAAACGCTACTAATGGGGTGTACGCAGTAGTAGCGCCAGCTTCTCTAGCGTTTTAAAACGCTACCAATGCCCAAAAAAAACGCTGCAAATCCTAATACGCTGGCGTAGTGCCTACTAATTTATTGGGACTCACATGAATTTCACACAATCATGAAGTGCGCGTTAATGGGAAAATGTTAAAAATAGTGTTGCTTAATGTTAATATTACCATAGTTGCTAGATGTTTCTCTAAGAATTGTCACTTGATGGGCCAATTTCTCACGTTCCACAAACAAGGAGATCTTCTCATTTTTGCATGCTTCAAATTTTTGATGAATAACAGTGATTTCATCCTGCAATCTCAAATGTTATCTTATATTATATATTTAAACTAAATCAAATTAACATTGATTATTTTTCTATAAACAATAATATGAATTAATCACCTCAAGAACTTTGGTTTTCTGTTCCAACTCAACTATATAATGTTGCTTCCTCCGTCTAGATCTATCAGTTGAGAGCCGATTTAATAACATCCTGCATGTATGTATACAAGTAAAATTTGTGTGTGCATGTAATATGAGAGAGTTAATCAATTAACCAAAGTTAATCACTTACCGCCTCAGCTTCTTAGGATCCGTCGTTTTTGCTTCTCCTTCATTAGAATTTACCGCACCATCAGTTTGTGCTTGAATTGGGGATGTAGGACTAATTGGGGGTATTGAAGGAGCCATCTGGGAAGAAGGGATTTGGTTGTATTCCATTGAATCGCAATTACATTAAGAAGATATATATATATATATATATATATATATATATATATATATATATATATATATATATATATATATATAGATCTCACTTTCTTCACGTGTATGTTCAAGTAGTGTAGGTTGTTGTATTTTATATTCAAAATAGATTCACTATATTTAATTACCAAATATATAGCACTCCTCTCTTTATTTTTAAATTTAAAGAACTTTTTCATGATTTAAAGTCTAGATTCATTTCCTGTAAAAGGAAAAATACAAACAATATAAATATATTCAATATAATACTGTATATTTCAATATATTATATTAATTGATATATTATATTATTTATTATTAATTATTTTGATTTAGTTACCAAGTATAACCCTCCTCTCTATAACTTTTTAATTTAAAGAACTTTTTAATGATTTAAGTCTAGATTCATTTCTGTAAAAGGGAAATATCAATAATATCAATATATTAAATATAATACTATATATTTCCATATATTATAATAACTGATATAATATATTATAGGATATAAATTTAATTTACATAATATTTTATTTATTATTAATTATATTGATTTAGTTACCAAGTATAACCCTCCTCTCTTTTCTTTTTTAATTTAAAGAACTTTTTCATGATTTAAGTCTAGATTCATTTCTCGTAAAAGGAAAAATATTAATAATATAAATATATTAAATATAACACTATATTTTTTCATATATTATAAAAATTTGATATAATATATTATATTATATTATTTATTATTAATTATATTGATATATATATATATATATATATATAATATAAAACTACAGAAAACAGGTGCACGTTATATTAGTTACCATGTTACTAGTGCGCTGAATTCACCAACTTTGCTGGTGACAAGTCTACGCTAGGGAACCCCGCTGACAACATGTATCCGACTTTACCGATTTGTGTGGTTCTCCCATTCCAACAGAGTTTTTGCCACATCAAAAATTCTAACTTGAGACCTTAGAGTGAAGTTCAAGCCCATGCCACTCGGACCAACCCTTATTAAGATAATGCATGCTTTGTATAGGAAGAACTAATCAATTATTTAATGTCTTATTTCAAATATACACTCTCAAACCTGCACCCACCTCAGCAATCCTCTAATCCTATGAATGCAAATTAAAGTTTAACATTGCACTAATGATATGCCAATTGATGATTGCACTAATGATGATTCCTTCTCCTAATTAGTCCATTTTTAATATCAAAAGAAAGTAATATATTGATGGATTCAATGTGTTTTTAATCCTTATAAAATTGGGATCTCTCATGTTTAAGCCCTTTTAAATTTTAATACGTGTTTTCATCCTCTAAAAATTTGTTTTCAATAGTTTACATGAGACACACTCCTTACCTACGCCTATGCTCTCCGGTAATAAACTCTCCAAAACTGGCAGCACACCATTTCATAATCCTTTTCTCTATAGATCTGCTGTAGGTTCCCTCCAATATGCAACAATTACACTCGGATATTTGTTTTGCTGTCAACAAAGTGTGTCAATTCATGGCTGCTCCACTTGATTCTCGTTGGGTTGCGGTTAAATGCATTCTTAGATACCTCAAGGGCACTCTCTTTCTAGGAATTCACCTCAAACCTTTTACTACTTCTCCGATCAGTCTTTCAGCACTTTGTGATGCTGATTGGGGTTCAGATATCTGAGATGATTGACACTCAACCTCCGCGCGCTTTGTGTGTATTTGGGAGGCAATCTTTTGTCTTGGTGGGCCAAAAAGCAACCAGTTGTGTCCCGTTCCAGCACTGAAGCCGAATGTCATGCCATGGCTCTTGCTACCACTGAGTTACTTTGGCTTCAATCCCTCCTCACTGAGCTAGGCATTTCTTACTCTGCTCCTACTATTTACTGTGATAATTTGAGTACAATTGCACTAGCTCACAATCCGGTCCTTCATTCTCGCACAAAACACATGGAATTGGATTTGTTCTTCCTTCGTGAGAAGGTTCTTCAAAAGCAATTGCAGGTGAAATATGTTCCAAGGACATCACAGTACGCAGACATCATGACCAACCTCTTCCAAATACTATGTTTGAGGAATTCAGATCCAAGCTTGCTGTTTGTTCCACTCACAGCTGAGCTTGTGGGGGGAGTATTAAAGGAAGAGTTAAAACTCCATTTGTGTAATGTTTAACACCTGTAATTAGCCTTAGATAGACTTGTGTAAATAGTTAGTTAAGTCTCATTATGTTGGTTTTTAGAGAAGTTAGAATCATTAGCTTTGTAACAGATCTAACAAACTAATGTTGTGGTTATAAAAAGCACCATAGTGTAATCTACATTCAAGCAATGAAATCTTCTACTCAATACAATTCTCAAAGTGTCTTCTAATACAAATTAAATCAATGAAATTAATCATAAATAATATAATATTATATATATATATATATATATATATATATCAAAATATCTCTCTATTTGTATCCATTTCTTCTTGCATTCTCTTCTCAACAGGACTTCAGTTCAATCGAAGACAACCAAGTCCCTTCTTCTCATATGGCTTCATTAATACTCCCACCCATATTACATCTTGAGTTCAAGAACAAATTAATGGTGCAATAAATTCTAGTGAAGGAGAATTAAGCAAAAAAGATAAATCCTAAGAAGCGGAGGCGATAAATGGTTAACTTTGTTCATATGATTAACTCGCATATTACATGCATACACAAATTTTACATGTGTACATACATGTATAATGCTATTAAATTGGCTCTTAACTGAGAGATCTAGATGGAGGAAACAACAATATGTAGCTGAGTTGGAATTGATAACCAAACCTTTGAGGTGATTATTTGATATATGTTATTATTTAAGAACAAAAATCAATGTTAATTTAATTTATTTTAAACATATATAAGATAACATTTGAGATTGCAGGATGAAAACACTATTATTCATCAAAAATTTGAAGCATACAAAAATGAGAAGATCTCCTTGTTTGTGGAACGTGAGAAATTGGCCCATCAAGTGACAATTCTTAGAGAAACATCTAGCAACTATGGTAATATTAACATTATAGTAGTGTAAGCAACACTATTTTTAACATTTTCCCATCAACGCACACTTCATGATTGTGTGAAATTCATGTGAGTTTCAATAAATTAATAGGACTCATTTTGAAAGTGGTTATCACATGATTTTCACCCAATCATAGAGTGAATATTGATGGAAAAGTATCAAAGAGTATCAGAGTGGTTCTCATATATTTAATATCGAGAGTGTTGCTAATACCTTTTTAACATTATTATCCTCATTTTTTGATAATATATTATTCTTTTAATTTGAGGCGTGTTTATCACTTGAAATTGAGAAAAACATAGCTGAATTAAACAAGATGAGGAAAATCCATAGCAAGCAAGAGCAAATGAAAGCACAGATATGCTGCCAATTCCCAATGATCCAAACGTCATTTCAAAAATGATTAATCTCAATGACACTATGATTGGTGCTATTGCTAATGAAGTTGTTTCTTGCTTAACATTGTTGGAGTTAGAAAATGTTCCTACCTTAAACACTTCCCTTCCATTAACAACAACTTTATTGCAAAAGGACATATCTCCCCAAATCTTCACTCAAATAAAGGTTCACTGCTATAGCTGGTATCAAACATATACTATATAGAACTTGAGCGCTGTTGGCATTTCCAATATGTGTGAAAAACTTAATTTTAGGATTTTTGTTGTTGTTACAATAACTATCGCAAGCAAACAATATATTTAATATTAAATAATATATTGTTTAATATTAAATATATTTAATATATTTCATATATTATTTAACATTGTTTGTTGGCAGTAGTTATTGTAACAAAAAATCCTAAAATTAAGTTTTTCACACATATTGAAAATGCCAACAACATCAAGTTCTATTTAGTATATGTTTGATACCACTATAGCAAAGAACCTTCTTTTGAGTAAAGATTTGGAGAGATATATCCTTTGCAATAAAGTCATTGTTAATGGAAGAAGCAAGTGTTGGGGTAGGAACATTTTCTAACTCCAACAATGTTAAGCAAGAAACAACTTCATTAGCAATAGCACCAATCATATTGTCATTGAAATTAATCATTTTTGAAATGACGTTTGGATCAACGGGAATTGGCAGCATATCTGTGCTTTCATTTGCTCTTGCTTGCTATGGATTTTCCTCATTCCTGTTTAATTCAACTATGTTTTTCTCACTTTCAATTCATAAACGTACTGCAAATTAAAAAATAATATATTATCAAAAAATGGGGATAATAATGTTAAAACGAACTAGCAGCACTCTCTATATTAAAATGAGAACCACTCGATACGCTTTGATACTCTTCCATCAATATTCACTCTATGATTGGTTGAAAATCATGTGAGAACCACTATAAAAATGAGTCCTACTAATTTATTGGGACTCACATGAATTTCACAATCATGAAGTGCGCGTTAATGAGAAAATGTTAAAAATATTGTTGCTTAATGTTAATATTACCATAGTTGCTAGATGTTTCTCTAAGAATTGTCACTTGTTGGGCCAATTTCTCACGTTCCACAAAAAAGGAGATCTTCTCATTTTTGCATGCTTCAAATTTTTGATGAATAACAGTGATTTCATCCTGCAATCTCAAATGTTATCTTATATTATATATTTAAACTAAATCAAATTAACATTGATTATTTTTCTATAAACAGTAATATGAATTAATCACCTCAAGAACTTTGGTTTTCTGTTCCAACTCAGCTATATAATGTTGCTTCCTCCGTCTAGATCTCTCAGTTGAGAGCCGATTTAATAACATCCTGCATGTATGTATACAAGTAAAATTTGTGTGTGCATGTAATATGAGAGAGTTAATCAATTAACCAAAGTTAATCACTTACCGCCTCAGCTTCTTAGGATCCGTCGTTTTTGCTTCTCCTTCATTATAATTTACCGCACCATCAGTTTGTGCTTGAATTGGGGATGTAGGACTAATTGGGGGTATTGAAGGAGCCATCTAGGAAGAAGGGATTTGGTTGTATTCCATTGAACTGAAGTTCTGTTAAGAAGATATATATATATATAGATATATATATATATATATAGATCTCACTTTCTTCACGTGTATGTTCAAGTAGTGTAGGTTGTTGTATTTTATATGCAAAATAGATTCACTATATTTAATTACCAAATATATAGCACTCCTCTCTTTATTTTTTAATTTAAAGAACTTTTTCATGATTTAAAGTCTAGATTCATTTCCTGTAAAAGGAAAAATACCAACAATATAAATATATTAAATATAATACTGTATATTTCATTATATTATATTAATTGATATATTATATTATTTATTATTAATTATTTTGATTTAGTTACCAAGTATAACCCTCCTCTCTATAACTTTTTAATTTAAAGAACTTTTTAATGATTTAAGTCTAGATTCATTTCTGTAAAAGAGAAATATCAATAATATAAATATATTAAATATAATACTATATATTTCCATATATTATAATAACTGATATAATATATTATAGGATATAAATTTAATATACATAAAATTTTATTTATTATTAATTATATTGATTTAGTTACCAAGTATAACCCTCCTCTCTTTTCTTTTTTAATTTAAAGAACTTTTTCATGATTTAAGTCTAGATTCATTTCTCGTAAAAGGAAAAATATCAATAATATAAATATATTAAATATAACACTATATTTTTTCATATATTAAAAAATTTGATATAATATATTATATTATTTATTATTAATTATATTGATATATATATATATATATATATATATATATATAATATAAAACTACAGAAAACAGGTGCACGTTATATTGGTTACCGTGTTACTAGTGCGCTGAATTCACCAACTTTGCTGGTGACTAGTCTACGCTAGGGAACCCCGCTGACAACATGTATCCGACTTTACCGATGTGTGTGGTTCTCCCATTCCAACAGAGTTTTTGCCATATCAAAAATTCGAACTTGAGACCTTAGAGTGAAGTTCAAGCCCATGCCACTCGGCCCAACCCTTATTAAGAGAATGCATGCTTGGTATAGGAAGAACTAATCAATTATTTAATGTCTTATTTCAAATATACACTCTCAAACCTGCACCCACCTCAGCAATCCTCTAATCCTATGAATGCAAATTAAAGTTTAACATTGCACTAATGATATGCCAATTGATGATTGCACTAATGATGATTCCTTCTCCTAATTAGTCCATTTTTAATATCAAAAGAAAATAATATATTGATTGGTTCAATGTGTTTTTAATCCTTATAAAATTGGGATCTCTCATGTTTAAGCCCTTTTAAATTTTAATACGTGTTTTCATCCTCTAAAAATTTGTTTTCAATAGTTTACATGAGGCACACTCTCTTACCTACGCCTATGCTCTCCTGGTAATAAACTCTCCAAAACGGCAAAGACACCATTTCATGATCCTTTTCTCTATAGATCTCATTGTAGGTTCCTCCAATATGCAACAATTACACGGCCGGATATTTGTTTTCTTTGTCAACAAAGTGTGTCAATTCATGGTCGCTCCACTTGATTCTTGTTGGGTTGTGGTTAAATGCATTCTTAGATACCTCAAGGGCACTCTCTTTCTAGGAATTCACCTCAAACCTTTTACTACTTCTCCGACGCCTTTTGAAGATTTTGTGATGCTGATTGGGGCTCGGATACAGATGATTGACACTCAACCTCCGCGCTTTGTGTGTATTTGGGAGGCAATCTTTTGTCTTGGTGGGCCAAAAAGCAACCGGGCTTGTGTCCTGCTTCGATCGGCCGAATGTCATGCCATAGCTCTTGCTACCACTGAGTTACTTTGGCTTCAATCCCTCTTCACTGAGCTAGGCATTTCTTACTCTGCTCCTACTATTTACTGTGATAATTTGAGTACAATTGCACTAGCTCACAATCCGGTCCTTCATTCTCGCACAAAACACATGGAATTGGATTTGATCTTCCTTCATGAGAAGGTTCTTCAAAAGCAATTGCAGATGAAATATGTTCCAAGGACATCACAGTACACAGACATCATGACCAAACCTCTTCCAAATACTATGTTTGAGGAATTCAGATCCAAGCTTGCTGTTTGTTCAACTCATAGCTGAGCTTGTGGGGGGAGTATTAAAGGAAGAGTTAAAACTCCATTTGTGTAATGTTTAACACCTGTAATTAGCCTTAGTTAGACTTGTGTAAATAGTTAGTTAAGTCTGTAATGTTGGTTTTTAGAGAGTTAGAATCACAGTAGCTTTGTAAATGATTTAACAAACTAATATTGTGGTTATAAAAAGCACCATAGTGTAATCTACATTCAAGCAATGAAATCTTCTTCTCAATACAATTCTCAAAGTGTCTTCTAATACTAATTAAATCAATGCAATTAATCATAAATAATATATTATATTATAAATATATATATATATATATATATATATATATATATATATATATATCAAAATATCTCTCCATCTGTATCCATTTCTTCTTGCATTCTCTTTTCAACAGGACTTCAGTTCAATCGAAGACAACCAAATCCCTTCTTCTCATATGGCTTCATCAATACTCCCACCCATATTACATATTGAGTTCAAGAACAAATTAATGGTGCAGTAAATTCTAGTGAAGGAGAATTAAGCAAAAAAGATAAATCCTAAGAAGCGGAGGCGATAAATGGTTAACTTTGTTCATATGATTAACTCTCATATTACATGCATACACAAATTTTACATGTGTACATACATGTATAATGCTATTAAATTGGCTCTTCACTGAGAGATCTAGACGGAGGAAACAATAATATGTAGCTGAGTTGGAATTGATAACCAAAGCTCTTGAGGTGATTATTTGATAGATGTTATTATTTAAGAACAAAAATCAATGTTAATTTGATTTATTTTAAACATATATAAGATAGCATTTGAGATTGCAGGATGAAATCACTATTATTCATCAAAAATTTGAAGCATACAAAAATGAGAAGATCTCCTTGTTTGTGGAACGTGAGAAATTGGCCCATCAAGTGACAATTCTTAGAGAAACATCTAGAAACTATGGTAATATTAACATTAGAGTAGTGTAAGCAACACTATTTTTAACATTTTCCCATCAACGCGCACTTCATGATTGTGTGAAATTCATGTGAGTTTCAATAAATTAATAGGTCTCATTTTTAAAGTGGTTATCACATGATTTTCACCCAATCATAGAGTGAATATTGATGGAAGAGTATCAAAGAGTATCAGAGTGGTTCTCATATATTTAATATCGAGAGTGTTGCTAATACCTTTTTAACATTATTATCCTCATTTTTTAATAATATATTATTCTTTTAATTTGAGGCGTGTTTATCACTTGAAATTGAGAAAAACATAGCTGAATTAAACACGATGAGGAAAATCCATAGCAAGCAAGAGCAAATGAAAGCACAGATATGCTGCCAATTCCCAATGATCCAAACGTCATTTCAAAAATAATTAATCTCAATGACACTATGATTGGTTCTATTGCAAATGAAGCTGTTTCTTGCTTAACATTGTTGGAGTTAGAAAATGTTCCTACCTTAAACACTGCCCTTCCATTAACAACAACTTTATTGCAAAGGACATATCTCTCCAAATCTTCACTCAAAGAAGGTTCATCGCTATAGTCGGTATCAAACATATACTATATAGAACTTGAAAGTTGTTGGCATTTTCAATATGTGTGAAAAACTTAATTTTAGGATTTTTTTTGTTGTTACAATAACTACCGCAAGCAAACAATATATTTAATATTAAATAATATATTATTTAATATTAACTATATTTAATATATTTCATATATTATTTAACATTGTTTGTTGGCGGTAGTTATTGTAACAAAAAATCTAAAATTAAGTTTTTCACACATATTGAAATGCCAACAACGCTAAGTTCTATTTAGTATATGTTTGATACCAAACTAAGCGATGAACCTTCTTTGAGTGAAGATTTGGAGAGATATGTCCTTTTGCAATAAAGCTGTTGTTAATGGAAGGGCAGTGTTTGGGGTAGGAACATTTTCTAACTCCAACAATGTTAAGCAAGAAACGACTTCATTAGCAATAGCACACCAATCATATTGTCATTGAAATTAATCATTTTTGAAATGACGTTTGGATCAACAGGAATTAGCAGCATATCTGTGCTTTCATTTGCTCTTGCTTGCTATGGATTTTCCTCATTCCTGTTTAATTCAGCTATGTTTTTCTCACTTTCAATTCATAAACGTACTGCAAATTAAAAAAATAGTATATTATCAAAAAATGGGGATAATAATGTTAAAACAAACTAGCAGCACTCTATATTAAAATGAGAACCACTCGATACGCTTTGATACTCTTCCATCAATATTCACTCTATGATTGGTTGAAAATCATGTGAGAACCACTTTAAAAATGAGACCTACTAATTTATTTGGACTCACATGAATTTCACACAATCATGAAGTGCGCGTTAATGGGAAAATGTTAAAAATAGTGTTGCTTAATGTTAATATTACCATAGTTGCTAGATGTTTCTCTAAGAATTGTCACTTGATGGGCCAATTTCTCACGTTCCACAAACAAGGAGATCTTCTCATTTTTGCATGCTTCAAATTTTTGATGAATAAAAGTGATTTCATCCTGCAATCTCAAATGTTATCTTATATTATATATTTAAACTAAATCAAATTAACATTGATTATTTTTCTATAAACAATAATATGAATTAATCACCTCAAGAACTTTGGTTTTCTGTTCCAACTCAACTATATAATGTTGCTTCCTCCGTCTAGATCTATCAGTTGAGAGCCGATTTAATAACATCCTGCATGTATGTATACAAGTAAAATTTGTGTGTGCATGTAATATGAGAGAGTTAATCAATTAACCAAAGTTAATCACTTACCGCACCATCAGTTTGTGCTTGAATTGGGGGTGTAGGACTAATTGGGGGTATTGAAGGAGCCATCTGGGAAGAAGGGATTTGGTTGTATTCCATTGAACTGAAATTCTGTTAAGAAGATATATATATATATATATATATATATATATATATATATATATATATATATATATATATCACACTTTCTTCACGTGTATGTTCAAGTAGTGTAGGTTGTTGTATTTTATATGCAAAATAGATTCACTATATTTAATTACCAAATAAATAGCACTTCTCTCTTTATTTTTTAATTTAAAGAACTTTTTCATGATTTAAAGTCTAGATTCATTTCCTGTAAAAGGAAATATACCAACAATATAAATATATTAAATATAATACTGTATATTTCAATATATTATATTAATTGATATATTATATAATTTATTATTAATTATTTTGATTTAGTTACCAAGTATAACCCTCCTCTCTATAACTTTTTAATTTAAAGAACTTTTTAATGATTTAAGTCTAGATTCATTTCTCGTAAAAGGAAATATCAATAATATAAATATATTAAATATAATACTATATATTTCCATATATTATAATAATCGATATAATATATTATAGGATATAAATTTAATATACATAATATTTTATTTATTATTAATTATATTGATTTAGTTACCAAGTATAACCCTCCTCTCTTTTCTTTTTAATTTAAAGAACGTTTTCATGATTTAAGTCTAGATTCATTTCTCGTAAAAGAAAAATATCAATAATATAAATATATTAAATATAACACTATATTTTTTCATATATTATAAAAATTTGATATAATATATTATATTATTTATTATTAATTATATTGATATATATATATATATATATATATATATATATATATATATATATAATATAAAACTACAGAAAAAAGTGCACGTTATATTGGTTACCGTGTTACTAGTGCGACTGAATTCACCAACTTTGCTGTTGACTAGTCTACGCTAGGGAACCCCGCTGACAACATGTATCCGACTTTACCGATGTGTGTGGTTCTCCCATTCCAACAGAGTTTTGCCACATCAAAAATTCGAACTTGAGACCTTAGAGTGAAGTTCAAGCCCATGCCACTCGCCCAACGCTTATTAAAAGAATGCATGCTTGGTATAGAAAGAACTAATCAATTATTTAATGTCTTATTTCAAATATACACTCTCAAACCTGCACCCACCTCAGCAATCCTCTAATCCTATGAATGCAAATTAAAGTTTAACATTGCACTAATGATATGCCAATTGATGATTGCACTAATGATGATTCCTTCTCCTAATTAGTCCATTTTTAATATCAAAAGAAAATAATATATTGATGGGTTCAATGTGTTTTTAATCCTTATAAAATTGGGATCTCTCATGTTTAAACCCTTTTAAATTTTAATACGTGTTTTCATCCTCTAAAAATTTGTTTTCAATAGTTTACATGAGGCACACTCCTTATATACGCCTATGCTCTCCGGTAATAAACTCTCCAAAACTGGCAGCACACCATTTCATGATCCTTTTCTCTATAGATCTGCTGTAGGTTCCCTCCAATATGCTACAATTACACGGCCAGATATTTGTTTTGCTGTCAACAAAGTGTGTCAATTCATGGCTGCTCCACTTGATTCTCGTTGGGTTGTGGTTAAATGCATTCTTAGATACCTCAAGGGCACTCTCTTTCTATATAGGAATTCACCTCAAACCTTTTACTACTTCTCCGACGGGTCTTTCAAAGATTTTGTGATGCTTGACCGGGCTCGACTGATGATTGACACTCAACCTCTGGCGCTGTGTGTATTTGGGAGGCAATCTTTTGTCTTGGTGGGCCAAAAAGCAACCAGTTGTGTCCCGTTCCAGCACTGAAGCCAAATGTCATGCCATGGCTCTTGCTACCACTGATTTACTTTGGCTTCAATTCCTCCTCACTAAGCTAGGCATTTCTTACTCTGCTCCTACTATTTACTGTGATAATTTGAGTACAATTGCACTAGCTCACAATCCGGTCCTTCATTCTCGCACAAAACACATGGAATTGGATTTGTTCTTCCTTCGTGAGAAGGTTCTTCAAAAGCAATTGCAGGTGAAATATGTTCCAAGGACATCACAGTACGCAGACATCATGACCAAACCTCTTCCAAATACTATGTTTGAGGAATTCAGATCAAAGCTTGCTGTTTGTTCAACTCACAGCTGAGATTGTGGGGGGAGTATTAAAGGAAGAGTTAAAACTCCATTTGTGTAATGTTTAACACTTGTAATTAGCCTTAGTAAGACTTGTGTAAATAGTTAGTTAAGTCTGTTATGTTGGTTTTTAGAGAAGTTAGAATCTGTTAGCTTTGTAACAGATCTAACAAACTAATATTGTGGTTATAAAAAGCACCATAGTGTAATCTACATTTAAGCAATGAAATCTTCTACTCAATACAATTCTCAAAGTGTCTTCTAATACTAATTAAATCAATGCAATTAATCATAAATAATATATTATATTATAAATATATATATATATATATATATATATATATATATATATATATATATATATATATATATATATCAAAATATCTCTCTATCTCAGTATCCATTTCTTCTTGCATTCTCTTCTCAACAGGACTTCAGTTCAATCGAAGACAACCAAATCCCTTCTTCTCATATGGCTTCATCAATACTCCCACCCATATTACATCTTGAGTTCAAGAACAAATTAATGGTGCAGTAAATTCTAGTGAAGGAGAATTAAGCAAAAAAGATAAATCCTAAGAAGCGGAGGCGATAAATGGTTAACTTTGTTCATATGATTAACTCTCATATTACATGCATACACAAATTTTACATGTGTACATACATGTATAATGCTATTAAATTGGCTCTTAACTGAGAGATCTAGACAGAGGAAACAACAATATGTAGCTGAGTTGGAATTGATAACCAAAACTCTTGAGGTGATTATTTGATAGATGTTATTATTTAAGAACAAAAATCAATGTTGATTTGATTTATTTTAAACATATATAAGATAACATTTGGGATTGCGGGATGAAATCACTATTATTCATCAAAAATTTGACGCATACAAAAATGAGAAGATCTCCTTGTTTGTGGAACGTGAGAAATTGGCCCATCAAGTGACAATTCTTAGAGAAACATCTAGCAACTATGGTAATATTAACATTAGAGTAGTGTAAGCAACACTATTTTTAACATTTTCCCATCAACGCGCACTTCATGATTGTGTGAAATTCATGTGAGTTTCAATAAATTAATAGGTCTCATTTTTAAAGTGGTTATCACTTGATTTTCACCTAATCATAGAGTGAATATTGATGGAAGAGTATCAAAGAGTATCAGAGTGGTTCTCATATATTTAATATCGAGAGTGTTGCTAATACCTTTTTAACATTATTATCCTCATTTTTTGATAATATATTATTCTTTTAATTTGAGGCGTGTTTATCACTTGAAATTGAGAAAAACATAGCTGAATTAAACAAGATGAGGAAAATCCATAGCAAGCAACTATGGTAATATTAACATTAAGCAACACTATTTTTAACATTTTCCCATTAACGCACACTTCATGATTGTGTGAAATTCATGTGAGTCCCAATAAATTAGAAGGTCTCATTTTTAAAGTGGTTCTCACATGATTTTCACCAAATCATAGAGTGAATATTGATGGAAGAGTATCAAAGCGTATCGAGTGGTTCTCATTTTAATATAGAGAGTGTTGCTAGTTCGTTTTAACATTATTATCCCCATTTTTTGATAATATATTATTTTTTAATTTGCAGTACGTTTATGAATTGAAAGTGAGAAAAACATAGCTGAATTAAACAGGAATGAGGAAAATCCATAGCAAGCAAGAGCAAATGAAAGCACAGATATGCTGCCAATTCCCAATGATCCAAACGTCATTTCAAAAATGATTAATCTCAATGACACTATGATTGGTGCTATTGCTAATGAAGCTGTTTCTTGCTTAACATTGTTGGAGTTAGAAAATGTTCCTACCTTAAATATCGCTTCTTCCATTAACAACAACTTTATTGCAAAATGACATATCTCTCCAAATCTTCACTCAAAGAAGGTTCACTGCTATAGCTGGTATCAAACATATACTATATAGAACTTGAGCGCTGTTGGCATTTCCAATATGTGTGAAAAACTTAATTTTAGGATTTTTTTTGTTACAATAACTACCAAATATATAGCACTCCTCTCTTTATTTTTTAATTTAAAGAAATTTTTCATTATTTAAAGTCTAGATTCATTTCCTGTAAAAGGAAAAATACCAACAATATAAATATATTAAATATTTTAAATATAATACTGTATATTTCAATATATTATATTATTTATTATTAATTATATTGATTTAGTTACCAAGTATAACCCTCCTCTCTATAACTTTTTAATTTAAAGAACTTTTTAATGATATAAGTCTAGATTCATTTTTGTAAAAGGGAAATATCAATACTATAAATATATTAAATATAATACTGTATATTTCCATATATTATAATAACTGATATAATATATTATAGGATATAAATTTAATATACATAATATTTTATTTATTATTTATTATATTGATTTAGATACCAAGTATAACCCTCCTCTCTTTTCTTTTTTGATTTAAAGAACTTTTTCATTATTTAAGTCTAGATTCATTTCTCCTAAAAGGAAAATATCAACAATATAAATATATTTTTTCATATATTATAAAAATTTGATATAATATATTATATTATATTATTTATTATTAATTATATTGATATATATATATATATATATATATATATATATATATATATATATATATATATATATATATATATATATAAAAACTACAGTAAAACAGTGCACGTTATATTGGTTACCGTGTTACTAGTGCAATCGAATTCACCAACTTTCTTCGATGACTAGTCTACGCTAGGAACCCCCCGTGACAACATGTATCCGACTTTACCGATGTGTGTGGTTCTCCCATTCCAACAGAGTTTTTGGCACATCAAAAATTCGAACTTGAGATCTTAGAGTGAAGTTCAAGCCCATGCCACTCGGACCAACCCTTATTAAGAGAGTGCATGCTTGGTATAGGAAGAACTAATCAATTATTTAATGTCTTATTTCAAATATACACTCTCAAACCTGCACCCACCTCAGCAATCCTCTAATCCTATGAATGCAAATTAAAGTTTAACATTGCACTAATGATATGCCAATTGATGATTGCACTAATGATGATTCCTTCTCCTAATTAGTCCATTTTTAATATCAAAAGAAAATAATATATTGATGGGTTCAATGTGTTTTTAATCCTTATAAAATTGGGATCTCTCATGTTTAAGCTCTTTTAAATTTTTATACGTGTTTTCATCCTCTAAAAATTTGTTTTCAACAGTTTTAGTCTCTCATGACTTTTAATAATAGTTTTACGGAGCTTTTATAGGGTTTCTAATCGCTATCAAAAGTTACAAGAACTGAAACTGCTGACAATATATGGAAAATCTGCTTCTTTGTTGATATGTCATATTCACTGGTACCACTTGGCTTGCAAGGAAATTTACTATGTCAGCAAACCATGGTGCAGCTACAATCGATGCACCTGCACTGGATGCAAGGGCATTGGGTGCTGTCAAGGTAAACTGCCAACAATTTTTCATCTCGAAAACTTTCCTTGTTCTCTCCTTCCTTGGTACTGCCCTTCACTTTCAAGTCTTGATAAATGATCAGCAACTTGGTTCTCCACCCCCTTTTGTCTCTTATTTCAAGATCAAACTCTTCAAGGAGGAGAACTCATCTTATTAACCTTGGTTTTGCATCTTTTTTTTGGAAATTAGATACTTGATAGCAGAATGATCAACATAAACTATTACCTTAGTGCCTACCAAGTAAGATCTAAATTTATCAAATGCGAAGACCACTGCTAATAATTCTTTTTCTATGACAGTGTAATTCAATTGAGCTTCAATTAATGTTTTGCTAGCATAGTATATAGAGTGAAAGATTAGCAGCAAAATCACTAGCATCACACATTAATTCAAATGGCCTGCTCCAATCTGTTGTAACAATCACGACTGCAGTCACCAATGCTCTTTTGAGTTTTTTGTAATTCCTCCATGCAAGATTCATCAAAGTTGAAAGGTGCATCATGTTGTAGAAGTACACATAATGGCTTGGATATTTTTGAAAAAGCGCATTGTGCAAGATAGAATCTTTAGATTTTATTCTTTCTTTTATTCTAGCTTGCAATAGGTAATAGTAGGGTCCATGATAGACCACCTCCTTTTAGTATAAAAGCAATTGTACCTTCAGTACTATCACTCAATCAATTATGCAGTATTTCATTTAGTCTTGTACAGTTTCATTCCTTTTTCTGCTTTATGGCACGATTCTTTAGTGCTTGTTATTTTATTACTGCTACATTATGTGTTAATAGAGTATATGCTAGTATTGTCTTTAGTTTTCTCTAATAGTTTTAGGTTGTTAATAGTTAGTTAGTTAAACTGTTTAAAAACAGTTAGGCTTGTTATTTTCGTTTGTGATTATGAGTCTCATTACTCATAATCGCACTTCATTCTATATTGTAAGCTCGCTATATATACATAGCAGATCCTTTGTACACACTCAATCAATCAATAATAATTCATTTTACAATGCTCAGTACAAATTCTATCATGGTATCACGAGCTTTTGAAATTTCTTCTTCTTCACCAGACCACCACCGTGGCTGGTGGTTCTGATTTTCACTAAGACCCTGCTTGGCTTCGGGTTTGTAAACAGCAAATGTGATCCTTCTCTCCTAGTTTATCGCACTAAGGCTTGCTTTGCATCTATGTCCCGATATATGTTGATGATATTATCATCACCGCGCCTCCTCTAATGATGTTCACCACACTTATAGACAGGACTTCATCGCAGAGCTTTTGCTCTAAAGAAGTTTGAATCTCTTGACTACTTTACAGGTATTGAAGTAAAGATCAAAAAATGGTTCTCTCATCCTCACTCAATCAAAGTACATTAGAGAATTACTTGGCAGAGCTGGTATGGATCTTCAGTAAAAGGTATTTCAACACCTCCTGCAAAATTGAAGTTTCTCTCGGTTTGGCTCAGACACTTTGCGGACCACTTCACTCTATAGGTCTATTGTTGGTGCTCTCAATATGCAACCATAACTAGGCACGAAATTGGATATGCAAATCAACAAAGCATGCCAATTCTTATCTCACCACTTGATACTCACTTGACAAACAATTAAAAGAATACTTAGATACCTAAAAGGAACCTTGGATTATGGTCTAGTACTCAAACCAGCCTCTATCTCTACACCCTTATCTTTACAAGCATACTGTGATGCTGATTGGGCAAGTGATGTGGATGACAGAGAAGATCCACATCGTGTGCATGTATATTCCTAGGACCTAATCTCATTAGTTGGTGGTCAAAGAAACAATCCTTAGTAGCTAGATCTCTCACGAGGCCGAATACCGTAGCTTGGCTTTAACAACTTCGGAGGTTCTTTGGGCTCAATCTCTCTTACATGGTGAAGATCTCTCACTCTACACCGACAATATATCTCGTGACAACCAGAGTCACAGTAGCTTTAAGTCACAATCCACGGCTTCACTCAAGAACTAAACACATGGAGCTAGACATTTTCTTTGTTCGTGAGAAAGTGCTTAGCAAAGCCTTGGTGGTCCGCCATGTTCCAGTGAGGAAGAACAAATTGTTTGACATACTTACAAAACCTTTGGCTAAAGGGCCCTTTTGCTATCTTAGAGACAAACTTAATGTTTCAAGCATTTCATTGCTCACCACATAAGTTTGTGGGGGAGTAATAGAGTATATGCTAGCATTGTCTTTAGTTTTCTCTAATAGTTTTAGGTTGTTAATAGTTAGTTAGTTAAACTGTTTAAAAAAGCAGTTTAGGCTTGTTATTTTCTGTTTGTGAGCCATGAGTCATTACTCATAATCGCACTTCATTCTATATTGTAAGCTCGCTATATATACATAGCGCATCCTTTGTACACACTCAATCAATCAATAATAATTCATTTTACAATGCTCAGTACAAATTCTATCATGTGTTTACTGCAATTTTAAGATGGTATCAGAGCTTTAATGCTCTGAATACCTTGCTTCTTTTCACTTGTTCCTTTTTTATCCACTTTCTTCTCTTTCATTATGCCTCCAAAGCCTGGTAATGCATCTGGTCAAGGTGGTGGTGATCCTCCAAAGGATCCTGCATCTGAACCAACCAGTGTATACTATGTCCATCCTAGTGATGGCCGCCTCTCACTGCTTTTTGTTCCACCCTTATGAATTCTAATGGTTCAAATTACCATAGTTGGGCTAGATCCATGAGAGAGAGCCTTAGGTGGTAAGAACAAGTTTGATTTTGTTGATGGAACCATAGAGTAGGAGTGTTCAAAACCGAACCAAACCATAGGAAAACCGCAAACCGAACCAAACCAAACCGAAAACCGCAAAAAACCGCTTTTGATCGGTTTTGTTAGGTTCTTTTTCATTAGATCACACGGTTTGGTTCGGTTCGCGGTTTTGTTTTCCAAAACCGAACCAAACCAAACCAAACCGCAAGTAATACTAAGGCTTGTTGAATTACAACATTCCTTACTAACTTACTAACCCAATTGCAACTACAACCCAACTCTCACTCACTAGCCTAAATCCAATTAATTCTTTGACTTACTTACAAATAATTCATATTGTTATGCTATATTTAAAAATTACAACAAAATATTTCATTCAAATTCTTTTAAACATTATCTTAGCTATTTGAAAAAAATTAAAAGAGAGTGATTTATATACTACATATATCTGAGTAGATTTTTTCTTAATGATTTATGTTAGCTTTTTTTATGTTAGTTAATTTTAACTCCGTTTTAAATTAATTTTGTCTAGGAAAAAACCGAACCAACCGAACCAATCCAAACCGCATTGGTTTGGTTTGGTTTGGTTCGGTTTTATTTTAGGAAGCCAACCGAACCAAACCAAACCGCATGTAATTTTACCTTGCGGTTCGGTTCACTTTTTATCTCAAAACCGAACCAAACCGCACCGCGAACACCCCTACCATAGAGATTCCAGACTCTTTTCTTTTAAAGCTTGGACTAGGTGCAATATGTTAGCACATTCTTGGATCATGAATTCTGTTTCTGACTCAATAGCTTAAAGCATAATATTCCTTGAAAATGCTGTTGATGTATGGAATGAACTCAAGGAAAGATTTTCTCAAGGTGATCTCATACGCATTTCTGAGTTGCAATGTGAGACTAACACTCTAAAACAAGGATCTCTATCTGTGACTGAGTATTTTTCTGAACTAAAAGTGTTGTGGGAAGAGCTTGAAACCTATCTTCCTAAACCTGTGTGTGGTTGTCCTAGAAAATGTGTCTGCATTATTGGTGTTAATATAGCTAAACAGCATCATGCTCATAACAAGATCATTTGTTTTTTAACTGGTTTGAATGAGAATTTTGCTATGGTGAAATCTCAGATCTTAATGATGGATCCATTGCCAAAGTTGAACAATTTTCTCCATAGTAATACAGCATGAGAGACAATTTTGCAGCAATGATGAATCCAAGACTGTTATTGCTACTGTCAACAACAAGAAACCCTTTCAGAACAAGAGAAATTTTCAAAACAATGGGAACAAGTACACAAGCAAGGAATGTAGCTATTGTGGGAGAATTGGGCACACGGTGGAGACATGTTACAAAAAGCATGGAACACCACCTAGTTGGAAGAAAGCCACGAAAAATGCTGCAGAAAACTCTGAAGAACAGACAGAAATAGTTGCTGATGATACAAAAACAGTAGGAATTTCAAAAAAGTAGTATGACAAATTGATCAACATGATTCAAGTCGCTCTCACCTCAAAGTAGTAGCCTAAATCAGTGAATATGGTAGCAAGACCTTCCTCTTTCTTATCAGGTAGTATTTCTCACATTTGCTCCTTGAAAATGAGTCCTCTAGGTTTGTGGATAATTGATTCAGGTGCTAGTGTGCAAATTTGCTCATCCCTTAAACACTTCAAAAGCTATGTTTCAATTAAACCAGCCAGTATAAAATTACCAAATGGACACAAAGCCTTTGCAACTATTAAAGGAATAGTTGAATTCTCACCCTAACTATATATATCGTAGATGTTTTGTATGTACTGAGTTTTACCTTAACCTCATTTCTGTACCTAGACTTATGATTGACTTACAAGTTAGTGTTCTCTTTGATATTCCCAAATGTGTCATACAAGACAAGAAGACCAAGGAGATGATTGGTTTGGGTATGATCTTTGAAGGATTGGTGTACTTGGAGGTACCAAAAAATGATGATGTTGCTGCTGTGAACACTGTTGATACAAGGCCAGACACTTTATCCTTACCAAACTCTGCCCTTTGGCATTTTAGACTAGGACACCTGTCAAATCAAAGAATGAAATTGTTGCATAATGATTTTCCTTCTAATCATGTTGATGAAGGATCCGTGTGTGATATTTGTCATTATGCAAAACAAAAAAAATTGCCTTACCAATTAAGTACAAAAAGAGCTTCAAAATGTTGATATATGGGGACCTATATATTTCAACATCTTCTATTCATGGCAATAAGTATTTTTTGACTACCCTTGATGATCATTCTAGATATACCTGGGTGATTCTCTTAAAAACTAAAAGTGAAGTGAGTGCTCATGTTAAAAATTTCAAAAATACAGTAGAAAAATAGTTTGAAGCTACTGTAAAAACAGATTCGTCTGAGCATAATGGACTGAGTTTTGATTCCTGATTTTTACTCTTCTAAAAGTATTCCTTCATCAAACTTCATGTGTGGAAACCCCTGAACAAAATGGTAGAGTAGAAAGAAAGCATCAACATATTTTAAATGTGGCTAGAGCACTTCTTTTCCAAGGAACAAAGGCAACCTCATCATTTGTCTGACTACATATGCACCAATCGTTCAAGTGATCATTCCAAAGCATCACCTACAGGTATTTCTTATCCTATTTTCTTTCAAAAATTTATCCAAAGAGCAAATGCACTTTTCTTTATCTTTGAGCTATGTCAATGAACCACAAACCTATGAGGAAGCATGCAAGAGTGAATGTTGGGTGGATGCTATGAATAAGGAATTGGAGGCTCCGCAGAAGAATGGTACTTGGAAACTCATTGATCTACCTTCCAATGAAAAGCCAAATGGAAGCAAATGGGTGTACAAAGTGAAACACAAGGCTGATGGTTCTATTAAAAGGTACAAGGCTAGACTTGTTGCAAAGGGGCACAATCAAATAGAAGGATTAGATTTCTTTGACACTTTTAGTCCTATGGCAAAACTTACAAAAGTCAGGTTGCTGTTAGCTCTAGCATCAATGAAACATTGGCACTTGCACCAATTAGATGTGAACAATGCTTTTCTCCATGGTGATTTACAAGAATATGTGTATATGGAAGTACCCAAAGGAGTTACTTGCACAAAAGGGATCCAAGTTTGTAAATTACAAAAGTCTCTATATAGTCTCAAACAAGCTAGTAGAAAGTGGTATGAGAAATTAACCACTGCTGCATTATGTGTTTACTGCAATTTTAAGAACAACCATTCATTTTAGAAGAACAACAAACCAAGCAAGAGTGTTAGGGATGGATAAAGATGACGAAAGAAGCCAGAAGGTGACTGCACACACACACACGAACATATAAACCTCGCCACAACCTCCATAAATACGATGACTACGATCATCCACTTTTGACATCCTAACACTGTTGGACGAACAACAAACCAACCAAGAATGTCAGGGATGGCTAAGGATGATGAAAGAAACCTGAAAGTGATTGCACAGACACACACAAACACATAGATTACAAATTCACTACTAGAAAAAACTAAAATATTGATGAGAATTAGAGACGAAAATATTAAATTGGTCTCCAAATTTGCCGTCGCTAAAAGTTAGAGACGAGATTAGGGACAAATTTTGCTTTTTCCATCTCTAAATTTTCATCGCTATTTTAGTTTTTTCTAGTAGTGATTCTTGTATCGATGTACCCACAGCTAAGCATCCTTCAAAGATTAATCCAAGTGATATCGGGTAGTTCATCTCAAGTAATATAAACATAAATATCAAAATACTTTCAAACAAACCCGAACATTAAATTGTTTATTTTAGAAGAAAATAGAATTTTATTAAAGGGGGTACAAGGGGTGTTTGATAAACTCTAATTTAGTGATTTTTTAAGGGTTTTTTCGAGTCTTTTATAGAGTTGTAATTACTACTTATATAAATTATTAATTCAATCTGCTCTTTATTTTGTAGAAAGGAAGAAAATGTGAGAAAAAAAATAAAAATCCAATTTAAAGCAACTTAAATATATATGGGCTGACAAAGAAAGGTAAAGAAGCAAAGGCCCAATTTTATTTGGCCGAACATACAAGGCTTTTACTTTCCCCATTTCCCCTCCTACTCAAACACACTCCTTAACAAATTTTATTCCCAAAATAACATCGCGTTGAATGTTGTGGAGGACGTGTTTAATGACGGTTCGATTGCCCTTTATTCGAACACGTTCGAACACCTGCATATGAACGCAATAAAATTGGTGAATGTGGTGTGATGGTCCATTATTGTTGCCTCAGTTAACATCATACGAACATAATAAAATAGGGTGTTCGAACAAGGTTATGCGAACAGGTTCGAGTGACTCCATTCGAACAGGTGAAATTACGCACAATAGGGTGTGTCTCAATATTTAACACACTCGAACGACTTTGTTCGAACGTATTCGAAGGCCCGTGTTCGAACAGGTGAAATTTCTTAAAAAAAATACTATTTGGCTGGCCTTTTAGTCTTTTCCCACCCTTATGGGGTGTGTTTTGAGTAGGAGGGAGAGTGGGAAAAGCAAAATCCACATACAATGTGAAGGCGCCCATCAAAATTAAAGAAACAAGCCCAACTCATCATGTTCAAGGAAAATGTGCCGTGAGTGAATTCATTATGCATAATAAATAAATAAAATCAATGAGTTGGCTTATGCACTCAATGACCTTATTTCCCCAACAAAGGCAACCAGGATAACCTAGTGGTGGCTCAAGAAACTTTTCATTATTTGAAAAAGAAGAATGTGGGTGCTCATCAAGGGTTTTCTATTAAACTAAATATGAATAAAGCTTATGATCATGTGGACTGGTCTTTCCTTAAAAGTGTTATGTTGGCTTATGGTTTTAGTCTTCATTGGGTCTCTATGATCGTGTCCTTAGTTTCCTTCAGGTCAATGGTTCTAGAAGCAAAGTGGTGGTCCCTGGTTGTGGGTTGAGACAAGGGGATCCTCTCTCCCCTTATCTCTTTATCTTAGTGTTTGATGTATTGTCTTGGCTCCTATCTAATGCTAACTCCATAAGTCTTACTCATAGTCTCAAACTGGATCCTAGAGCCCCTACCCTAACCCATTTGTTTTTTGCAGATGATGCTCTAATATTTGGCAAGGATAGCTTGGATAAGGTGTATCAGGTGGTGGCCATTCTTAATAGCTCTACTTCTGCTTCTGGACAGAAATTCAGTCTCCAAAAATTTGGTGTTATTTGTCGAAAAGGGGCACATCCTAATATGAAATTATTTATCTCAGAAGCTCTTTGTATTCCTATCTGGGACAGGTAAATACCTTGGAATCCCTACTAAATGGGGTAATTCTAGGGGACAGACTTTGCTTTGGAATAAGAAGTAGTTCTCTCTAAATAAGATGGCTGGAAGGAACAGTTTTTGTGTCAAGCTTGTAAGGAGGTCCTAATTAAATCTGTGATTCAAGCCATCCCTTCTTATGTGATGGCTATTGTGAGGCTCCCTAAGAATTTTTATTAATCTCTGTGCTCTTCTGTGGCAAACTTCTTGTGGAGCTCAAAGGTTAGATCTAGGGGTATTCATTGGAAAAGTTGGGATTTTATATGTCAATCTAAGAATAATGTAGGAATGGGGTTTAAGGACTTTTCTTCACAGAATTCTGCTCTACTATCTAAGCAAGCTTGAAGGTACTTTCAAAATCCAAATGATTACTGGGAGAGAATACTTAGAGGTATTTATTGTTGTAGAGATGATTTCTGGGTGGTTAAGCAGAAACAAAGCATTTCTTGGTTTTGGAGAAGTATTCTTCATAGGAGGGATCCTCTAAAATGGCGAGGAAGGTGGAATAGGTTTGGTTTTGAGTTGAGCATAATTGATGATATATGGTTAGCTTTTGGAGATCTTGCAAGGGTCAAAGAAGGGTTTAGATTTGAATAGGTTCATGAACTAATTGATCAGTCTACCCTTACTTGGAATGCTAATTCCTTAAGGGAGGTTCTTCATTCTAATAGTGTTGTTGAGGCTCTAAAGACTCCTATAGGGAAAAGGATCCTGGTGATAAATTATTTTGGCCCCTTATTGTGGATGGTGATTATAGTGTGAGGTCTGAGTATTATTATTTGTCTAGTTACTCTCCTCCTTCTACAACTACACCCTCCTCTTCCTATACTCACTCTGAAGCAGTGTGAAAATTTATCTGGAAGGCAAAACTCCCTGAAAGGATTAAACATTTTATATGAAGACTTCATCATAATGTTATTGCTACTAGAAGAAACCTATTTAGAAAGAAAATTGCAACTGATCCTAGATGCCCTATTTGCAAGATGGAAGAGGAAACTATAGAATACTTGTTTTCCTATGCCCTTGGACCACCCCTGTGTGGTTTGGTCTTCGATTGCGTCCTGTCCCTACGAAGGATAATATTACTCATTTTGGTGTGTGGATGGACTCTCTAATCGATCCTATTTGGTATCTGGCTCCTGACAAAAGATGATGTGTATGCTATGTTGATGGTGTCCTTATGGTGTATTTGGAAGGTGCGTATAATGCTATGGTGTTTGATATTCGAAACCCAAAACCCTGATGATATTCTCTATTCCATCAAAGTTAGCTGGGCCAATTACCAATTCCTATCACTACTCCTAGCCTTAATTTGGGGGTACCAGGTCGTCAGGGAAGTTATTTAGCAAGATGGAGACCCCCTCGTGGAGATGTCATCAAAATCAACTCAGATGCCTTATTTTACTTGGGGTTTGGGAAAGGTAGTATTGGTATTATTGCTCGTAACAAATTAGGGATAATGGTTGCGGGAAGTACCTCGAAGATATATGCTCCATCACTTTTAGTTTCAGAATCGCTGGCCTTTTAGAGAAGCCATTTCCCTCGCGTCAAACATTCAGATTCCTTCGATTCTCCTTGAATCAGATTGTCTTGCTCTCATTGAAGTGTGTAGAGGAGAGAAAATTAGAAGAGAAATCAAACATATTGTGTTTGACACTAGAGAAATGATGAAAGATTTTACCTCGGTGGGATTTCTCTGGGAGAGCAGAAGCTGCAATGGTGTTGCTGATATGGTGGTGAAGATGAACTCTCCAGATGATCTTCATCGTAATTGGTCTGTGTCTCCTCCCGTTGCAATCTGTTCCTTGTTTCAATCAGAGTTGTCGTGTTGATCTTTGGTGGGTGGAGTATGTGAATCGTGATTGAAGTGTTTCTTTACTGAATAGGGTTTTTCTTCATTGTGCAGGTGGGGTGGGTTATGGTTCATTTTCTGATGGGTTTTTCTTTTGTACCCCACCCCATCCCCATAAACCCCACCCACACCTAAAATCAAAATGTTAACTACAACGTATTTTTTTCTAATTTTTGACCAATCGTATATACACACGGGGTATATATATCGACCCTATGCATTTAGGCATCGTATATACACCCCAGGCGTATATCGATTAACAAACTCCATAATCGTATATACGCCTTGGGAGGTGTATATCGATGCCTAAATGCATAAGTCGTATATATACCCCCGGTGTATATCGACCCCCATTGTATTTTTAAATTTTTTTAAGTCAAATAAAAATTATATGAGTCACGAAAATAGGTTTTGTGTGTAGTTCGTTAAAACGTGGCGATGTTATCGTCGAGCGAATAATTTAGGCTAAAAATCGGTTTTGGGCAACATACTCCGATCGTAATGAAACCACAGCCATTAGAAGCGAAAAAATCAAGAATCAAGACTCCCTGAGGGACTTCTTACGGGACTACGATCTCAAAATCCCAAATTCCATCGTTTACTATTTTTTACGATTTTTTTAATTTTCATAGTCTCCAAAAAATCTAAAAAAATTTGTATAGCCTTATTTTGGTTTTGTTAGATTTTTAGTGGTGTTTTTATAATTTTTTGGAGTAGTTTTGACTATTTAACGAATTTTTAGTAGCCTTTTAGTAATAAAAATTAAAACAAATTATTAAAAAAAATAAAAAGTGCATCGTATATACCCCTTTGAGTACGTATATACGATTAGACAAAAAATAGCCATCGTATATACGTACCCAAAGGGGTATATACGATTTATTTATTTTTTTAAAAAAAAATTAAGTTTCAAAGGGCATTTTGGGGTTTTTGGTATTGGGTGGGGGTGGGAGGGGATGGGGTGGGGTGGGGGTCCAAAAGAAAAAACCCATTTCTGATTGGTGTAAGTTGTTGGCGTGTTGTAATTGCAACGTAGCGTGTTTTATTGGGCCAATTTGGCTTTGTAAGGTGTTGGTGATTTTTCAGGGCTGTTGCTTTTCCCACACCCCCTCCTACTCCAAACACACCCCCTGAGAGTGGGAAAAGACCAAAAGGCCATTAATGAAACACCATTTTTCACCGATTCGGTTAAGAGACAATCAAAACTATTCGGTTAAGCACAACCGAAGGGCAATTTTTGAAACACACCCCATTTTCCATTTTACACCTATTCGGTTGACCCGTTCGAATGTATTCGGTCGAGAACAGCCGAATAGGTGTAATTTTGTTAGAACTGAATGATAAATACTAAACAAACTAAACCTGCGTTATTAACTTAAAAAATTAAAGCTGAAAAACCGAAATATATAGATAACTAAGTAAACATAAATGTCATACATAAGTCCACAAAATAAAATTAAATACAATACATTCACCAAATAAATAATTAAGTCCATAAATGTCATATAGTAACTCTTTTGAGTGGTGCGGTTCCTCCTCTACTATACACACAACCATACTTCCTAAGCCTACGGAATGGCCTCACTAGGAGTTTTAAGCCCTCGAGTACTCGCCATGGTGTGTGTGTCTTTTGGAGCAGTGCCTCCATCGCTTCGCTCCATATCATTTACCATCCGAACCACATGGCATGACTGTGAAATAACCAATTTGAATTAAGTTAAAAATTTTAAAAAGTAACAAATTTAAAAGGAATGTTTAAAAGACACGTGCACATCTACAATCAGGCTCAAATCCTCCAGTACACATAGTTAGCCTTGTCAATAAAAGGGTGTGAGACCTCCCAAACCAATAGGCGTACCACTGGTATGGTGTGCGGTGCACCACCACAGGGTAATATAGGCCCCCTCTCCACCAACCATTGGTCAAAATTGGCCCACCTCTCGTCGACCAATTCTCTTGTAACTCTGACTCTAGTTGTGGGTTTTGGGTCCTCTGGTATCCACGGACATTGCCAAACCGTCTCGTGACACGATCGGCATGTGCGGTACCATCTGACCAAACCTCCGCAAGTGGCCTCTAAATGGTGATGAGCTCAAGCGGCCAAGTGTCTCATGGGCGGTGTATGGTACGCTGCTGGGTTACCTCGTCGGTGCGGCTATCGAGATACTCGAGCGGCATCCACTAGTAAGAGGGTGGTGGTATTAGCGACCAACAACTCTTCGCGCGTGGTGACTTTCATCATAAAGTGGGTCCACCGTCTTCAAGCCAAAGGGGATCCACGAAAGTGTTCAAAGATCCATGCACATAACGAATAAATGAAATCATTTAGTAGAGCAATGCGAAACAACAAAATTAACTTAAAAATTTAAATTGAATAGATACAGAATTAGAGCTAGATAGCCACCCATCTGTTTGTTTTGGGCTTCACCGATTCCCCAAGTTGAGTCGTATATATGGGCTAGCGCCATCCCTCCCCATGTGTAATCTCCAAAGAACCTCCAAGTCAACCAGAGCTCCCAACCACCTTTTTACCTTGTTTCTGACTTATCGGAGAATGGACTGACCCAACAAGTAGAAGCGGATATGCCTAGCGAAAGATCCTCAGCGCTCCTCCTCTGTATAGCCACTAGGGTACACCTCTCCTCGACCACTTGAGGTCACGAGATAACCACAGAGGTGAAGTGCGTCATGTGCGTCACGAGTGCGCGCGATAACTTCAACCAACATCTCCTCTCCACGATACTTGGTGTAGTCAGGAAAATCATAAAAAGATCCGTCACGGGGATGTGGAGCAATGCGAGAGACATCATCTAGAGTGATGGTCATCTCACCTATAGGTAGGTGAAATGATGATGTGTCTGAATGCCACCTCTCAACAAATGCATTGACCAATCCGCCAATGATTGTTGGGAATCCAATGTCCTTCAATGGTAGCAATTTAGAAATCTGTAGGAATGGTAGAATGTTTGGATGAGGTCCCTATCTGTGGGACTCCATGTGTAATAAGCCTCAGCGGGCCACGATCTGCAATATCGAATGCTATATTAAATGTGATTACAAACAATTTAATGATTAAATTATTTATAGAAAAAAGTAAGTTACTTACATTGCCATCCCGTATGGCTCTAGCAATGTGAGCCCAGTAAGTCGGTAACAACGATCTATCCTCCGGGCCACCGGAAAAAGGAAATGTGTACGAAGGGACCGGCATCGATGAAGTAGAAGGACCAACTGCCTCCTCAACATGATGATCAATTTGCACTAAAGTCCTCGTGAGAACCGGCCAGTCAGTGCGGGATGGTAAGCATCTCTCTCATGTCTTGCCCAATGTCATCCTCTGCGCAGAGGCTGGGGCTGCAGGGGCTGCAAATCTGAGCACGCCTACCCCTACCCCACTGTCTCTACTAGGCCCATCGCAGCAGACACGCGCGTCCTCCTTCCGTTCTGGTTTAAATGTCATGAGTGGCTTTGTGCCCGACCACCGGTGTGTCGAGAACTACCACCTCTAGTCTTTGCCATAAGCGAAAAAAAACAAGCACAACACATTATCAACAAATTTAGAAATAGAAATAAAATTATTTTAAAAATAGCGGCTATTCGGTTGACCACAACCAAATGCACATCGGTTAGCCTAATTCGATTGCATTCGGTTGTGCTCAACCAAATAGCCTAATATTGGCCTTCGTTCCCGAGAGCATTCGGTTGTGCTCAACCAGAATGCTTCGCGATTTGCGAGGATTGAGAATACGCTATAATACACCAAAACAATCAAAATGCAAGTAAAAGAGGTTAGTGTCGTGTACCTTATGTTCCAAAAGCGATTTTGGATGTTGAAATCGAAGATTGAAGGCGATTTGGGAGAGGAGATTTGAAGAGGATGAGGGGAGAGGAATAGGGTTTCGGTGGAGGTGAAAGCGTAGGGGTGTGAGGGTTTGTGAGGAAGAAATTTGTTTTTATTAGGGGTATTTTGGGGTTTAATAATTTTATGGGGTGTGAATAAGTAGGAGGGTGTGGGATAAGCCTTTGCCCTTTTGGACTTTTGGGGTATCGTATTCGGTTGGGCTTGGCCCATTGATTTATCAATGAAAGCTGTATCTCTTGAACCAAAACAAAACCTAGACTGAATTATAAAAGGGTGCCTTTGGAATGTGAATTGAGGGGGCCGTAAGAGGAGAGGAAAAGGATATTGAGTAAATTCTTGACATCGTGAGAGAGCTCTAGAAGCGAGAAAAGGAGGCGAATAATCAAGATCGAGAAAATATCTATTTGTCGGTTTATCTCTATAATTGATGACTCTAATTGTATTTCATTGTTCTTGATGTCTTTGGATAGCTAAATCATCTTCTAGGGTCTTAGGTGGACCTAGTTTGATTAGAGATTTTTTTATGTTTTAATTTAATATTTGAATTCCTAACTTTATTTCAATTAATATTTTCTATTAATTTAATCACGTTCTTATGATTGATCACCCTTTGCATGTTAATTATTGGTTAATTGATCAACGATTGTGTTGCAATTAACTGGTGGACCTATATGATAATTAGGACTATAATTATTTCATGACCAAACCGTAATTTAATCTTCTAATCATTCAACTATTTTGTTCTGTATGCTCTTTTTGAATCTAAATTCTTGCATGACCAAACAAGGATTAATTTAGGGAAAAAAATATTAATCGCGAATGACCAAACAAATTAATAGCTTTAGTAAAGGGATTGGTAATTAAATAAAATAAAGAAATTCAGGTAGAATTAGACACAGAGGAATCGAAACTTACAAGTGAAACCACGACCCTAGACCTTTCTCCATTAATTCTATATTGCATTTTAATTATTGTTATTGTTATTTGTTTCTTTTAAATTTTGTTTCCTTCCCAACTCAATTGATTTTTCGTCTAAACAATAAATATTTTTGACTAGTTTGGTACTTGTAATTAATTTATTCCTGTGGAAACAATGATCATTTATACTACTTCTACGAAAGAGTACACTTGCTCTAAGTGAGTTTTTGATACAATAGTGCTCCAAACCGAACAATTATCAGCCAAAACCAGTGGGAAAAAGACAGAGGGAGGAAAAAAATTACCACCATATAGACAAATGAGAAATAGATTACAAGAGTCTAGAGAAACGATATGCCAATCATAACATGCCACCACCAACCCAAAAGATTACAAAAACACCAAAACTATTTCATGCTGATTCACGTTATCGGAGCCGGGAACCACTCATAATAGAGGCACCTTGGTCCCGTTGATCTGACCAGAAAACCATCGCCATGAGGTAGATATAATCTTCTAAACCACGAAACCAACATTAGGGGTTTTTGCAGCAAAAATACACTCATTCTGCATCAACCAAATCAATCATAAGACACAATGCCAAATCAAATTCAGGTTCCGCTTCACCGCCCCCCACGACCGAGAAAGAGCGAACCACGACATGAAAGGCAAAATAGATTAGGGGTAAAGGCAACTGCCATCCCAACCAGCTAAAAACCTCATACCAAAGGCCAAGGGACATCTCAAAAAGATGTGAATTGCATACTCAGAGCACACGAAGCAACATTGGGATCCATGATTACTCTCCTCCGCAATAGGTTAATCTATACGTGTAGCTAATCGATCCAGAAGCACCTACCAAGAGAAAGCAACAACCTTTGGGGGAGTCATGTTCCACCAAAGCCGACCCAAGCGAGTGACCTGATCATCAGAGAAACCCTCCACTGTAGAGAATTCCTCCCTAAGCGTCGCGTAAACCAGAACATTAATTGAGAACTCTAGTACATTATATTGTTAGATGTGTTGCCACATCTATATAAAAACAAACAATAAAAACAAAAAGAAAAAGATTTCAAGCTGCATATCCAAAATTAAAATTGGGAAATCTCATAACATGGCTTAAAATGTTTAGAAGCATGCATTGTCCAAAACAAAGATACAAATCAACCATAGTATGAATCGATGACCCATCGCAGAAATCATATTAATTGATACAACAATTCATGGATAGTAATGGTTAGGATTAGGGTTCAGAACATTTTGGCTTGCTTGATTCATCTGATCCATTGATCCCATGTTGTTGCGGAAATTCAAGTTCATTGCACTCTCATCCGACACACCAGGAATCCACATATGGTTTTGAGTTGGTTCTATATCAACAAAAAAGGAAATCAGATGAATAGAAATAAACATATAAAAAAAATCACAATGTGAAACAAATTAAGTATAAAGGATATAATCAGAGGTAAACAAATTAAGTATATATATATATATATAATGAAGAAAGTTTCTATACAGATTACTTTATTGCAGTAATATTTATTTATTATGAAAAATCTAGTGCATAAGAGTTACCAAATCAATAGCTTGCATAATCTCAAAAAAAAAAAATCAATAGCTTGCATGTTAATTAATTAGTTGTGAGATAAGTTTGTATTAAAATAAGAACTTAATTAACAATAAAATTGAATTGTAATTCTAAGTATTGAATTACTTCATCGACGAATATGTCCATTGTAACATCCCAGACTGCTTCAAGAACTGTTGACTGCCCCCACAAACCAACACGAGTCTTTTCAACATGCTTTGTCCTCACTTGCATGCTTTCCGGGAAACTTCCCAGAAGGTCACCCATCTCACTACTACTCCAAGCCTAGCACGTTTAACTATGGAGTTCTTATGGGATGAGCTCCCGAAAAGAAGATGCATTTTGTTGGTATAGGTAGTCCAAATCAATTCTTTTAAGCCTTCCTTCAATCTCTGATCCATCCCATACCGCATGACCTCGGGATCCTCTCATTCGGTCGTGTTCGGTTCATTCACGCGCCCGCCGCTTTGAAGGCGCCAGGGCCGCTATTTGCCATGCCACCTTTTTGGGCACCGGCGATCACTCCCGCCCTCGTCGGCCGGATGTCACATGCCCACCCGGCTTAGCTTAGTTCGTCCCCGAACCACACCGTCTTGAGAGAGTGCTGCTTGCTCACGATACTATTTGTAACATCCCGCATCGCTTGAAGCGTTGGCGCCCCACGAACCAACACGAGTCTTTTCGGCATGCTTTGTCCTCACTTGCATGCTTTTGAAAACTTCCGGAAGGTCACCCATCCACTCTACTACTCCAAGCCTAGCACGCTTAACTATGGAGTTCTTATGGGATGAGCTCCCAAAAAAGAAGATGCATCTTGTTGGTATAGGTAGTCTAAATCAATTCTTTTAAACCTTCCTTCAAGCATGCAGTCTCATCATGCACATATCTCGGGATCACTCTCATTCAGGTGCGTATTCGGTTCGTTCGCACGCCTTCGCTTTGAAGGCTGCCGGCCGCTCTTTGCCATGCCACCTTTTTGGGCATCGGCGATCACTCCCTGCCCTCGTCGGCCCTAGATGTCACATCCATCACCACAATGTGTTGGTGCTTTTCACAAGCTAAAACACTTTTAAATTTGAGCTTGGGGTGCAAAAAAATTCAATACCAAAATTGTCGATTCACAATATTGTTTGAAATTTTATTTTATAATATTATGTCTTAAGCCAATGAAATTAAGAAACCAACTTAAGAGTAAATCCTCAATTTAGTTTTCAAGCTCACGTAGTCCCTAAATTTTGTGATATCAATTAAATTAATTTCTAATGTTTTATAAATAAGAGCACGTGTATCTTACTGATATCTGAGAAACTCCGTGCTTAGTATGATATTAGTGAGAAGAATACGAAATTTGGTTTTGCTACATCATAACTCAGATGACAAGAAGACAAAAGATAAATAAAAGTTGCCTTCTACATCATGATTTTTTGTCTTATTTGCAACAAAATTTGACAAAAAGAAATGCTAATAATTACCTAGTAGTAGTACTTTTTTTTGAAAAGCGAATATGTACTTGTATTAATAAATATTTCCAAAAATTAATTATTTCACACATATGAGAAATAGATGAACTAGGTTGCTACCTTGATATGCATTTGAATAATAATTTGGTGCTGGAAGATTGGGCATTGGTTGCACACTAGCAATCTTAAGCATCTGTTCTTTCAATTGCTCTTGCATGTTATGGATTTCCCTGAGCTTGTTTAATTCAGCTTTGTATTTCTCAATTTCATCTGACAAACACATCGCATATTAATATAAGAAAAAAGTTAAATACAATACTTTAGGTACCGATGGTGTTTTTCGTTAAAGAAAAAGTAGGAAAACTTTTATTACACGCTTTGTAATAATTATAAATGCAGTTTTGTCATTTTTTTAAAAAAGGTATTTATTTCTAGTCCTCATTAATAAAATGTGTATAATTTCTAAAGTCATGCCAGTTGTTACGAAACAACTTGCACGATGACAAAAAACAATGGTATTCAAGTATGCAGCATATCAAAAAATAGGGAAAACATTAATATTACCGTCTTTGAGAGATATTTCATTGTGAAGAACAGCCACTTGATGGTTCAATTTCTCATGATCCACCAACAAGGAGCTATTCTTATTTTTATTTGATACAATTTGTGGTTGAATACATGCGATTCGATCCTACAAATATATGTGCAATGGTAATGAATCTCAAAAGTTAGATATATTTGAAACACAAACATTGATTTTTTTTTTGTTGCTGTTATAACAATGAAATAATCACCTCAATAGTTTGGATTTCCAATTCCATCTCAGCTAGGTATTGCAATCTACTATCTCTGGATTTCTTACCTGAGAGTCGGTTAGATGTCATTCTGCAAATAAAGTAAGACCAATTAATGGATTGTATGTATATATGCATGTAAATTTGTGTGAAAATGTGACATGCAAGTAATTAATTAACTTATTAAACAAAATTAATCACCTACCTCCTCAACTTTTTAGTTTCTGCTTGAAGAGAATGAAAAGGAGATTTGGTTGCCTCTCCCACACAAGAGAAGAGAATGAATGAAGAAATGATTAATAGAGATAGAGATATATAAAGATTTTAATTTCTTCACGGGTTCAAGTAGCGTAGGCTGTTGTATTTTTTTTGTAAAAGTAAATTCACTATACTTGATTACCAAGTATATCCCTCCTCTCTTTACCTTTCCTACTCTTTTAATTTAATAATTTTTTTGATGATTTATGTCTAGATTCATTTTCTATAAATTAAAAGGAAAGATATCAATAATATAAAACTACTATATATATAATTATAGTATTTTAGAATATTTTTAAAGATAAAAGTAGTTTATTTAAAGTAAAATAATAAGAATAAATGATTATTTTTTATCAAAACAATAGCAAAACTTTACACGAAATATGACAAACTTGTGAAGGAGTATCATAAAATATAATTATAGTTTTTTAATTAATCAAATGAAAAAGTATTAAATGTTTTAAAAATTTAGGAAATTACTTTTATTTATTATTGTATAGTATAATTAAAATTTTACCATATAAAATAAGTAGAAAGAATAATAACAAAAAAATATTCCAATACATTAATTATATTTGAATAATACTTGTTTCTGTTATGAAATTAACCTGAACTAGAGTATTAATTTTTGAAACCACTTTGCTTTTTATAAAGCAAGATCCGCTAATGATCGAATTATATGTTTATGAAAAAAAATAGGGGTTTTAATTTTTGTACCCCCTCATTGGCCTCCATACCTCCATAAACCAATTTAATACCAAAATACCCCTCTAATTCTCACTTTTTCAAGAAAACTATGAGGTCAATTTTTTGACTCCGGATTTATCTCTTGATAATAAATCCGTAGTCAATTTTTTGATTCCGGATTTATCCTCAAGAGATAAATCCGTAGTCAATTTTGACTCCAGATTTATCCTCAAGAGTTGGCCTCGGGAAGGACGTCCTCTAGGATCCATTGAGGATATGAATCTGATGAGAGTAAGTGATACACTCTCACTGTGGTCGCCAATGTTCAGTAACTGGAGTCGAGACAACGATTTGAATCGAAGATTGGTTTTTATGGAATCGTCATGCAGGATGCGGGCGATCCGACCTTGTGATGGTCCTCCGAGGTTAGGGTCGTTGGGGGGTGTGTACCTGCAATAACTTCGGTACCTAAGTCAGCAAACATAAGTGGAGAAGAGGTGCAAATGAAAGAAGCGTGCCTTATTTGTTGGGGTGATGGTCTATTTTTAGGCGCGGGGTTTTGCGTGAGCCGTTGGATGAGCGGGCGGCGTCAATCCTAACCGTTGATCTTGTTTCTGCCTTCAAGGACAGTGCTTGCCTCGCCTCGGAATGGGCTACGACTAGTCTGAAATAGTTATTCTTCTTCGACCTGCCTCACAAGGATATCCATGCCCCGATAGAGGAGGGCTAAGAAGAAGGACTCCCAAGCATAGCCCTGGCCGGACATCATCATGTGGATAACAAAAAGCTCCTCATCATCGAGAATTTCCTTATCCACGACTCATCCACGAATGCAAGTGAGTCAAAGCACAAAAGCTTACAACTTGAGAACAAAAAAAGATGAAAATCGCAAAACTGCAGCTATTGTGCGAAGGAAATTTCCCTCTCCTTAGACCTCGTTTCGACGATCCGAATGGTGAAAGTGAAGATATATTTCTCATGAATCTGCTGTCAAAAAACAAAGATGATCCAACGATTAACGAATCTGGAATAGAACTTTTACGGTGACAAGTTTGAGAAAACCATGAATTTTTTTTCTCTATCTTGTTTTCGTCCCAGATCGCTTAGGAGAAACAAGAACTATCTAACAATTGGCTATAAAAGAGGTTGAGAGGCGAAGACTAAGGAGGGTCATTCTTGGGTTAGCAGATATTTTGGGCTAGCCTTTGCGGTCCAGTACACTAAAACCCCGTCTTTGATTATATTGTAAGTCTTTCAGTCGGTTTTCTAGTTCTCAAAGTGGTTTTTGCACAAGGCGGTTTTGGGGTCAAAATAGAGCAGCTAGGAGTCTGGTTCTCGGTTGACCTTGTCAGACTGCTCGGTCCGTTTCGGCATTCATCATGTTTATCAACTTAAAGTTAAATTTGTATTTATTTATTTATTTAATTATTTTTGTACATATTTATTTATTATTTATTTATTGTTTGTTTATTTATGTATATATTTATTTATTTATGTATATAGTTATTCATTCATTCATTTATTTTCTAATTTACTCTTTAAGAATAGTTAGTTTTGTCATTATCTTTTAAATACACAAATTATTTTTTCTTCAAAAACTAAAATAGGGGATTAAATCGACCGTACGGTCGAGTTAGTCATCATTTTAGGATGAAGGAGTTGTATGACTCAAAATTCCTAAAACCCTATAAAAATAAATATACCTTTTTTTAAAACTCCCCTAAAAAAACTCCTTCATTTTCAAAAAAAACTTAAATAGGGAACTAAGTTGACTGTACACGGTCGGGTTGGTTATCGTTTTAGGGCGAATAAACCGTACGGCTCAGGAGTCCTAAAATCTCTATTAAAATAAATTCAAACAACCCTATGCACAAACCATTTTGCACAACAAAGACCAAAACCTTACTTTCATAAATAAACGAATAAGGGGCTAAGTCGACTGTACGGTCAAGTTAGTCATCGTTCTAGGACAAATGAGTCGTACAACTCAATAATCCTAAGATCCCTATACTAAAAAACACTAAAACACAAACATTTTCTACCCAAGAACTACGTAGCTTTGAATTATCCATCGCACCTGGAGATACGTAGGAGCAAGGAGCAACCCATGTCAAGCACAAAAAACTAAAATTTTTATTAAGTCTTTTTCTTTTTAAAGGGTATAATAATCATTAAATACAACTAATTAGAAGGTAACATTCCTTAGCAAGGATGTCGTGGGGTGCTAATACCTTCCCCATGCATAACTGATTCCCAAACCCAAATTTGGTCACAAGGACCCTTATCCAAACCTAAGGGATTTTCCAAGGTTTGCCCTAATATTAAACTTTGGTGGCGGCTTCATTTTTGTTCGAAGAATCATTTCTCGGTGTTTTCGTTCACTACAGCTGGCGACTCCACTGGAGACAATTTTAGAGAGTCAAGCCTAGTCTGGTTAGTTGTAGAGTTTATTTATTTTACCCTTCTCTTTCTTCTTTTATTATTATTTTCTTGTTATAGTATGATGTGTGAACCCTAGGATAGAAGACAATGTTTTTGCATATGTGTTTGTTTGTCTTGCAGCTTGGGGGTATTCTAAACCTTGCTCTTACACACACTTCTCTTTTGCACATCACACACGTGAGTACAGTCCTACACCGGACTCGAGCATAAACCTAAGTTAGTACGAGGTTGCACAGTGATGGCCTACTAGATGTACGTCCAGTTGGGTGGTCACGAAAACCTCACCTAGAGTTTGATTCGTTTTGAGGATACTATTACTTCTAATAGTTTACTTATTGTTGGGATGAGTGTTCTTAACTGTGGTCCTTGGCTCTAGGAACCATGTTTAAGACTCTATAGAGCTAGCCTGGAAAGGTTCACTCAGTAGAAAGAATCTTAGATATATTCCCAAAGGAATCCTTCTTGGTCACAAAGGAGCTACATACTCTTGCATTCAAATAAACACTCATGCATGTGATTTCCCTTTTTCCAAAAAAAAAAAAACAAAAATATAATCTTTTTATTTTTTATTCAAAAAATCATGTCAAGAATCATGCATTTTCCTTTCTATGCATAAAAATTTACTGCGAGTATCATGCATTTTTTCTTCCTTTTCTTGCATAAAAAAGGTAATTATTTAGGCATATAATATAGAAATTCCATGCACCACCAATCATTCATAGTCATTCACAAAATCATCTAGTGCTGGCGTCACATTATTATGAAGGGTTTTAATTTTCATACCCCCCTCATTGGCCTCCATACCCCCATAATACTGATTTTATACCAAAATACCCTGTCATTTTACAAAAATCGGATCACAGTGTACCATTTAAGTGGACTTTCGAAATCATCACAAAGGAGGTAAATCAGTAGTGTTTTTTTGAATTTTTCCGGAATGATGTGTTTTGATGATTCCGTAGGTATTTTGTTGAACTTGTTTCGGATTTATGTTAACAACATAATTCCGTAGTGTTAAATTACACTACGGTTTATGTGGTTAACATAAATCGAGTTATGTTTCAAAGGCGTGCGGTTTATCTGTCATAGGTAAATCGGTCATTTTTATTTAATTAGTTATTTAATTAAGTTAGCTATGGTTAATATCGTGCAGATTTGGCTATGCTTAGGATGGGGCGCTTCCCGTTGCATTGATCTATCGGATGCATTTACAACAAATGAGGTGGGTATTTATCATTAATTATTTTAAATAGTATTTAGAATTTAGTCTAATTTGATAATTGTAAATTATTTGTAGATTTTTCATACAGTGATGATCTCGTGCGTTGGGGTAGAGATTTGGATGGGTATTGCGGTGTGAGAGACATGATGGTGGTAGATATTTCTCTTCTGAATCATTTTTATCAGCGATAGAGATCTTGGACGGATGAGTGCCATAGAGGTGGTGTTCCCGAGAAAGTTACAATTTGCTTTGTCGGTATCACATAAGCAAGAATGTGAGTGCTAAGTGTAAATTGATGGTGAAGAAGGATAGGCAAGAGATGGTAATGGATCTGCAGGTGTGCGTATAGTGACTCAGCGGATGAGGAAGAGTTTTATCGTGACTACTTGAGTTCGAGCAATCATGTGTTGGTCTACCGCAATTTGTTCGATGCGTGAACAACATGGTTGGTTCCTCACGAGGATGATTTGTGTTGGCGTGGATTAATAAGAGGAGACACTTTGGGAATACCACACAAATAGGTGCGTAATGTTGTTCACTATTATTTTTATGTGTTAGACTATTAGTTTTTTTTAGAAATAGTTGTGTTTATTTTTGCTTTGGTTTAATATTAGGGTTGAAAGTGCACATTGGGCATTGAAGAGGGCTTTGAGTTTTAGTGGAGGAGACTTGTGCAGATGTTGGGAGTCAATGCATGGTATGTTAAATGCACAGATTGATAAGATAATTGAATCATTCACAAAGACTATTGATCGTGTGGATGTCAAGAACAACACTCCATTCTACAGCAATCTACGGATGTCATCTCTCCACAAATGCAGATAACAACTCATGGTTGACTATCTTCATGGGGGTGAACTGAAGGTCCGTAAGACTAGCCTTCTGAACCCAACGTGAAACATCTAGATGAAGCACCTCAGGGACAAGCTTCTGTAACTTGGCCCCATTCGCAAGAATCTTCAACTTCCCGCGATCCTGTATATATGTATAAATACATATTAAACAACAGTGCATATAAAAGATAACAACATTTAACACATATTAAACAACAGTGCATATTTTAAATAATGTATTAAAGCTATTACGTACCACTCCAATACGCAGCTTAGATGTCACGTGCTCATGACTCTTACGCAGTAGAGAGCCATCCCTCGGACCCATGTCTAGCTCCACAAACTCTGCCTGCTGAGGCTGAACAGGTTCCTCAGCCTCATTAACCTCATAATCAGACTCAACCTGCTGATCTAAATCTACATCTGAACTAGCCTCACCTAACTCATCCTCCGCCTCAATACTATCATCAGCCTCTACATAGGCATCATCCTCAGCAATATCATCATTCCCCACATGTCCAAATTTTCATAATAATCTCCATAATCACCTCTAGCGGTAGCATCGTAGTAAGCGAAGAATAGAAATTCGATCCACAAACGCGAAGAGAAAAGCGATAAAAGTACTAAATTAAATCAATAACCACGAGTTTTACATCAAAGTGCAATCATCAAGTAACAAGGGGATTTAGTTCCACATGATTAAAGTAGAAGAAAGAGAATAATTACGAGATGAAAGATGGAATGAAGGCATCTGAATCGTCAATCCTTGTTCCCAGTGTTGATTCCTCGATGGCCGTCGGAGAGTAGGAGCTCTCTTACGTGTGCTAGGGCTTCCAATTAGTCAAAAGTGCCTCAAAACGCATTTATGGTTGTTTTAACGTGTTTTCGGTATTTGGCGCTGCCTTGGCGCTCCCAGCGCCACTCAGCGCCCTTCTCGTGCTGCTCACCGCCAATCCGCGCGCGACTCGCTCGCGCTCAACGCTTTCGCGCGCCACTTTCGGCGTGCTCGCTTACGCCCGAATCGCGCGCGACTCGCGCTCCAGCGCCACTCGCGTGCCAGCTCTGCGCTGCTCCGACATTCGCGCGCGACTCGCGCTCGCGCGCCAGGTCTGCGGCAGCGGTTTGGCGAATGCTCTCTTCTTGCATATTTTGATTACGCTCGCTTGCATTTCTTAGTTTCTTTTCTTCCATCTAGTCCACAGGGCACAAAAACACCACAAAACCAGCGTAAACAACTGCAAGGCAATTAAATCTCAAATATAACAACTCATTAATTTTCTCCTAACAATTTCCATTCATTCATCAAATTATCAAGTAAAATCCCCTTTTTAGCGGTGAAAAAACATCATGTGATGGGGATTCATCACAACCCCAACTTGGAGATTTGCTTGTCCTCGAAGCAATGACAAGACGGACAACAACAAAACATTGTCAACATCAGATAACATGCAATCAATTATGAATCCCTTACTAAACAAGACAATCACGAACATCCAAAGGACAAGTTGAGCAACAACTTTCAGACCGACCACTCAATTTCCAACCCACACGTGGTACTCTCACTAGCATAAACTTGCTCAATAGTGCGTATGTGACACTTGACTCGATTGGACATTAGCTAGTTTCAAAAGGCATTTACCTATGACTAGAGGTTTTCTTAGAGAGTGCCAAAGATGGTTCAAAACATAGGGTAGATTCACGTTTTCACAAAATGATCGGGGGGCTTCAAGCACAACAAAGGGTCTTAAATAGGCATTTTAGATTCGAACAGTTCACTAACTATTATAACTCACGCATTTCAACTACACCAATTTATTTTTGGGCTGCAACCCCTTTTATTACATTGGCATTTGGATTTGATCAACATGTGCTTCGGGACATTGCAGCAATTATTAGTTTAAACTACACAACACAACATACACTCCAGCGTTACGGGTAGACGCTACAGTGCTGCACACACACACCCCGACACACACGGCATACACTATAGCGTTATGGGTGGACGCCACGATCTTTGCACACACGCGCATTAACACACGACACGACATACACTATAGGCGTTACGGGTAGGCGCTCTGATCTTTGCACACACACACATGCAGCGATCTTTCTACAATCCTCATGCCCGACCTTAGTACAAGCGATGCACCCCACTTAGCTTCTAAAACTACCTAACTTTTTAATAAAAATTTTGCGACTCCCATGGTCCACCAACAACTAAACAGCTACCAACATTTCTAGGATCACTAAGTTCCACGAGGTTAGTGTTTTATGTGTGGAAGCAAGAATGCGCTAATTTGATCACCACGAGGTATTATTAGCTCAATTCTCACCGAATCATCACAAAGTTTGCCCAATTGTCCTTTATTATAAAAAAAAAATTTAAGCAGAAATTCACCATATGATTGCATTTTATTCATGAAACTAACGATAGGTCCCAACCCCCAACTTGGACATTTGCTTGTCCTCAAACAATGACAAGACCAGACAACAACAAAACATTGTCAACATTAGATAACATGCAATCAATTATGAATCCCTTACTAAACAAGACAATCACGAACATCCAAAGGACAAGTTGAGCAACAACTTTCAGACCGGCCACTCAATTTCCAACCCACACGTGGTACTCTCACTAGCATAAACTTGCTCGATAGTGCGTGTGTGACACTTGACTTCGATTGGACATTAGCTAGTTTCAAAATGCATTTACCTAAGACTAGAGGTTTTCTTAGAGAGTGCCAAAGATGGTTCAAAACATAGGGTAGATTCACGTTTTCACAAAATGATCGGGGGCTTCAAGCACAACAAAGAGGTCTTAAATAGGCATTTTAGATTCGACCGATTGCACTAACTATTATAACTCACGCATTTCAACTACACCAATTTATTTTTGGGCTGCAACCCCTTTTTATTACATTGGCATTTGGATTTGATCAACATGTGCTTGGGACATTGCAGCAATTATTAGTTTAAACTACACAACCACGGCATACACTCGGCGTTACGGGTAGGCGCTACTGATCTTTGCACACACACACCCCGACACACACAGCGGCATACACTATAGCGTTATGGGTGGAGCGCCACACGCGCGCATTAACACCGACCACGGCATACACAATAGCGTTACGGGTAGGCGCTTTCTGATCTTTGCACACACACACACCTGATGCACTTGATCTTTCTACAATCCTCATGCCCGGCCTTAATACAAGCGATGCACCCCCACTTAGCTTCTACAACTACCTAAATTTTTAATAAAAATTTTGCGACTCCCATGGTCCACCAACAACTAGCTTAGCTACCAACATTTTTAGGATCACTAAGTTCCACAGGTTAGTGTTTTATGTGTGGAAGCAAGAATGCGCTAATTTGATCACCACAGGGGTATTATTCGCTCAATTCTCACCGAATCATCACAAAGTTTGCTCAACTGTTCTTTATTATAAAAAAAAATTTAAACAGGAAATTCACCATATGATTGCATTTTATTCATGAAAGTGACGATAGGTCCTCCCCCCACTTAAACACAGCAGTGTCCTCACTGATTGATTTAGGGGAAGACCTATTTACAAAGACTAAGGCAAAAACAAAAATAAAATTAAAAACGACAACTAACCTAAGGAAAACATTAAAGCACACAATCAATTAAAGCAGAAAAGAAGGGAAAGAGAAAAAGTAACCTGGCGGTGAGTAGACTACTCAACCGCGTCCAGAGTCTGGTGGAGGCGCCTGAAATATGTCAGCATCAGGATCCATCTGCGCTCCACTATGCAGCATGCACATGGCTCTGTACATGTTTCTCATCCCAACTTCCATCTGCTGCTGGTTCAATGTTAGCAGATCCATTCTTGCCTACAAGTGTGTAAATGTGTCCTAGATGCACCCTAAAGTACTAATCAAATAAAAATAATGCGAGAAAATAAAATAAAATCAAATAAGGTAAAATTAAAAGACAGGGATAGAGAAAATTGGGTTGCCTTCCAACAAGCGCTTCTTTAACGTCACTAGCTTGACGTTACCTCCGGTTTTAAGGGTCGCTTAAAACCAATTCCAGCTTTTCTCTCTCTACCACTTCGCCCAAGTACGGCTTCAACCTCTGCCCATTAACTTTGAACGATCTTTTTGACTCAGGTTCCTCCACTTCAATTGCTCCATAAGAGTCACTTCTTTGACAACAAAAGGCCACGACCACTTGGATTTGATTTTCTGGAAATAGCTTGAGTCTCGAATTAAACAACGACAGACTTCTGTGTCGAGGATGAAACTCTTTCCGTGAGATATTTTTGTCATGGTATGCCTTCATTCTCTGCTTGTAAATCGATTATTCTCATATGCTGCGAGACACATCTCATCCAATCCGTGTAGTTGTAGGATCCTCTTTTCCCCACGGTAGAAGTGGCAAAATTCAAAAACTCTAGTGCCCAATACGCTTTGTGCTCAAGTTCAGCCGGTAAATGGCAAGCTTTACCATAAACCAATTGTGCGGGGACATGCCTAAAGGTGTCTTATAGGCTGTTCTATATGCCCAAAGCGCATCATCTACCTTCAACGACCAATCCTTTCTTGAGCTTCCAACTGTCTTTTCCAAGATCCTCTTAATCTCTCTGTTTGAGACTTCTGCTTGACCATTGCTCACGAGGATGATAAGGAGTTGTCACTTTATGCGTAACACCATACTTGGAGAGAACATTGTTGAGTTGGGTGTTGCAAAAGTGGCTACCCCATCAACGATTAGGACTCTTGGCACACCAGAATCTAGAGAAGATGTTCTTCTTTGTGAATTTAACCACAGTTTGGGAATCACTCTTAGCAGTGGCAATGGCTTCAACCCACTTGGAGACATAGTCAACTGCCACTAAGATGTATTCACAATTGTAAGATGGTGGGAATGGTCCCATAAAATCAATGCCCCAGCAGTCAAACACTTCTACTTCAAGAATGGGGTTCATTGGCATCTCCCCTACGTGAAATATTGCGGTCCTCGGCATTTGTCCACAAACTTCTCACGTAATTATGTGCATCCTTGAAGAGGATGGCCAATAAAAACGGTTGAGAACCTTAGCAGCTGTGCGTTCCCCATTGTAGTGCCCTCCACATGGAGAGTCATGGCAATGTCATAGAATGCTTGTACTTTCAGCCCCAGACACACATCTTCTCAAGATTCCATCAGCTCCAACTTTGTAAAGATACGGATCATCCCAAACGTAATGTTGGGCATCTCGGAGGAACTTCTTCTTCTGTTGCCATGTGAAATCTTTCGGGACCTTTCCGGCTGCTTTATAATTTGCAATGTCGGCAAACCACGGTCTTTCCACAATGGCAAGTAACTTTTCATCCGGGAACTCTTCCAGGATTTCTTTTTCACAAGCAGTCACTTCCTTGTTTTCCAACCTTGACAGATGATCTGCTACCACAATCTCACTCCCCTTTTTGTCCTTAATTTCCAAGTCAAATTCCTGCAAAAGCAAGATCCATCTAAGGAGTCGAGGCTTAGACTGCGCCACTTGGTTAGCAAATATTTTATTCTTTGCATGGTCGATAAAAACAACTACTTTTGATCCAACCAAATAGGAACGAAATTTTTCCAGTGCAAATACTATGGCTAGCAATTCTTTTTCAGTTGTTGCATAATTAACTTGATTCTCATTTAAGACCTTGCTAGCATAATATATAGCATGACATTTTTTTCCGATCTCTGCCCCAATACAGCACCCACTGCGTAATCACTAGCATCGCACATGAGCTCAAACGGAGCATCCCAATTCGGGGCTACTATGACTGGAGCAGAGATAAGTTTTTCCTTTAAAATATTAAAAGCGCATAGACAGTCATTATCAAATACAAACTCAGCCTCCTTAACAAGTAAATTGCATAAGGGTTTTGCAATCTTGGAGAAGTCTTTTATGAAACATCGATAAAAACCGGCGTGTCCTAAAAAACTTCTCACTCCTTTTACATTTAGAGGAGGAGGTAACTTTTCTATCACTTCGATTTTCGCTTGGTCAACCTCAATGCCTTTTGCAGAAATTTTATGGCCAAGCACAATACCTTCCTTGACCATAAAGTGGCACTTCTCCCAATTCAAAACTAAATTGGTTTGATTGCATCGTTTTAAAACCGCATCAAGGTTAGCCAAGCAAGAATCATAAGTAGAACCAAAAAGCAGAAAAATCGTCCATAAATACCTCGATTGCATTTTCCATCATATCGGAGAAAATAGAAAGCATGCACCTTTGAAAAGTCATTTGGAGCATTGCACCTGACTCGAAGGGCATCCTCCGATATCTTGAACACACCGAAGGACACGTGAAAATTGTCTTCTCTTGGTCTTCTTGGTCTCTTGCTATCTGGTTATACCCGAGTATCCATCCAGAAAGCAATAGAACGTTTGTCCAGCCAACCTCTCCAGCATCTGATCCATGAATGGCAAAGGGAAGTGGTCCTTCCTGGTTGCCTGGTTTAACCTCCGGTAGTCTATACACATTCTCCAACCCGTAACAGTTCGAGTCGGAATCAGCTCATTCTTGTCATTCTTCACTACCGTCATACCACCCTTCTTAGGGACCACATGAACCGGACTCACCCATGAGCTATCTAAGATAGGATAAATCATGCCGGACTCTCACTACAAAAATTTGGTTAAATAGCGACCCACAATTCGCGGCGGGTGCTACAATCGCCGTCGCTCATTTTCACTCGCGGCGGTTCTAGCAACCGCTAGTCGCTCATCTACACCGTGACGGTTCAAAATTGTCTCATGGCGGTTCCAATTTTAAAGAAAAAAAATAAAGCGGTAGCGAGATTACTGATGTTGAGAAGCTTTCATTCCCGCGAGCGACAAAGAAGGGTTTCCATTTCCTTCCTCTCGGTGAACACAAACGATTAGGGTTTCCAATACCTGTTTCCATTTCCTTCCTCTCTCAGCGACAAAGAAGGGTTTCCATTTCTCATCTCAAAACAGTTAAGCTCTCTGTTAGAGTACTTCTTTCTATTTCGTGTTTCCTTCCTTCGCTCTCTGTTACTCGTTTTCTTCCCCTCTCCTCATCTTTCTCATGCTATTATTCTTCCTCATTTTCGTTTTTTCTTGTTACAACAGGTTAGGGTTTTGTTTTCATCTGGTGATTTCGTTTTGATCATCTTCAACAGGTTAGGGTTTTCAATTTTCCAATTTGTGATTCTGAAACTAGTGTGATTTGTGGTGCTTTATCTTATTTTCTTTTAATTTGAGGCTAAACTAGTTTTTGTTTTATTACAAGATTGCTATTTCAACGATGGCTTGTAATGACAGGACAGTTAAGACAAAGAAAGTGGCGGAACAGAAAATGCTAAGGTGATTAGATTAAATTGCATAGAGTAAAGAGCTTGAATTTTATAGACAGTTAAGAAAAAGAAAGTGGTGGAACAGAAAATGCAATTATGTAGATTGCCCTTTGATTGATTCTTGTACTTATTTGCTTCCTATTTTAACTTTTGGATTTAGGGTTGGAAACACGAGATGTACAATCACTAAAGGCTAGATTCGGTTTCCATTCTTTGTTTGTTGCTTGTGTACAATTCTCTTCCTCCTCTTTGTATCATTCGAGATCTCAATATATTTTGTCTTCTTGATGTTTATCCTACTTACTTCATATTTATCTTTAATATATGTTGTTTACAATTGTTCAAGCTATTAATTAGAGTGTTTTTGTCAAAATTCCTTAAGTATGAAGTTTAGTATTTACTGCTGCTATTAGTGGTGCTATAGGAAATCGTGCATGATGTCACACACCAATTTCATGTTATATGTTATGCCTTTCTTATGAATCATAATTGCATCTGTCTTTTTGACTGGTTAGTAGTATTGAAAAATAACGAATGCTTAAGAACTAGAGTTTCAGCCATGTAAAAATGTACGCATTTGTCCCATGAGTTTGATTACAGTGCTTGAATTATGCTTATGTATCATGATTGTGAATTGTTTTGGTTTATTTCTACTGCTTTTGAAAATAGGGGACTGCATTGTCTCATAGTTTTGAGCCCGTGTTGGCTGATATTTTTGTTTCCTAATTTTGTATTGTTAATAATTTTGTTGTCTCGTTAATGATTCTACCGCTACCGCGGCAGAATATGATCTTTTAGAAATGGATAAGTCTTGGATTACGAAGCCGCGAAACACAGATGAATATAAGGAAGGGGTGAAGGGATTCATTAACTTCGCCTTTAAACATGGTGCGGTTAACGGGAAAATATTATGTCCTTGTCGAGAATGTGGCTTCAAAAAAAGGAGGACTTGGGATGTGGTATATGACCACTTAAGATGTACACCATTTCGATGGGATATACTTGTTGGTCCTATCATGGGGAGATAAAAAACCATAACGCCTCGGCGATAACACTCAACATGCAACTCAAAGCACAAGCTGTTGAAGATCCCATCAAAATATGATTAATGATGCTTTTGGTATCGATGGCCACTTGTGCAAATGAAGTGCTGGGTTGCATCAATGTAGAGTTTCAGAGAGATGAGGATGTGATGCAAAACACCAATCTAGAAAGGAATGAAGCCAATGAATTTTATGAATTAGCAAGAGATGGAGAACAACCACTGTATGAAGGTTGTACAAACTATTCAAGGTTATCTTTTTGGGTGAAGTTATATCATATCAAATGCATGTGTGGAATGAGTGACAAGGCCATGACAATGATTTTAGAACTTTTGCAAGATGCATTCAAAATGCAAAGATTCCAAGTTCATTTTATGAGGCAAAGAAAACAATCACCAAACTTGGTTTGAACTATGAAAAGATACATGCATGTCCAGAATCATTGTATGCTCTATTGGGGAAATACGGAAGGCGAAGCAAGGGAAAATTGTAAAGTTTGTCACACTTCTAGATGGAAATCAAGGAAAAAGCCCGAGATGCTGAGAGTTAACAGCGATGACAATAGTATGAAGAAAGTTCTGCAAAAGTTCTTCGCTACTTTCCGTTAAAACCACGATTCTGAGAGACTATTTTTATCTTCAAAGACAGCCGAGGACATGATATGGCATGCTACTAATAACAATAATGATGGAATGATGAGACATCCTAGAGATTACGAAGCTTGGAAACGATTTGACTCAACACACTCTTTGTTTGCATCGATGCACGAAATGTTAAATCTTGGGTTAGCTCTTGACGGTTTTAATCCTTTTGGTGTTATGAGTTCAAATTATAGTATTTGGCCAGTTATTCTCTTTCCTTACAACACTTCTCCATGGGTGTGCATGAAACAGACATCTTTTATAATTTCGATGATAATTCCTGGGAAAAAAATGCCAGGCAATAATATAGATGTCTACTTGCAACTTCTTATTAGAGAATTAAATGAATCGTGGACAACAGGTGTGGATGCTTATGATTCTTTCAAGCGTGAGATGTTTAAATTACATGCGGTGTTAGTGTGGACAATAAGTGATTTTCGGGTTGGGAACACTTTGCAGGTGGAACACATACACCGGACTTGCTTGCCCATCATGTAACTTTGACTCTATTCCTTGTCGTCTTCCTCATAGTAGAAAGTGGTGTTTCATGGGTCATCGTCGTTTTCTTGACAGGAGGCACCGATTTAGATTGAACCGGATTCACTTCAGCGGTGAGCAAGATTTGCGTAGTCCGCCAAAAATATTATGCAGTTACGATATTCGTGGGCGGTTTTTAACATTGAAAATAAATTTGGACTAAGACTAGAGAATGAGGGGACAAGAAAAAGAACAAAAGGTGCGCGACTTCCACGGGGTAACACTACTCAACAATGGAAAAAAGTATATTCTTTGAGCTTCCATATTGGAAAGATAAGCTGTTTGCGCCACAACCTTGATGTGATGCACATTGAAAAGAATGTATGTGATAATATCTTACACACTCTGCTAAATGATAGTGCAAAGTCAAAAGATCACATCAATGCTCGAAAAGATCTTAAAGATATGGGCATAAGACCGGACCTTTGGCGGATGAAAATGGAAAATATGCTTTAGTTGTCTTTACAATGACTAAAATGGGCAAGAGAGCTTTTTGGCAACTTTAAAGAACATGACCGTCTTGGGATGGTTATTCGAGCAACATTTCAAGGTGCATTGACTTAGATAATCTCAAGTTGAATGGAATGTTAAAAAGTCATGATTGTCATATATTGATGGAGCGATTACTCACGGGTAGCCATCACGAACATCATTGCCCAATGAGGTTTCAATTTGTGTTGATTGAGTTATGCTCATTCTTTAGACAAATATGTAGTAAAGTATTGAAAATTGAAGATTTGGACAAATTGAATAATCAAATTGTCGTCACTTTATGCCACATGGAAATGTTATTTGCTCCTTCATTTTTCACTGTTATGGTTCACTTGGTTGTTCACCTTGTGGAAGAAGCTGAGCTTGGAGGTCCTGTCCATTATCGCTGGATGTATCCAATAGAGAGGTAAAATATATGTTTTAGCTTCTTTTTATATGTTTTCAATTTGATAATGTAATGGTTATTCTAAGCGACATTTGCATATATAGGTATCTTGGACATTTAAAATCCCACGTTAAGTAATAAAGCACGTCCCGAAGAAGAGTCTATAGCGAAAGGTTACCTAATGGAAGAAATCCTTACCTTTTGTTCAAGGTATTTAGACAATATTGAAACAAGAATGAATAGACCTCCTCGTGTAGGCGATGAACTTCGACACCATGGAGGCTCGATCACGGATAAGCGAACTATTTCCTATAATTGGAAAATCGGTTGGTGGTTCTTCGTATTTTACTCTTACACCAAGAGAAAAGTTACGGGCTCTCGTCGACACGTGCTAACAAATTGTCAAGTTGTTGATTATTATCTTGATAAGTATTTCTTCACTTAGATTGACCGTTCGTTTTCTTTTTAGGTAGGTACATCTAATACTATAAAATTACATAGGCAATTTAGAACTATTGTGCGAAGGAAACTTAGGGAAAAAATGCTTCAGAGATAGACAAAAAGGTTCATAGAGAATTCGTTCGTTGGTTCGCCAATCGTGTAAGTGTTTATGCTATTTCTATTTCATTAATATTTCTATTTCATTAATATTTCTATTTCATTAATATTTTCGCAATGTGATTAATAATCTACACTATGACATTCAGATTGGGAATAATCTTGACACTCTTAGCATACAAGATAAAGATGTTCTTGTTAGTCTTGCACAAGGTCCTTTTAATCAAGCTAGAAGGTTCACCGCGTTTAATGTTAATGGATACAAGTTTCGGACTTTAGAACGAGACAAGTTTCTAAAAACTCAAAATAGTGGAGTTTTTGGTATGTTTGGAACGAGAAGTTATTCAAGCAGTAGTGATACTCAAATGAGGTTTGGAGGGGTGCCTTACTATGGACGATTAGTAGACATCATTGAGTTGAGCTATAGTGGTTTCACAGTAGTCATGTTTAAATGTGAATGGGCTAATACCACTAATCCAAGAGGTTTGAAGATGGATAAGTTGGGCTTTACCTCTATCAAGTTTGCACGAAATATACATAGTGGAGAACATGAAGATGATGAACCATACATTAGAGCTTCCGAAGCTCAAATGGTCTATTATGTAGAGGATGAGAATGAACAAGGTTGGAGTATACCAGTTCATTTGAAACCAAGAGACTTGTATGATATGGGTGAAGATGCGAATGAAATTGTGGCATCCAACGAGACATACCCATCACAAAATCTGGAACAATTTTTCTTGGATGATAATACACATATTCCTTTAGCAAGAGTAGTTTTAGATAATGAACCTGAAAGTTCAGTTGTTAATGAAAATGTTGATGACGATGATCAAGATATGGTTTTATGAATGTGATTGGTAGTTCATTCTATGTAATATTGTTGCTAACTCTTTTAGTTTAACTATGACATAGTTTGTTTGAGATTGATCTCAATCCTTTTAATGTTTCCATTAAATGATTTACTTTACTTCGAATTCCTTTTTGATACGGTGTTATGAATTTACTGTCCATTACTTATGCTAATCTGAATCAAGGTTTATGATTATGTCAGAAGCTTTATGCCATTACTTGCTAACCAAAGTGAGTTTTCTAATTTAATATGTGCATTTTCCATTATTTATATTTTGGTGTACTAATATTTTGACTTATTTTGTGTTAGATGAGGAGGGTGTCATGACCAAAGAAGCCTAAAATGCGAGATTTGATTCCAAACCGCCTAGGATTCAAAGTTATGACCCAATGGAATGCAAAAAATCAACCAGTTGGATTGTCTCTTTGGTTTATTAGGAGGGGTTTTGGGTTTTCTTGGAAATCATTTTGACAAATTCCTATTTTGTACACGGATTGAAGTCCCTATGGATTACAAAAATAATGTTTATGAGAAAGACATAAAGGTATAGAGCAAAATTATTAATACATTTTATTGTTATTTATGTTTTGTTACTAACATCTTTTATTGTAATTGTATTAAAAACAAAATTTGTGGTAAATGATGGAGCTCACAAGAAATGGATTTTATCAAGCTTGGGAAAGAAATGGAAGGACGATCGTTGCAAGCTTTTAAAGAAAATTATAAGCTGGGAGCTTACTCGTGAAGAAAATACTCGGAACCCACCGGAGGACATTCCCCAGGATCATTGGAGGAAGTTTTTGGAGTATAAGTTTGAAACACAAAACTATGGTAATAACATAACTTTTCTTAAATTGGTTCTTTGTTTAATTTGATTAGTATCGACTTAATTGGTTTCCTTTCTTTGTTATTGATATTGTGGATGCATAATTTTTTCCCTATTATATCCTTCAGAATGAAACATTAATAATTTTTTCCTATCATATCCTTGAGAATTAATATAAATTACTTTGTTAATGATTTTGTTTATAGGCAATGGCGGATCAAAATCTTGAAAACCGCTCGAAGCAACGAGTTCCTCATACATTAGGGGCTAAGACAATTGCGAGAAAAGCAACATGAGATGGTATCATATCTCATTTTTTCTATTGTTTGAAAATCATAGAAAATGGTTTAACTATATTTATATGGTGATACGATTTAGGAAGAAATGAGATGGGCGGACTTATACTAGAAGCGGATATGTATGAAATTGCTCATAAAAAGTCAAATGGTGATTTTGTTAATGATGAAGCAAGACAAAACCATGTAAGTCAATATCATATATGTATAGCTATGTTTGATTGCAACATATCATATTATTGGACACATCGTAAATCTTTATGTCTTTCTTCAATACATGTAGGAAAAATTACAACAAGCGATTCTTGAGGTTCTTTTGAGCATGAAGCCTTTATTGAAGTTTTCGGAAAGAACATCACAGGTATAGTCGAGGCATGGGACTCGGTGTAACACCAACTCACTCTGGAGAAAGCTTGAGTTCTCGTTCTACGATGATTCATATGATTTTCAAGCTAATGAAAAGATGTCACGATGCACGAGTCAAATTGATTCTTTACAAGCACAAGTTGTTGAGGTTGAAAGTTTAAAGGCAAAAGCTGCTTTGAAGTTGATGCTCTAAAGGAACAAGTTCTTTGAATTACCTCTTTTGAAGGAACAACTTGTTGGTGAGACAATATTTGTCTTAATGCATTAAATCATGCTTATTGATCCAATGGAAAAGTTGCTAATTTTAGGCATGTTTGTTCCAATAAAACTATGGTAACATAATTAACTTTTCTTAGTTCCTATCATGATTATTTATGACGATTCTTTGCTTGATTGGTTATGAAGTCAATTATGGTGCATTTTTATTGGCACATACTCTTGTTATAAATGGGGTGAGCACACTCGACACATACTCTTATTAGATGACTGGTTTTACGGTTTGTCCATCTAAGCCTATTTTAAAATTTGTTTACGGTTTTGAATGACTGTAGCGAGTTGTTTCTTCTCTTAGATGAATTCGGTTTGTGTGATGATATCTTTGAATTATATGGAATTGGACTTTAGTGAAGTTCTCAAAATGATATCGTAAAACATAGAAAAGGAAATCCAATATTTATTACTTGCGATTTGCGAGAATTCACCTAAGATGGTTGTGTAGCCTTTTTCTTCTTTAAAAAGAGTCTCTGTTTCTGTTTGTGGTTTAATCTGGAAAATATCAGAGTGGGGTAGCCATGGGAGGTGGTAGTAGTGGTGGTCAAAGTATGGGAGAGTTTGTGGTTTGGATTTGTAATGTGAAATGAAGAAAACATATATGTCAGGGAGGTTAAGATAATTAAGAGATCTTAATTAATTATTCATATTATTAATTGTCTTATTGGGAGGTTGTGAAGTCAACAATAATTGTTCATTACTTGGGTTTTAGTTTTGGCTACAATATTGATTCTAACTTAATTTATGGCTCTTTTTTTCCAGTCGCTTAACTTGGAATCACAAGATGATTTGAGACGCTCTTCTGGATCCAGTCACACAAGACAAAATGAAGCAAGCCCATCCCGTAGGACATTTAGATAGATGATTCTATTTGGTTGTATTTTGATGTTATGAACTAGTTTTGCTAGTTGGTTGTACTTTGATTTTATGAACTAATTAAGTCGGTTGTACTTTGATGTTATGAACTAATTTAGTTGGTTGTATTTTGGTGCCATGAACAACTAGATTTGGATGTATGAACTAAGTTCTAGTTATTATGAACTAAATTTGGTTTCTAGAAAATTTGTATGTGATTTTGGCATAATTGTAGTTTCTTTAATAGGTACAAGTTGGGTTAGAAAGGTACAGAAACAAAAATCAGGTTTGAAATTTAAAAAAAAAATTATTTTTTTAACTTGCGGCGGTTGCAACCGCCGCTAGTGTTGGTGGGAAAATTTTGGCGCGTAGCTTTGCGACAGTTAATAACCGCCGCTAGTGTTGGTGGGAATTTTTGGCGCGCACCTTGGCGGCAGTTATGAACCGCCGCGCGAACTCGCTTTGTAGAAAATTCAAAATGCTTGTTGTGGCGATTCTGCGAACCGCCCGCCAAGCGTCGGCGGTTTGTCGCGACGAGTTCTTGGAACCGCCCGCCAAAACAACTTGGCGACGCTAGAAATAACGGCGCTACAGGAACCGCCGCCAGCATAAATCCACGGCGGTTAGAACCGCCACCGCTCTCAATTTTACCCGTCGTCGTTCCTCCGTTTCTATGTAGTGTCTAAGAGCTTTAAAACTTCCTTACGTACCACCTCTTTCATTGTAGGATTTAATCTCCGATGAGGTTGGATCACAGGTTTGAATTCTTCCTCCAGTTTGATTTTGTGCATGCAAAAAGCTGGACTTATCCCCTGAGTGCGAGATAGTCCAACCCAATGCATTTTTGTTGCTTCTTAGTACCCTCATCAGCTTCTCCTCTTCCAATTTGGTCAAAGAGCTGCTAATGATAGCTGGATGAAGATCATCATTTGCAAGGAAAACATACTTCAGATGAGAGGGGAGTTGCTTCAATTCAGGAATCTTTTACTCGGGACTCTCCCCCCTATCTAGCTCTTCTTTTTTCTTTGACACATTTTCTATCTGAGAAGCTTCAAACGCAAAATACTGATCTTCTATTTCACTCCCCAGATTCTCTTCTGCTTCTTCAATAGAGTTTACAATTACATTCTCCAATGGAGGAGATGGTACTTCCTGTCTGAAGGTCTCTTTCACAGAATTATCAAGTACATCCACCCTAAAACACTGTCCTTTGTCATCAGGATGGCGCATAGCTTCAAAAACATTAAAAGTGATCTTCTCATCCTGGAACCTTAAGATCGCCTTCCTCATGTTGCACATCAATCAAAGCTCGCATGCAGTGGCTAAAAATGGTCTACCCAGGATAAGTGGTACCTCTGCATCTTCCTCCATGTCAAGTATCACAAAGTCTACCGGAAATAGGAATTTATCAACTCTGACCAGAACATCTTCCAACACTCCATAAGGATATTTTACTGATCGATCAGCAAGTGTCAGAGACATTCTAGTCGGTTTCACCTCACCACCACCAAGTCTCTTCAGCATAGACAATGGCATAAGATTAATCTGCGCCCCAGGATCACGAGAGAGCTTTGCCAATGGCTATGTCGCCAATTGCACACGGAATGGTGAAGTTTCCTGGATCTTTCATTTTCTCGAGGAAGCTTCCTTTGAATTATGTACTTTGCACTCTTCTTGATCAAAGCCATGCTTTCATCCTCTTTGAATTTCCTCTTCTTGGTCAAAAGCTCCTTCATGAACTTGGCATAGATGGGCATCTGTTCTAGAGCTTCTGCGAATGGGATATTAATTTGAAGTCGCTTGAAAATCTCCATGAACTTTGAAATTTGCTCATCTTTTTGATTTTTCTTGCTCGCATGAGGATATGGCAGCTTCACTTGAGGAGAGGGTGCTTTGGGTTTCTCTTCCACCTGCACATCAAAAAACAATTTATTTTCATCAAGGTTAGACTTCACACCTCCCTTATTTTTTTCACTCAACTCATTTTCAACTTCCCCAATTTTTTCATTTTCATTTTTTTCACTCAACTCATTTTTTTCATTTTCTACTTCCACCATCTTCTCACAAGTCACCACAGGCGTTTTCAACTCCCAACCACTTCTTAGTGAAATAGCCTTAGCAGTTTCATTCTTTGGGTTATCAACAGTGGTAGCGGAGAATCCACTACTAGATGATTCAGCAAGCTGCTTTGATAATTGCCCAATTTGAGTCTCTAAGTTCTTTATGGATGCTTCATGATTTTTCTCCACATGCTTCATAGTCTGCTCTTGTGATTGAAAAGTGGTTTTGGTCATTTGCATGAATTGAGTTAAAGCATTCTCCAATTGAGAAGATTGTCTTTGTTGTTGAGGAGGTGCTTGAGATTGCTGCTGTTGGTTTGAACCTGGGGTATCATTAATTATTTTTCCAAGCGAAGTTGGGATGATTCTTCCACCCCGGATTGTAGGTGTTAGAATACGGGTTCCCACCTTGCTTCTGAAAGTTTCCCATGTAATTAACCTGCTCACTGCTATCTCCATGAGTTGCAAAGTCACCTTCATGAGCTTCTCTACCACAATAGTTACACGCCCCTAAGTGCACTGCCTGAGCAGTTGCAGGAGTTTGAGATCCGCCTGGCATGGCTGCAGCTAGCTGTTTAGTGAGAGCCTCGATCTGAAGTGACATTACCTTTTGTTGAGCCAACACTGCACTATTAGAGTCCAATTCTAACATCCCTTTCTTCACTGTTGCACCTCTGTCATTTTGAATTTTGTACTCATTAGAAGCCATATGCTCCACTAACTGTCTTGCTTCCTCTGCAGTTTTAGTACCCAAAGAACCTCCAGCTGAGGCATCTAACATCATTCTTGTTTGAGGTCGCAAACCATGACAGAATGTTTGCAATTGCACAAAATCATCAATACCATGCGAAGGACATCTTTTTAACAGCAATTTGAACCTTTCCCACGCATCATACAGAGACTCAGTATCTCCTTGCTCAAAGTTTGATATTTCGGCCCGCTTCTTGATGAACTTTGAAATTGGGAAAAACCTTTCAAGAAATTTGCTCTCAAGATCGCCCCAATTGTTGATAGTTCCTGCTGGGATAGTGTTGATCCAATCTTTTGCCCTGCCAGTCAAAGTATATGGAAACAGACGCAGCTTTTTCTGGTCTTAAGTCACTCCTGCAGGATTTGTGGACCCACAAATTTCATAGAATTGGAATAAGTGTTGATTTGGATCTTCAGCATCAAAACTAGAGAATTGTTCTGATTTCAAGGCATTGAGGATCGAAGACTTGATCTCAAATGCCACAGCTCCCACAGGTTGGAAGGTGTAAGCTTGGACACCTTGGTTCCTTCTTCCAAAATCGCCTAGAGTGCGCCTTGGTGGATTTTCTCCCATGCTTTGAGTTAAAGTTAGTTGCACAGAAGTCTCTCCGGTTGTTACTGTAACGCCCCAAAGATTATTGGATATTTATTTAATAAATTATTGGGGATTAGATTGTGGAAAAATATTAGAAATAAAAATATGGTATTTTTATATGCTATTGGTAATATATGACTAATAATATTATATGTTTATTTTATTTCTATTAAATATTAGTGTTTGAGATATTATCTCTTTAGAAATTATTTTGGGCTATTGAGGTGTTAAAATAATAGTTATAGTGATATTAGGCTCTAAAACATTTAAAATGAGTTTTGAAATTGTTTTACTCGCATACACCCCCTCTGCTCTTTGGGCGCACCCCACTGCAAATCACTTAAGCCCACACTTGCGCAGCCCATGAACACGCGTGACCCGGGCCGACCAGCGCGAGCTTCTTCTCCCTCGGCGTGGCATGCGTGAAAACAAAGAAGAACCTCACGCCGTTCCTTCTCTCTCAGTCACGATCTCCACCTTCAAGCCACGGCTAGACCCAAAACTTCACTCTCCCACTCGAAAATGGCCGCTGAGCATGAATATAGAGTTTGTTTCTTCGATCAAGGTCCCGTTTCCAGCCTCTCTTCACTCACGCACGCGTAGAACTCGCGATATTGCTGCGTTTTCTCTTCTAGGCCGAAACGCTCAACCTGGGTAGATGCATGTCTCGTTCTGAATCTCGTGGTCATGTTGCCATTGGAAGCTTGTTCAGATCCAGATTTGAGTCCTTCGGTTTCCGACTTTGAATCTCGTTCGGTTACTTTCCGATAGGTACTCCTTTTCCGAACATTAGTTAGTAATTTGTTAAACGAATCGGTTCGTATTTCGAATAAACTGTGATTGGGTAATAAATTGATTGTTTTTGTATCTAATTGTATGTACGCGAGTCAAACATTCTGCCGTTGAAATTAGATCACGCTCGAGAGTTTGTGATTCGTCCTGCATTGTGTCAAAAGAAAGAGAGAGGAAAGGAGGGGCTCGATTCTTTGTGGTTACATTGGTGACTCAGTAGAGAGCTCTGCTTTCGGTTTATTCGAGGTAAGGGAGTCCTTTCCATAGCCAATAGTTTATAAAACTTGGAACCATAGGATTTGAGTGTTAGGAGATGTTTGATTGAACTTTTATATGCTAAATTGATTGATTTGGTGATGAATGTCTTGAATATGTAATTGAATTGAGTTTTATGTGATAATTGAATTGATAAGGTTATTTTGAGTGGTGTTGGCATGTTAATAGTACGACTTTGAATGAAAACGTTAGGGAGATTTGAGAATGATGGTTAGGTGTTTGGTGTTATGCTTGAGTGAATTTTTGGCAATGTCATTTGTGTGTATGAATGGTGTTCTTACTTGGGTGTTGAGGGTATTGATGATTGCTAATGAATTAAGGTTGTTGTAGCTAATTTAATCTAGTAAAATAAGTGGGTGGTAGGTGTTGGGTTGGTAGTTTGAACAAGGAATAATAATAAATCCATGGCGTTTAAGGAAGTTTTAGGATCGGTATGGGTGGACCTTGCTAGGGCGCCAAATGGCGGGGCATTTGGCGCTGGCCGCGGTGGTATGTGGTCAGTGGGTGCGATCTTTGGGTGGGGATGGACCAGGGCGCGCCAACTGTGTGAGGAAATTGGCGCTGGGGTGGAGTTTGGCTAGGATGCAAGTGCAGGTGAGTTGCGCAGCGGGGTGTGGGGCGCCATTGGCCGGTGGAGAGTTGGCGCCTAGTCCGTGTGTTCTTTGGTTGGGTGGGTCTGGGTGCGGTGAAGGGGCGCCATTTCCACGAGAAATGGCGCTGGTGCACTTGTTTGTCGAGAGAAACAAGCCGGGCGTGCGTGAATAGTGCAAGGGCGCCATTTTGGCTGCCAGAGTGCGCTGTGGCGCTGTGTCTAAGCCGGATGTCCGTGTTGGGCGTGAATAGTGTATGGGCGCCATTTGGCTGCCCCGTGTGCTCTGCTTTTTGGCGCTAGGAGTGCAAGGGTGCCTAGGTGGGAGCCAAAATAGTCCCTAGGTGCTAAATTAATTATTATGGTGTCAAAATAGTCCCTAGGTGCTAAATTAATTAATATGGCGTCAAAATGGTCCCTATGTGTCCAAGTGGTCCTTAGGCGTCACAAAGGTCCTTGAATGTTAGGAATTAATCCCCCGGTGTTGAATTGGTCCTTAGGTGATATGTTTGGTCCTAGGTGTTCTTTTAGTCCTTTCGGTGTTGCATTTAGCCATTGTGAGCTATCTTAAATGGTGACAGGTATTCTTGGTGAGTACATTTTGGGTGATTGAGGTTATGACCTCCTTGGTGTTTGGTGTGCAAATAAAATTAATGGTGATTATTCTATGTATGATTTTTGGTGTTATTTTGGTGTGGTGATGCATAGTCATGGTGTTGCATAGTCATGTGCATTATTTTTGGTGAATAGGCCTCGGCCTCATGAAATATTTTGGTGAATGCCCTCTGGGCCTTTTTGGTGAATGGTGAATGCCCTCTGGGCCTTTTCGGTGATGGATCCACATGCATATGCCCTTGGCGTTGGGTTGCATATCATGCACTTGCATACATTTTCTGGTGGTTGTCTGGGTGTGTATAATTAAATGGTGAAAGTGTTTGGATTGTACTGCCTGGTGTGCTAATGCTTGTCTTATTGTGTTGCTTGTTTTATTTACTATTTTCTATGAAATGAGACTCACCCTTTCTGCTTGGAATGTTGCTCTTATGTGGCAACGCTGCAGGTGACAGTGACTGAAGGTGACGTGAGTACCTTCTGCTAGTAATTGTCGAGTCAGCTCTGATACGTAGCACCGGGGAGGGATAGCTAGACTTTGTTGTTTATGTTATGATTTAACTTTTATTGGATAAGCGTATTCTCGTATTTGATTTGTTATTTTCACGCTACTACAGTAATTATCCCCGTATGGATTTATGGTGCTATGTATCACCTTTTTGGAGTTATTATAACTATTATTTTGGAGTTTAATGTGGTTGTTTGAATGTGGCACCCTCAGTGGTCGCACTAAAATTTTTAAGTGGACTCGATTTTCAAATTATTAAAATAATAGACTAGATAGAAGGGGTGTTACATTAGTGGTATCGAGCAAAAGTTCGATGCTGTCCGGCCAAGTGTGTCCATGTCATCATATTGTGTATGACAACTAGGTGTCTGAATTAGTTACAAATGGTTGTTTATCTTTGAAGTGCGGGTTGGTTCTAACCTGACCATTTGTATTAATTGTTGTGTCTTCCGATGTGTGAACTCTGAATAGAGTTGAATGTCTTTGTTTGTTTGATTCTTGAAAGTCGTGAAACTAACTAGTTTAGTTGGTTAAATCCTCAAGGGAATGTGATGTGTTATATGTACTCTTTGTTTTGTAAGGGGAGAGATTATTTTACTCATGGGTATAACAATGGTTGTGGGCGAGAGGGTTGGCCTTAAACCCCAAATTTGGTTTAATTTTAGTACTTGATATATTTTAAATATATTATCTTTGTGGTTGTTTTCTCACAAAGTGGTTCTCAAATTGGGTGTGAAGTTTGTGTGCTCTATGAATTCCTTTTATATGTGTTATTTTGTTGATTGCACTAAATCGATTAGATGAATATTGATTCATTGTTACAATATTTTTTTATTTTTTTTATTTTTTTTTTATTTTTTTCGATGTTTAAAGATAACAATATAGTGTAAAATAGTGCCTGTATATGTTAAATCTAGATTAGAGATTATAGCAACATCACGGGAACTGTAAGATAACGAATAGTCTTAACGAGCAGTGCTTAGGAAGATTGCTACAAGGGTATATATGTTTATTTGTTATGATGTACCAAATTAATCTAAGGTTGTAGGGGGTGTTGGTCTTTATAGAGATATGCTAGTTATTAACACAAGGATATGTGCATTAACTTTAGTAACAATTAAGTGGCGAGAGAAATAAAAGGAGGTCTTATGAATGATTGCAGCATAGAAGAAAATTATATTTTTGTGATAATTACTAGTTGATTGGGTTGGCATACAAATCTGGGTAGTGTTTGGTTATTTTAGACAGAAGTAAAAATTGATTATGGTTAATTAATGGGAATGAGTTGAGCTAAGTATTAAGGAGTGAGGAGTTGTAATAATTGGTTTTAAAAGTATGAGGGTCAATTAAATAAAAACTATAGTGAGGTGAAACTATAAATAAGACGATGTAAATGTCTAATGACTTTATAAATAGTAGGAAGATACATTTTAGGAAGCCAGTTTGTTTGTGTTTGCAATTAATTGTAGTATTTTGTTATCTAGTGAGACCTTGTACAGTGGAACTTAGTTATTGAAGAGACTGTTTGAAATTGACCTTAGTCATTTAGTGTGAATGCGTAAGCTGAATTTTTGTTAGCTACAGAGTTGTAATGTTTGGTTCTTGAGATAGCGAGATTGAATTAAATAGAGCAAAGTTAAGTTAGTAAAAATAGAGCGAGGTGAATTTTATATATGAGAGAAGGAAAATTAAATTGAAGTAGGACAAGATGAATTTTATAAATAGGAGAATGCAGATATCGCATGAGTTGATAGATTATATGTTGTTTAAGTTGTGTGGGAGTTGTATTATGTGACTGTGTTTTGAAGAATCAAAATTTCAATGCTATATAGTGCACTTTTACATGAATCAATAATTAAGATATGTGGATAGAATCCCTACGTATGTAATCTTTGAAATTGTCCAAAAACTGTTATTATACCAATATCCTCCGCGTGAATGTACTCCTTGGATTTGAACGACCTATGTGTAACGTGGTTGTTGTGCTTGCATTGCCTTCTTGGTATTTTATTTTTAGTAGTGAGTTTATAGTTGCTCCATATTAACTGGTTCTATGCCGGGTTGTGTGACTGTTGCTTGGCTTGGATTTGGTACTATCGTATTTTCCTTGTTGTTGTTTATTAACCTGTTGAGTCCGATGGGGATGGCGTAGTCATCTCTTGAGTTAAGTTTGTATGAATGAGCTGATTATTATTTCTTGAGTTACCTGGCTGAAGAAGTAGGAGGGACGGCCGCCCAATCACTCACCGCCGGTAATCAATGAAATGATAATCAGCAGGCTAGATAGCATTAGTTGTCTAGATGGCTGTAGTTGTTAGTGGGAGGTTGTTTAGTTTTGGTCGGTAAGTTTCGAGGACGAAACGTTCTAAGTGGGGGAGAGTTGTAACGCCCCAAAGATTATTGGATATTTATTTAATAAATTATTGGGGATTAGATTGTGGAAAAATATTAGAAATAAAAATATGGTATTTTTATATGCTATTGGTAATATATGACTAATAATATTATATGTTTATTTTATTTCTATTAAATATTAGTGTTTGAGATATTATCTCTTTAGAAATTATTTTGGGCTATTGAGGTGTTAAAATAATAGTTATAGTGATATTAGGCTCTAAAAACATTTAAAATGAGTTTTTGAAATTTTTTACTCGCATACACCCCCTCATTTGCTGCTTTGGGCGCACCCCACCGCAAAATCACTTAAGCCCACACTTGCGCAGCCCATGAACACGCGTGACCCAGAACCCGACCCGCGCGAGCTTCTTCTCCCTCGCGTGGCAAGTGCGTGAAACAGCCGCAACCTCACGCCGTTCCTTCTCTCTCCATCCACGATCTCCACCTTCAAGCCACGGCTAGACCCGAAACTTCACTCTCCCACTCGAAAATGGCCGCTGAGCATGAATATAGAGTCTGTTTCTTCGATCAAGGTCCGTTTCCACCTCTCTTCACTCACGCACGCGTAGAACTCGCGGTATTGCTGCGTTTTCTCTTCTAGGCCGAAACGCTCAACCTGGGTAGATGCATGTCTCGTTCTGAATCTCGTGGTCATGTTGCCATTGGAAGCTTGTTCAGATCCAGATTTGAGTCCTTCGGTTTCCGACTTCGAATCTCGTTCGGTTACTTTCCGATAGGTACTCCTTTTCCAACATTAGTTAGTAATTTGTTAAACGAACGGTTCACGTATTTCGAATAAACGTGATTGGGTAATAAATTGATTGTTTTTGTATCTAATTGTATGTACGCGAGTCAAACATTCTGTCGTTGAAATTAGATCACGCTTTCGAGAGTTTGTGATTCGTCCCCCGCATTGTGTCAAAAGAAAGAGAGAAGGAAGGGAGGGGCTCAATTCTTTGTGGTTCTGTTGGTGACTCCGTAGAGAGAGCTCTGTTTTTGGTTTATTCGAGGTAAGGGGAGTCCTTTCCATAGCCAATAGTTTATAAAACTTGGAACCATAGGATTTGAGTGTTAGGAGATGTTTGATTGAACTCTTATATGCTAAATTGATTGATTTGGTGATGAATGTACTGAATATGTAATTGAATTGAGTTTTATGTGATAATTGAATTGATAAGGTTATTTTGAGTGGTGTTGGCATGTTAATAGTACGACTTTGAATGAAAACGTTAGGGAGATTTGAGAATGATGGTTAGGTGTTTGGTGTTATGCTTGAGTGAATTTTTGGCAATGTCATTTGTGTGTATGAATGGTGTTCTTACTTGGGTGTTGAGGGTATTGATGATTGTTAATGAATTAAGGTTGTTGTAGCTAATTTAATCTAGTAAAATAAGTGGGTGGTAGGTGTTGGGTTGGTAGTTTGAACAAGGAATAATAATAAATCCATGGCGTTTAAGGAAGTTTTAGGATCGGTATGGGTGGACCTTGCTAGGGGCGCCAAATGGCAGGGCATTTGGTGCCTGGCCGTGGTAATGTGGCTGGTGGGTGCGATGCTGGGTGGGGGACAGACCAAGGCGCCAACCTGTGAGGAAATTGGCGCCTGGGGTGGAGTTTGGCTAGGGCGAAGTGCAGGTGAGTTGTAGACGAGGGTGTGGGCGCCATTGGGTGGGAGAGTTGGCGCTGAGTCGTGTGTTCTTTGGTTGGGTGGGTCTTGTGCGGTGAAGAAGGCGCCATTTCCACGGAAATCGGCGCGCTGGTGCACTGTTGTGCGAGAACAAGGCTGGGCGTGCGTGAATAGTGCAGGGGCGCCATTTTGCTGCCCAGATCACGCTGGTGGCGCTGTGTCTAAGCCGGATATGCGTGTGGGGGCGTGAACAGTGTATGGGGCGCCATTTGGCTGCCCCGTGTGCCTGTTTTGGCGCCTAGGAGTGCAAGGGTGCCTAGGTGGGAGCCAAAATAGTCCCTAGGTGCTAAATTAATTATTATGGTGTCAAAATAGTCCCTAGGTGCTAAATTAATTAATATGGCGTCAAAATGGTCCCTATGTGTCCAAGTGGTCCTTAGGCGTCACAAAGGTCCTTGAATGTTAGGAATTAATCCCCCGGTGTTGAATTGGTCCTTAGGTGATATGTTTGGTCCTAGGTGTTATTTTAGTCCTTTCGAGTGTTGCATTTAGCCATTGTGAGCTATCTTAAATGGTGACAGTATTCTTGGTGAGTACATTTTGGGTGATTGAGGTTATGACCTCCTTGGTGTTTGGTGTGCAAATAAAATTAATGGTGATTATTCTATGTATGATTTTTGGTGTTATTTTGGTGTGGTGATGCATAGTCATGGTGTTGCATAGTCATGTGCATTATTTTTGGTGAATAGGCCTCGGCCTCATGAAATATTTTGGTGAATGCCCTCTGGGCCTTTTTGAGTGAATGGTGAATGCCCTCTGGGCCTTTTCGGGTGATGGATCCACATGCATATGCCCTTGGCGTTGGGTTGCATATCATGCACTTGCATACATTTTCTCGGTGGTTGTGCAGGTGTGTATAATTAAATGGTGAAAGTGTTTGGATTATCTTGCTGGTGTGCTAATGCTTGTCTTATTGTGTTGCTTGTTTTATTTACTATTTTCTATGAAATGAGACTCACCCTTTCTCGCTTGGAATGTTGCTCTTATGTGGCAACGCTGCGGTGTGATGTGATCAAGGTGGCGTGAGTACCTTACGCTAGTAATTGTCGAGTCGGCTACGATCGTAGCACCGGGAGGGATAGCTAGACTTTGTTGTTTATGTTATGATTTAACTTTTATTGGATAAGCTGTATTCCTGTACTTGATTTGTTATTTTATTTACTACGGTAATTATCCCCAGTATGGATTTATGGTGCTATGTATCACCTTTTTGGAGTTATTATAATTATTATTTTGGAGTTTAATGTGGTTGTTTGAATGTGGCACCCTCAAGTGGTCGCACTAAAAAATTTTCGTGGACTCTGATTTTCCATTTAAATTATTGAAACAAATATTATTCTATATTTTTCCAAATATAAACATCTGAAGAATAGAAATTTGATCCACAAACGAAGAGAGAAAACGATAAAAGTACTAAATTAAATCAATAACCACAGTTTTACATCAAAGTGCAATCATCCCTAACAAGGGGATTTAGTTCCACATGATTAAAGTAGAAGAAAGAGAATAATTACGAGATGAAACATGGAATGAAGGCATCTGAATCGTCAATCCTTGTTCCCAAGTGTTGAATCCTCAGTAGCCGTCAGGAGGTAGGAGCTCTCTTCCGTGTGCTAGGGCTTCCAATTCGTCAAAAAGTGCCTCAAAAACGCATCTCTGGCTGTTTTAACGTGTTTTCCGGTATTTGGCGCTGCACTGGCGCTCCCAGCGCCACTTACGCGCCACTCAGCGTGCCTGCTCCTGCCAATCCGCGCGCGACTCGCGCTCCCAGCGCCACTCGCGCGCCACTCAGCGTGCCTGCTTCTGCCAATCCGCGCGCGACTCGCGCTCCCAGCGCCACTCGCGTGCCACTCTGCGCCTGCTCCCTGACATTCCGCGCGCGACTCGCGCCTCGCGCGCCAGTGCAGCTCGGTTTGGCCGAATGCTCTCTTCTTGCATTTTTTTGATTCTGCTCGCTTGCATTTCTTCGTTCTTTTCTTCCACCTAGTCCCTGGGCACAAAAACACCACAAAACCCAGCATAAACACTGCAAGGCAATTAAATCTCAAATAGAACAACTCATTAATTTTCTCCTAACAATTTCCATTCATTCATCAAATTATCAAGTAAAATCCCCCTTTTTCGCAGTGAAAAAACATCATGTGATGGGGATTCATCATAAACATATCTATGATCACCTCTATCTAAAGCAGGAGGAGGCTCATAAACATCTCTAAAATCACCTGTATGCTGCATCTCAGGCACTCCCCTGTCATCATCACCTGGAGGAGCTGGAACACGTCCACAAACACGTCTCTGCCGTTCGGAAGCGTGTCCAGCTATCCTATTTTGTGTACGCTCACTCAAAGGCTCAGAAGGACCTTCATCACTTGCACCTCCTCTACCTCTCCAATGGACGTCCCCTCTACGCATCAAACCACTGGACCATGGAGGAATCCTTCCTCCTATACGGCTGGTACATGCAAAAGACCGCAAAAAAAAAATCAGCAAAAACTAAAAACACTACGGATTTATTTCCCCAGGATAAATTTGTAGTCTCTGGAAACAAATGCAGTAAATAATACTACGAATTCATCCTCCACCCATCAATCCGCAGTCAAAATTTAAACTACGGAAACATCTAAACAACATGAATCCATAAATAATCCCAGTTTTGCGTTCAAACAAGCACCAGCAGCAACTACGGATTCATCCTTAGAGGATGTTTCTGTAAGATTTCCCAGAAAACCTTCCAACTTGCATCATCAGAAACTACGGATTCATCTACGTATGAAGTTTCCGTAGGAATTCAACTACGGATTTATCATTTGGGTGATGTTTCTGTAAAATTTAGGAGAGAATCTTACTCTTTAACTACGGAATTATGAATTATGAGATGATTCAAATGGATTTTTGTTTTTTAGTAAGGGCAAATTTGGAAGTTTTGCACAAAAGGGGGGTATAGGGTTTAAGGAGGGGGGTACCAAGATCAAAAGCCTATTATGAAATACATGTAAAAAAATGTGACATTTATACATCATTTAACTTGCATTATCATCCTAGTTTAAATGCATAATTTCTCCATGCATCCATCATTTCTAAATAAAAAGAAAAAGAAAAATAACATCATTACACTTGCATCATTCATCATCCGAAAATAAATATTTTAATTTGCATTTCATTTTTACTTAAGTAATAAATTGATACATGGCATCATCTACATTTTACATCGCCTCTAAACAAAACAAAAAAATCATTTAGGATAGTTGGTCTTTTTAAGTGATTATTTTGTCATGCACTTCATATATTTGCATTTTCATCATACATGTCCATCATTCATGCATTACATTGTACAAAGAATATGTGCATACTTTTTAGAAAATATTGTTTGATAAGAGATGAGATGTTCTTGCGAAGTGTGGTCTAATTGATTATTTCTTCCTTGGAAAAGTTTTAAAAGTAAAGATGAACTTAGCTGCGGACTCAAATTGTTTTTAGGCACTCCATTTTCCAAAAGAAAAACTTATTCACTAACGAAGCGATGCATCTCATCCATCCCATGATAAATAATCAAAATGGTCCATTTTGGTAGCTAATATGTTATCACAAATTTCTCTTATCATGTTTTGACTAATGTTAACTCTCTATGAAGCATTCGTATAGTGAACTTGCATGACATGTGTATTTACACTTGTCTGAGTCAGTTAGCTTTTTATCCTTGCACCATATCATTGTTCTCCGTCCATTTCAAATAACACCCATAAAGTGCATATTCCCCACACTAGTACCTAGTTGACTATTTTCTTTGTTCTTAATGAAGAATTTTCATTAAATAACATTTTAGTTCCTCCATGCTAGGGCAAATTTGTGATCACCAGATATCTTGTCAACATTATATTCACTTGGTGCAAGTGTAAGTCTTTTGAAAAAAAACAGTAAAAAAGAATTCAAAAAAGTCTGTTTGGTTGAAAACTCGTAAGGGCAACCAAAGCAAAAATTAAGGCATATAAAAAGAAACAAAGAAAAAGAGCAAATATATAAAAATAAATAATTTTTTGTCCTAAAGTTAATTTTGAGAAAATAAGCAATCATGATTTGAAATGAAGTTTGACCATCTTTCCATATCCTAAAAAAAATCCTTTACTACCCACTTTGAGCCGAAAAATCAAAAATTTCCTTCAATCACCCTAGACAAGGATCAATCCCATATCTAAGGATGGTGTATCACTTTTATCAGCTTACTCAGCTCAAAAGAAAAGAAAGTGAAAACCACAAAAAAAGTAAATAATAAGATGATTGAAAATAAACAATCCCGAAACAAAAAAGTAGAAATTGTGAGCTGATACATCATACCATAAGACACATAAGAGATCCTTGTCCGACTAAACCTCAAACACTTCCTTGAGCCTAATTGTCCTTTCTTTCATGAATTCCTAACCATTGCCCACGTTACAACCCTACAAAAGTCAATCTGATCAAGGACTGGGTACTTTTGTTTTCTCAAAGTTTTAATTGCAGGACAAATAAGTTTAATTATTTATAATATGTTTGCTAAAAAAACTATAAAAAAAAAGATAAAGCTCAAAAAAAATTCAAAGACTTGCACTTCAAGATTCATTTATATCAAGACAAGATTCAGTTATCACCAAGTGAAGTTTTCATCATATAAAAAACTCAAGAATATCATGGTCTGTGGAAATCATCTTAAAGAGAGCCAAAAGTTTATGCTAGAATCATCACCTAGATCCGAATGTGGGTCATTCCACTTAAACATGGGAAATTTGTCAGCGTCCATCCCATTCATATACCACACCCAAACTCTTTACTCTAGCTTCGTCACCTTTCACAAACTCACTTGAACTAGAGCAATCATTCGAAATACCATTCAAAGTGGGGCAATCCTGTCACCCTTCGCTCCACCTAAAATTGGGGAAATTCCCCCTACAACCATCTCATTCCCTTGTTAATTCACATCCATAAAACCATATCGGGGCAATGTCTCAACTCATTATCCTAAATAAATCCTTTAACAATGCTACTCTAATTGGGACAACCTTGTCCTTGTCATAATTGGGTTAACACCAAACTCTATGGGTTGAAACAAAATTTATTTCTTGCCACCTTTCCTCCCACAGTCAAAGCATCCCCAATTCATCATTTCCTCTACACCCTTGGTTGTTGTCATCACGAGACAGGGTCAAACTTATCACTCACCATCATCAAAAGTCTAAATTGGGTCTGTCCCACATTTATTGGTTTCGAAAAACCTATCTTTCATGAGATATGGCAAAAAAAAACCGATTATTCATCCCTTCATTGCCACATCTGGTCATACCCTAGAACTTCAAGTTAACTGACTCATTCATCTATATTTTTACTATTATACAAGTTTACTAAAAAATGCTTCAAAGAGAGAGAACATGACTTAATAATATGATACTAAAAATTCACTTAGTTAAGTTTGTAGAGCTAAACTTCAGCCATCATGGGGCATCACAATCAAATGGAAGAACAATAAGAACGAGTTTGCAAATACTGAATAAATACTTTTTGCATATCGATGCCCAAAAATAACAACCTTAAGATTGTAAAAGTTTGAGTTAAAATCAAATCTAAATTTTCCAAGGAATGATTGATCCAAAATGTTCACCTCATCACTTCTCGTATCGAAAGTCTCGTGATCTCATCTTTGCGAAAAAATTTAAAAACACATCTTTGCATCCCTATAAATCATATCGTAAATCATTGCACCACGCATTTCATTCCACACATCAAAGTATGCATCTACCACAACACTTGCATCGAAGCATTACAATTAGATTCATATATTTTTTGCACCCACATTTTATCAATTTTCATATTCCATTAGCTTCAACATATATTATCTGCCACATTCATCAACCATTGCACATACATACATTACATGCATACACATGACATTTATTGCTTCGATAGACGTACCAAGTGTCGGTCACTTTTTCCTCTTCGATCAACGGGTCGAGCGTTGATCCCATATCACACTTTAGATGGTAATGGTAGCACTGAGTCTAGCATCGATCCTTCAGACCCACAATGGTCCTTCAGATCCCCAGTGATCCTGCTTTTTGATTGACTTCAAGTGTCGATCGTCATATTTTGTTTAGATCGACGCACCAAGGGTTGATCCCATATCTCATTCCAGATCACCAAGTTGATCATTCAGACCTACATTGGTTTGTAAACAGATCATGCGTCGCCACTAAGCCCGACAAATCCTTCAACCTTCAGATTAGTTGTGTCAGCCTAAGACATAGTGGACATCCTTCGTGATCAACTTATCAATTCTAGACCTGTTATTGACCCTCACGACCGCTCGAGCGAAGGCCACCCTCAGACTATTATACTAGTACCATAGCTAGTTGCGCTCCATAAGACCGTTTTGGTCCATCAGGGCCAGACATCCCTCAGACCGCATCGGTCCTTCTGTTTAGTTTGAGTCAGTGCGCCAAGTATTGACTTCAAATTAGACCATCAGATCATCTTTCCAAACAGTTAGGGGCATTGATCCTTCAGAGTGGTCGTTCAGAGCCTTAGCGCTCCCTCAAACCCCGGTGATCCTTTCTTATTGCTCTCGATTAACACGCCAAGTGGTAACCATTCTCTGTTAATTCTCAAACCCTCCACTTTTCCCTAAGTGGACAAAATTGGCATTTGACTTATCTTTATTTCTATTTCTACTACGAAAATCTGAAGACTCTTCACCTTTTTTATCAAAATAAAAATAAAGAGGGGTAGCGGTTATATATAACCCAATTTTGTCCGCTCTCTGTTTTACTACAGTCATTTTTATTTTTATTTATTTTTTTACTAGTTTTATTTGTCTTAAGTCTCAGGCCCAATTACTATAAGGTTCAGGAACAATTTTTCTTACTGACTCAAAGAACATACTCATCCATTTGATGGTTTCTAAATCATAATACAACTCACTGAAACTAGAGTTACTCAATTCCTATTGTATTGACTAAAGAGGTTGGGGCCAAAAGAAAAAGCAAAAGTAAAGGTACCAATAAGTTGGACCACCTCATGCAATTGATTACAATTTCCCAACATGAGAATACATTTATAGTAGCAGTCCATACTTGGATATAGAGGTAAATTTACAAGAACTCACAGATTATGAAGAGGAACTGCTTTTTGTGGTTTCGAATACGATCCTCTCGTTTCGCTATCTGCAAGCAACTGCATAAGCACTTCATTTACGAAGTCATCAAAATCGCATCATGGCCAAAACGAATGACAACAAAATGATCCTCTTCTCCGAGAATTGCCTTATCCACACCGTCCTGAATGCAAGTGGGTCAAAGCACAAAAGCTTACAAATTGAGAACAAGAAGATGAAAACACCCAAAAATGCAACTACTGTGGGAAGGCAATTTCTCTTTCCTCAGACCTCGTTTCGATGATCCGGACTGGGATAGAGAAGATATATGTCTCACAAGCCTGCTGTCAAAAAATGAAGACGATCCAACGTTTAATGAATCTGGAATCTTACTTTTACGGTGACAGGTTTGAGAAAAACGAGAATTGTTTTTTCTATCTTGTTTTTGTCCCACATCGCTTGGGAGAAACAAGAACTATCTAACAATTGGCTAAAAAAAGAGGTGACAGGCGAAAACTATGGAGGTGTCCTTGACGAGTTAAGTGATCTTTTGGGCTAGCCATTACACTAGAAGTCTGTCTTTGATTATTTTGTACGTTTTTGAGTTGGTTTTCTGGTTCTCAATGTAATGTTCGCACAAGGCGGTTTTGGGGTCAAAATTGACGAGATAGTAGTTTGGTTCGCGGTTGACTTGATCAGAATGCTCGGTCTGGTTCTGCCTTCATCATTTTTATCAACTTAAGGTTAATTTTGTATTTATTTATTTAATTATTAATGTACATATTTATTTTACTATTATTTAGTTATTATTTATTTATTTATTTATGTGTATATATTTTTACTTATTTATTTTTTACTTTAATCTTTAATAATTGTTAGTTTTGTCATTATTTTTTAAATACACAAATTATTTTTTCTTCAAAAACCAAAATTGAGGGTCGAGTTAGTCATCGTTTTAGGATGAATGAGTTGTACGGCTCAAAAGTCCTAAAACCCCTATAAAAATAAATAAACCTTTTTAAAACTCCCCTAAAAAACCCCTTTCTTTTAAATAAAAAAACCTAATTAGGAGACTAAGTCCACTGTATGGTCGAGTTAGTCAACGTTGTAGGAGGAATGAACCTAACCATACGACTCAGGAGTCCTTAAATCCCTATTAAAATAAATTAAGACTATATATGCACAAACCATTGTCCACAACAAAGACCAAAACATTACTTTCATAAAAAACAAATAGGGGGCAAATCGACGTACTGCATCATTCTAGGGAATGAGCCATACGACTCAATAATCCTAAGATCCATATACTAAAAAACACTAACACACAAACATTTTCTACCCAAGAACTACGTAGCTTTGAATTCTCCATCGCAGTTGGAGATACGTAGGAGCAAGGGCCCAATCTTATGAAGCACAAAAAACTAAAATTGTTATTATGTCTATTTCTTTTTAAAGGGTAAAATAATCATTAAAAAACTAAAATTGTTATTATGTCTATTCCTTAGGAAGGATGTCGTGGGGTGCTAATACATTCCCCACGAATAACTGACTCCCGAACCCAAATCTGGTCTCAAGGACCCTTATCCAAACCTAAGGATTTTCCAAGTTTTGCCCTAATAATTAAACTTGGCTTAAATATATGTTACCCCCTGCAAATATAACAATTATCCATTTACCCCCATGTAAAAATAAAACTTTTAAAAAATACATTGCAAATATAAATTATTTCTAGTTACCCCCCTGCTCTTAGATTTTGTTAACAACGTTAAGTGTAAATATATGTTACCCCCTGCAAATATAACAATTATCCATTTACCCCCATGTAAAAATAAAACTTTTAAAAAATACATTGCAAATATAAATTATTTCTAGTTACCCCCCTGCTCTTAGATTTTGTTAACAACGTTAAGTGTAAATATATGTTACCCCCTGCAAATATGTTCATTATCCATTTACCCCCCTGCGTAAATATATGTTACCCCCCTGCAAATATCCTCATTATCCATTTACCCCCTGCAAATACGCTCATTATCCATTTACCACCCTGCAAATAATAAGTGTTTCAACATACACTTAACGATGTTAACAAAATCTAACAGCATGGGGGTAACTAGAAATAATTTATATTTGCAAGGTCTTTTTTAAAAGTTTTATTTTTACAGGGGGTAAATGGATAATGAGTATATTTGCAGGGGGTAACATATATTTAAGTCATTAAACTTTGGTGGTGGCTTCATTTTTTAGGCCATTATAAAGTCCAAACAGAGTAGTTTATAATTTCAAATATGAGTCAAACAAATCTTTTTGAGATAATCTTTTAGGATATTAGAAACTTATTTACCCCACATATTCATTTCTGGGTTTCTCTTTGGCAACTTTGATTGGATTTTAGTGCACAAGGGCCAGTTCTTGTTTTAAATTTAAAGGAAAAATAGAAATTATTAATTATCAGGCACCAAGGCTTAAGATAAGGTTAATTAGTTCCCACCAAATACAATATTTGTTTGGTTTTTTTTTTCACCCCCCTCCTTCTCTCCCAGACCCCCATAATTACCGTAACGGACAAAATACCCCTGAAAACTTACAAAAATCACATTTCACAAATCACAATTCATATTTCTGGAAAAAAGTGAGTGTTTAAGGGAGAGATGACTGTCACCCTGGACGATGTGTCCGCATTGCTCCACTTGCCGCTGGAGGGCACCATATTGGACCACAAGCCCCATGTTGATTCTGTTGAGGCTTTTCACTTGGCTGTCCAGTATTTGGGCATGCATCAAGCAGCTGTCACCGAGGAGCTTCATGATATAACAGGGGGCAGTATTTGAGGACGCTTTCAGGGAGAACGTGGCACAGGGTGCTTATGAGGAGGCTGCACGGTGCTACATGCTCTATTTGTTAGGCACCACCATTCTGGCCGACAAGAGTCACACATTACTGCCAGTGAAGTGGATGCATCTGATTCAGGATCTTCAGCAGTGTGGCCAGTGGTCTTGGGGTATAGCTGCTCTCAGTGTCCTCTACACTGAGTTGACGGAAGCGGTCTTTCATACGACCAAGCAGTTTGGCGGATACGCGACACTGCTCCAGGTAATCAAGTATTTATTTTTTAAATTTAAGCTTTTAATTAAATTACTCTTATGTTAATAATTGGTTATTTATTAATTTAATTATTTATTTTTAGTGCTGGATATACGAGCATTTTCCCACCATCGTTGGACGGAAAATGTTTGCTAGGACGCATCAGCCACGTGCCACCAGCTGGGGTAACAAGAAACTGGATAAAATAAAGTTGGCGGACTTTAGGGAGCGGATCGATAACTTGCAGCTGGAGGATGTCATTCTCACCCCTTATGCATAACACAAGCAGTATGTTCCTTTATCGAACATATCTGTTTACAGAGGCTGGTTGAGTTGGGCCGGTGAGTCGGTCCCCTACATGCCAGACAGGGTGCGTTGGCAGTTCGGGCACGTCCAGACGATCCCTTCTCCACCCATTTCGGGTAAACCTCCATCTGCTGACAGGATCATACGGGGGTTGGTGAGGTATTAGATTCGAGCCCGGACTTTTTGGCGGGGTGGTAGAGGCGCCTACCACACACAAATGCGCGATCCCGATTACCTACCTTAGTACGATCGGGTAACGTGGTGTGTCTTACTTGGCGCGAGCCACGGCCAGAGCGATTCTGCAGATCGAGAGCCCGTTATCCCGCAGAGACGGTCGGGAGATGAGAGAGCAAACAGATTGGTCCGAGATGCGCTACGTGTCGACCGTTCACCCGATACTTCACGTCGTTATTTTGAGGTCGTTTTAGACATTTTGGCCCCGTATTTGTATTTTACTTATTTGTATTTGTACTCGTATTTCATATTCGGATTTTTTTATATATCTTGACGTATTTTAGATTATATAAGACGTCTCTTTACTCGTATATCGTAACACTTTCGTTTTGTTATTTAAATCGTAAAGCGTTCATATCGTATTTTAAAAATAAAACGCTCGTAAATCACAATTTAATACACAATTTTTAAAAAAAAATTAAATAAATTCCGGATTTACCTCAAACGCAGGTAAATCCGGTTCATAATTATGAACCGGATTTACTTGTTTTTGAGGTAAATCCGAAAATCCCAAACGTAAAATCAAAACCCCATTTTTTGAACCGGATTTACCATAAATTGAGATAAATCCGAGAATCTTAATTTTATTTTTTTAAATTTCAGGGGTATTTCTGGGTTTTATGGGTTTATGGGGGTCTAGGAGAGAAGGAGGGGCGTGAAAAAAAAAACCTATTTGTTTTATAAGCAACAAAATTTTATTGAAGGGAGTACAAGAGTCCAACCCGTATACGTTAGGGCTGGACAAACGGTCGGGTAGTTCGGATTCGGTTTCGAAATTGTTCATCCAGAGCAAATCGAAGACATGAAAACGGCACCCATTTCCGACCATTCAAACTTCAGTTATTGCGAATGCGGTTTCTACGATTCTGCGGTTTTTTCGGGTGGGTTGGTTCGGTTGCAATGATTTTGTCGTGTGGATGGTGGCGTCTCAGAGATGGAGGTGGTGACAAGAAGATGGGCTGTTTTTGCTGGTTTAAGGTGTTACCACCATGACAGTTTATTTAGAGAAGATGAAGAAAAAAAATGTGATTAACTTTCTTTTCTTTTTCATTTTCTCTCTCCACCATGACATGCAATGTCCTGCAGTGAAACACTTTTCACCTTTTAGCCTGAAATGAATCTAATCAATCAATCAACTATCAACTATAACTTTATATAAAATAACCACTACCAAAATTACCAATCTATCTTTATTTGAAACTCACTTTTTGAGGACAAATATGTCATTTCAAATTATTCTATTTCACTTTTTTATTTTTTTGTGGGTCCTACTTTCTAACATCATCTCTCAACCTTTTAATCTCATATTTAAAACTCATTTTTCTATTTCAACTATCAACTATCAACTATCACTTTATCAAAACAACCACTACCGAAACTCACTTTTTGAGGACAAATATGTCATTTCTAATTATTTTATTTCACTTTTTATTTTTTATGGGTCCCACTTTCTCTTAATCTTTTAATCTCATATTTAAAACTCTTTTCTCTTTCCTCTTCAACTATCAATCAATTTATAACTTTATACAAAATAATCACTACCAAAATTACCAATCTACCTTTATTTGAAACTCACTTTTTGAGGACAAATATGTCATTTCAAATTATTCTATTTCACTTTTATATTTTTTTGTGGGTCCCACTTTTTTACATCATCTCTCAACCTTTTAATCTCACATTTAAAACTCATTTTTCTATTTCAACTATCAACTATCATCAACTATCACTTTATACAAAATAACCACGACCAAAACTCACTTTTTGAAGACAAATATGTCATTTCTAATTATTTTATTTCACTTTTAATTTTTGTGGGTCTCACTTTCTCTTAATCTTTTAATCTCATATTTAAAACTCTTTTCTCTTTCCTTTTCAACTATCAATTATCAACTATAACTTTAATAAATCTATAATTTTTTTAATCAAATACTCACTTTTCTTTCTCCTATTTAACATTAATAATCAATCAACTATCAACTATCATCAACTATATCTTTAATAATAATAATAATAATAATAATAATAATAATAATAATAATAATAAATATATCTTTAATTAAAACAACCACTACTAAAATTACCAAAGTACCCTTATCTAAAACCAATTTTTTGAGGACAAATATGTCAATTCCCAATTATTTAATCTCACTTTTTATATTTTGTGGGTCTCACTTTTTCACATCATCTCTTAACTTTTTTATCTCACATTTAAAACACATTTTTCTATTTCCTCCCTCACTCTTATCTTTCTCAATTTTTTCTTTATCTCTCTCCCTTCTATTCCCCCTCTTACTCTCTTCAAATTTCTAATTTTATTATTCTATTTTTGAGTTATAACGGGAAAATGTTACATGTTGGTATAATTTTGTTACTGATAAAATAAATTTCGTGTTATTCACCACGGGGTTGCATTATTACTACATGATTGGTAATTACCTAACAATTACAAATGTCAATTGAAGAAAATATTCTAAAGTTATGAAACTTCACAATACACTACTTTGATTTCATCTACATGTCTCCTTCTTTTTAATATTCCATTTTCTCCATCGATAAGTTTTATTTAGTCTTTACGGAAATATTACAATTTGGAAAATTTGAACTTTAATACAATTTTGTTTTCTAATTACTACGGAAAATATTACATATTGTTAGTAAATATTTACGGGGTAATGTTCGAACTAACTCAATTACTATTTGAAACTTTTTGTTTATCTACTTTCAATTAGTATTGATTTTCACGGGGTAATGTTCAGACTAATTAAATTATGTCTAAGTCTATTAATAAAAATAACACGACAACACTCGTGCGTATGCACGGGTATACTGCTAGTATCTATCTATCTATTTATACAAATAAACAACTTACAAAATTACAATTTTAGACATCTTACTTTTTTGACACTTCACCACTTTAATGCACTTTCTTCTCACTCCCATTTTTTTTTAACTTTCCCCTCTTTTTTTTTTCAAATTTCGAAATCCAAATCAAATCAAATGTACTAATAAACTAAAATAATCAATTTAAACTATGAGATAACTGCACTAATGTATAAAAACACGGGATAACTTCACTGATATATATAAAAAAACACGATATTAATATGGAGAAAGAAAGGAAAACTTAATAACTATTTCAACTATTGTGACGTGACCGTAGCGGATCATGGTCCGCACTTGTCCTACTTGGCATGTTGTATGTCATTGAAATCGGAGTAAGATGCTTTCTTCACGTCAAAAAAGAAAGAAAGAAAAAATGCTTTCCTTGTTTTGTTACGATGAGTAGGGGTGGACAACATCATTCAACCCGTCCGCAACCCGACCAAACCGACACAAAAATTATTGTTTCGGGAGTGTAAGTGGGAACCGAACCCGTCCAGTAGATATCAAATGGTCATTTACGGTTTAAAATGGTCGGTCCCGGATCTTAATATTGTAACCGTTATTACCCAAAACCGACCGAATATATCTAATCACTCTGCACTCCTAGTCTACTCCTACTTACTTTTTCATCTACTAACCATTATTTATTTATTCTTTTCCTAAAACTTTTCAGTTTCTTCACTGACACACTCAAGCTATCAACAGTATTAAATACTTTTTACATCTAAGTCACTCTGCCACACACGTAAACCAAAAACACTAGTAAATCATTTTTTATATTTGTTTATTTTATGTATAGTACAGCTGCGTCTTCTTCCTCAAATCGTTTTCACCATTTCTGAACTTTTAAGCTTCTTTCTCTGCAGGTCCGTTTTTTGCTTGCTTTCTTTGATTTTTCTCTCAAACCGCCTCTCACCGACCGGAAAATCCGCATAAACCGTGAAACTGAACCCGTTGAAACCGAACCCGTTGAAACCGAATAAAAGTTTGGGTTAGTGTGGGCCTTATGATATCAACCGTGGATAAGGTCGGATGGACACTTTTGAGCCCGAACCCGTCCATATCCGACCGATATCCAGCCCTAACGATGAGGGATCATCTAAAGCAAAAAAACAAAATTGTTTAAAAATATCTTACAAAGACCGCATATACAATGACCCAAATATTGGATAATATTAATTAATAAGCATTGAATAAAGTAGCCAAAAGCGATCTTATCGATACAAATTTAATCTAATCTAATCTAATATTTATTTGTACAAACAAACCTCTTATAAATAGATATAAATAGATATTAGATTCATAAGAGGTTTGTTTGTATAAATAGATATTAGATTACCAATTTATATATCTTATTAACATGATACATATATTATTTAAAGGTAAAAGTGTCATTACTCACTCTTTCTCATTTTTCTTCTTACACTCTCTTTCTTACTTTTTTCACTTTATTCTTACACTCTCTTTCTTCCTTTTTTCTCTTCTTACACTATTTTTCCTCCTTTTCACTTTTCTCCTACACTCTTTTTCTTCCTTTTTCCATTTTACTTTTCCCATAAACAATTATTTCTTTCCCTTATCACTTCACAGTAAAAAAAAGTTATCACCTTAAAATTTTAATTTTTCTCTGCAAAATCGGTTTACACTCTTATTGAAAATCTATTATCATCTCTTATTGATAATCTACTATCTATCTTTTACTATCTGTTATAATCTACTAATCAACTAAAATAATCAATTGAAACTACGAGATAGCTGCAATAATATATTAAAAAAACACGGGATAACTGCACTAATATATAAAAAAGACGAGATTATTATTTGTCATTGATAATTAAATTTTTTGAAGACTACTACTACAAACCTACTATCTAAAAAATAAGAAGACTTAATGACTATTTAAACTACTAATTAATATTTAAAATAATATTTATTATTAATAATCTACTATCTAACTTTTACTATGTACTATAAGCTACTAATCAACTAAAATAATCAAATGAAACTATGAGATAACTGCACTGATATATATAAAAAACACGGGATAACTGAAGTGATATATAAAAAACACGGGATTCATATTTGCCATTGATAATTATAATTTTTGAAGACTACTATAAACGCACTATCTAAAAATACAAGAAGACTTAATGTCTAATTAAACTGATTAATATTTAAAACATATGTGACAAATATTTTTCACTAATACCTAAAAAATGACAATTGTCACTGATATATTAAAAACACGGGATAAATATTTCTTATTTATAATCTACTATTCATTGTTTACTATCTACTATAATCTACTAATCCACTAGAATAATCAATCGAAACTACAAGATAACTACAATGATATATAAAAACATGGGATAAGCCGAACTAATGTATAAAAACACAGATTAATATTTGTCATTAATAATTAAAATTTGTGAAGACTACTATAAACCTAGCTACTATCTAAAAAATAAGAAGATTTAATGACTATTCAAACTACTGATTAATATTCAAAACAAATATTTCTTATTGATAATCTACTATCTCTCTTTTACTATCTACTTGTTTACGGTGAAATTTGGTAAACAACCGCTGGTCTGAATTAATTACTTGCGAGATCAACCAGTGAATCTCAGGACATATTGTGCTTAAGATCTTATATGATTAGTAGTAGGAAATTGGTGTTCTTCGCGCAACCGAACAAAAGGAAACAAAAGAAACAAAGAATTGCCTTGAACGCCAAGGAATTCGTGAAAGGAAAATAAAATAAAAGGCAATTGGAAATTCAAAGAAAAGAACTTAAATTGCAAGGAAATATAAAGAGTTGGTGCACAGATCCATACATTCGCTTCTTGTGCTCAGTTTTCTCTAGCGTTGGAAGTTTGAGCGTCAGAAATTGTATGTTGGGATTGTGACCCGTTTTCCATATGGAAAACTAGTATATATACTGAGGAGAAACAAAGTAATCAACAATTTGAATTCAAAAACAATAATCGATCAAATAAAGCGCCCGTTAGCCGACAACGTGAAAATCACGCCCCTCGACCGCATCTTCAACACACAGTTCGACGGTGTCTCCCTTGCGCGAAATCACTTCTAACTCTTGGTTCTTCGTCGAATCGTAGCCCTCATCTATTCGCTCTTCGCCAAGTCCTTGTGATGGTCGAAAACTATCTTTGAGCGTCGAAGGCCATCAATCTTCTCTTCAAAGCATCTAAGTCTACCTTATTGACTGCATTTATTTAGCCTGTTGAAAATACAGGCTAACAAATTGCCCCCCAAAAATGTCATTTTCGACTGAGGCGTGAGCAAAGGTAGAAAATGATGTTTTTTGACCTCTCTTCGACAACTCTCTATCAAATAATATAACGCTCACTTTTTAACTTTGAAAAGACACTTACTTTTCTCGTGTACGATTACTTGAGTGCGCCGTCGTTTTTTTATGATCGTGCTTTACCATTGGTAATCGTGAGAGAAAACTTGCGTTTTTCACGAGGTTTGATATAAACCTTCTTAAGAAGTTGATTTTTCCCAACAGAGATTGCAATTCCTTTTTTTGTTGTAGGAGCCTTTGTTTCAAGATAGCCTTTGTCTTGTTTTCATGGATTTCAATGCCTTTTTTGTGCACAACAAAACCGAGGAAGTCACCTACACGAACACAAAAGGCACATTTGACTGGATTCATTTTCAATCCATATTTTCTCATTCTTTCGAATGATTGTCGAAGATGGTCTAAATAACCACTTTCTGTTGACGATTTAACAACAATATCATCTATGTATATCTGCATAAATTTTTCTATGAGATCATGAAACATAGAATTCATTGCTCGTTGGTATGTCGCCCCAGCATTTTTTAGCCCGAATAGCATTACTACCCATTCATAAACCCCCAATGCCCCAGGACATCTAAATGCTGTCTTTGAAACATCCTCTTCAGCAATATAGATTTGATTATATCCTGAATATCCGTCTAGCATACTCAAATATTCAAATCCTGCTGCTGAATCAATCAACATTTCTGCCACTGGCATAGGATATTCATCTTTTGGTGTAGCATTATTTAGGTCTCTAAAATCTATACAGACTCTAAGAGTCCCATTTTTCTTAATAACAGGAACAATATTTGCTAGCCAATCAACATACCTTGTTGTTCTTATGAACTTGCTTTTGAGGAGTCTTTCGATTTCTTCTTTAATCTTTGCCAAGATCTGAGGTGCAAATCTTCTTGGTGTCTGCTTGATTGGTTTCTTTTCTGGTTGAATTGGTAGCCTTAGTTCTACCACTTCATGACTTAAACCTGGCATCTCATGATAATCCCAAGCAAAGCAATCCTTGTATTCTCTCAAAAGCTCTATGATTTTCCTTCTGAAATCTTTATCAATCTTGGCACTGATGAATGTTGGCCTTTTGATGGTGCCATCTCCCAAGTCGATCTCTTACATGGGATCTTGTGCCTTCATCTTCTCTGTTGAAAACATTGGATCTTTTTCAAAGCTTAAGGGTTCATCATCATAAATGCAATCCAATTTTTGATCCTCTATCCTGTTATCAACTGGCCGATTTGATGTATTTTCTTTGACCACATTTTGTTATACTTTGGCCTCTAAAGCCATGTTCTTCTTGCTCTCGGCTATGTAAGCCGTAATTCCCTCCCATGTACTGGGTGTAGTCATCATAAAACAATTTATGGACCATCCCACCCTGTGGGTTTGACATAACCCTTTGGGCAGCTTGACTCACCGATTACCTCTCTCTGCCAAATGAAACCATGTTGGGGGTGCAGGTCAAGTGATTCATAGACATCACCTTCTGGCATATAAGCACATGTGGATGGTGTACATGGTGCAATAGTAGCCAATTGCTTGTCGAATGTCTTCTTGGAAATGTGATCAACCTCTGCTAGGAAATAACTCTGATCTCCTTCTACATTTTCTACAAGTCCATCTTCTCTCCATATGGCAATTCTTTGGTGCAATGTTGAAGGCACTGCGCCCACACCATGGATCCATTCTCTGCAGAGCAGCAAGTTGAAATTTGCTTTGGTTGGAATCACCATAAACAAGGTGAGCCTTTTGACACTTTGCCAACCACAAGCTCTACCTCAGCGCTCAAGAGAGAGTACCTTGATTTTCCTTCATAGTTAGTCAACACTATGTTGTGAGGCCTCAAATCAATTTCTGATTTACCAATGTTTGGTAGCATACACTGAGGCATCAGGTTTACAGCAGCCCCACCATCAACCAACACTTTGTTGACGCCCACATTGTTGACCTTTGCTTGGATAAACAAAGGTTTAAGATGGTACTTCATTCCACCATCTGGTCTCTCAAACTTAGCTGTCTGCTCTTCTATGCACCCATTGTTAAGGACATAATAGCAAACTGGCTTATGTTTCGTCATATCTTCATCGAACTCTCCTATGACCTCATTCACATCAGATACCATATCAAACTCAATAGGGAGTATTGAGACCACACTACACAGGACACTAAAGTCTGGTTCAGAATCAGAAAAACCAGACCCTACGTCTTCATCTAAATCGAAGCCCTCTTTGTCATTATGAGCTTTCTCAATACTCAAACCTTCTTTGACAACTGACAATGGAGGAAAAATCCTTTCTATTTGCTGGCTTCCTTTGCACTTCAACCTTAGATTCTATTTGCTTACCCTTTTTGCTATGTGCAGGATTTACCTTTGTTGTCACTATAGTTTTCTTTTGGCGTTGATACCTGCACCATTGTGTTCTAGTCATGGGATTCTTGCCTTTGTAGTTGTTGTTGAATGCATACTTCTTTGACCCTGCAGCTTTGTTCTGACTAGCGCCACTTGAACTTCCTCTTTCCTTTGTAGAGACGTAACCCACGTTTCTTTTTCCTGTAGGTACCCATTTCTCCACAGAAGACCTTGGATGAACCCACTTCCCAATTGGGGCGGTGCTTGGTGGTACATAAGTCTTAATTTGAAATTTTGTGGTCGCTTTGTCGGCACCACTTTGTAAGGAATTCCTCTGTTGTTGAAGTTGAACTTAGGCCTCTTGTCGACCCATTTTCCTTTTCTTTTCAACTGAGGGACAAAACCTTCCAAACTCTTAGCAGCTTCCTTATCAAACACAGAACTACACCTTGGGCATAGCATGACTTCATGATTGTTGATCTTGCAATGGTTAAGGAAATCAACGAGTTCCTCCTCACCCTACTGGGTAAACCACTTGCATTTTTCATTGTATTTGTCTTGATGACCACTTCGACATCGACTTTTGGAATGTCAAGAGCTACTTTAACACCATTCTTTGGTAGTGGCAACCCCCACACCGACCATATGAATCTCAAAAGGTTCAGCATAAAAGGCATCCGCCGATGGAAGAGGATCAGTATCTATCTTCATTGGAGGCTTTGAATTATCTCCAAACTTCAGTCTTCCTTCGTTTAGTGCTTTCTGAACTAGATCCCTAAAAAGAACACATTGAGAAGTGTTATGGCCTAAATAATTATGATATTTGCAATAACCTCTTTTCTTTTGTTGTTCTAATGGTGGTATCTTTAGGCCCTTAGGGACTATTAACTGACCATCAGCAACTAATAGATCAAATATTTGATCACATTTTGAAACATCGAAATAGTAAGTTTTTGCAACAAATCTATCATTTTTTGGTTCCACAGGATTTTTCCCGTCTGAAGGCTTTAACACTTTACAAGCATAAGGAGGTCCAGGCTTTAATTCAGCGACGTTAACCTCCTCTTCGACTTCCCCATAAGAAATGTCGAACTCTTGGTCACTATCATGTTGTTCAACATAAGCGACCTTTTCTTTCTTGTTGAACTTGTTAGTTCTAGTTTTTTCAGCTTTTAAACTTTCAACATGTCGAACTCAATCAGCAAGTTGTGCCATGTCTCTCAGGTGGGAAGTATCTAACTTCTTTCTTATAGAATAATCTAATCCACCCGCAGCCATTTCGACTAACTCATGTTCAGGCACTTGAGTAAAGCACCTCGCCTTGAGAAGTCTAAACCTATTGAGATAATCATCAATAGACTCGGCCACTTTGCGTCGAACGGCTAATTCTTTAAGGCTAATTTTTGGTAGCCCATATAAAATGCTCATGGAATGCTTTTTCTAACTGCCCCCAGTTAAATATGGAATGTGGGGAAAGCGTAGTAAACCACGTGAAAGCATTTTTGTTAGAGAATTTGGAAAACACTTAAGTCTTAAATTCTCATTATGAGCCAAATCCCCACTTTCGGTTAGATAACGGGCAACGTGTTCGACAGTTGATTCGCTAGTTTCTCCAGCAAATTTTGTGAACTTTGGAATTTTCCATCCTCTAGGCAGTTCAGTTTGTAGCACATTTTCTGACAAAGGTGAAATAAAATTAGGCCTATGCAGCCTAAGTTCGAACCCATTCATTGCTAGAATCGTTTTGACAAGGTTGGTCAAGTTATTACGAAGACCAAAATTATTTTGTTGCACTTGTCTAACTACTTCACAAGATTTTGACCCTATTAACCAAGACTACATGAGGATCACTTGGCTTCCCTTGCCACGAGTCGTTCAATAATAGCCATTGGATGTGCACAGTTTCATCGGAACTTCACCATGCCTATTTAGTTGAATTTGTGGCACAAGTTGGTTTTGCACTGGTGGAGTACCAAAGAAGTCTGCAATTCTACCCATTTGGTTAGCCAACATTTGGTAACTCTGGTTTGTGTTCTGAATCAACGGGTTAAACACAGTGCCTATCTGTTGAGTTAACATGTTAACCATGTCATGATTACTATCATCCATCTGTTGTCTAAGTGCCAACAATGATGATGTAGTTAAAGCAGGTTGAGCATTTCGACCAAAAACACTCTCTGGAGAACCATGTATTGGGGAGAAAGTGGTTCCCATTGTATCTGTGTATGTTGACATGTTTGTTTGAAGGCCTGCCATCATAGCCGTTGGCATACCATATGGATAACCTCTAAACTTTGAAAGATTTTGAAACCGTGTGTCGAATGAACTTCCAACCATAGGATTTACCATTACGGGGTTCGTTGATGAACCCATTACTAATCTGATTGTGATATTGCTGCAACACTTGACACATACACAGGAGCGGTTACCCATCCCAGGTGTCAAAGCAGCATAGGAGCAGTTACTCCTACAACGGTTGCAGTGTTAGCATCACCTTGTGACACTTGTTCTTGAGAATTCATGGATTTTGTGCATTTGATGTTAAGGCATTGTTTGAACTGAGCGTGTCATTGTAGAAATTGTTTTTCCACTTCTCAAATGCATAAACTGACCCAAGAATTATTCGGATATGGAAAGATTTAGCTGTCCGGTCCCACTCATGCCAATTTGTTTACGGTGAAATTTGGTAAACAACCGGCTGATCTGAATTAATTACTTGCGACATCAACCAGCTTAATCTCGGGACATATTGTGCTTAAGATCTTATATGATTAGTAGTAGGAAATTGGTGTTCTTCGCGCAACCGAACAAAAGGAAACAAAAGAAACAAAGAATTGCCTTGAACGCCAAGGAATTCGTGAAAGGAAAATAAAATAAAAGGCAATTGGAAATTCAAAGAAAAGAACTTAAATTGCAAGGAAATATAAAGAGTTGGTGCAGATCCATACATTCGCTTCTTGTGCTCGATTTTCTCTAGCTATTTGGAAGTTTGAGCGTAAGAAATTGTATGTTGGGATTGTGACCCGTTTTCCATATGGAAAACTAGTATATATACAGGGAGTGAAACAAAGTAACTGAACAATTTGAATTCAAAAACAATAACTGATCAAATAAACTGCCCAGTGCTTCGACAACGTGAAAATCACGCCCTTCGACCGCATCTTCAACACACAGTTCGACGGTGTCTCCCTTGCGCGAAATCACTTCTAACTCTTGGTTCTTCGTCAAATCGTAGCCCTCATCTCTTCGCTCTTCGCCAAGTCCCTGTGATGGTCGAAAACTATCTTTGAGCGTCGAAGGCCATCAATCTTCTCTTCAAAGCATCTAAGTCAACCTTATTGACTGCATTTATTTAGCCTGTTGAAAATACAGGCTAACACTACTATAATCTACTAATCAACTAAAATAACAATTGAAACTACGAGATAACTGCACTGATATATAAAAAAATACGAGATTAATATTTGTCATTGATGATTAAAAATGACAAATAATTGTCACTAATACCTAAGAAATGATTGCACTGATGATTTAAACACGAGATAACTGGACTGATAATTTAAAACACACGTGACAAATATTTGTCACTAATACCTAAAAATGACAAATAATTGTCACAGGATAAATATTTCTTATTGATAATCTAATATCTATCTTTTACTATCTACTATAATATACTAATAAACTCAAATAATCAATTGAGACTATGAGATAATTGCACTAATACATAAGAAAACACGGATAACTTTGTTGATATATATAAAAAAATACGGGGATACCTACAAATTTATATATATATATATATATATATATATATATATATATATATATATATATATATATATATATATATATATATATATATATATATATATATATATATATATATATATACACACAGGATAAATAAATGTGATATATAAAAAAACACGGAATAAATGAATAGATTGTTTTTAAATGATACTTTTATATTTTTAGATTTTAATATTTATTTATTTTTTATTTGAAACTCTTTTTTTATCTACTTTAATTTTGTCTTTATTTTCACGAGGTAATGTTCAGACTATTTAAATACTGTCTAAGTTCATTCATAAAAAGAACAAGACAGCACCCCGTGCGTATGCACGGGTATCCTACTGGTTTTTAGTCTTCAAATCAATGGTTGTTAGTGTGCTTATATATTATTATTTTTGGTTACGATGTTTTTGGTGCGCAGTTTCCATTGACTTTGTCGATAATTAATCTACGCCAGAGTTAGTGTGCTTATTATACTCTCAAGTCTCTAGTGCTCGATGAGTAAATTGGTTTTTTGCCTTTTTTTGGGGATTAAAATAATATGAATTATTAAATTAAAATTTACACTAGATTCCACCAAATTAATTGGTGTAAATTATCGAGTTCTTATTTAATTATTGCATTCCACTAGTGATATCAACCGAACTACGTAATTATTTGGCTAAATTACTGTTTTGGTCCTTTATCTTTGGCCTTGATTTTATTTTGGTCCTTTATCTTTTTTTTTTTCTCGTTTTGGTCCCTCATGTTTCATTTTTGTGTCAATTTGGTCCATTTTTGTAGTTTTTCGTCCATGACCTTAACGGACGCCATGCCACTGCGATTAGCTTCGACGTGGCGTCTTAGTTGTCAAATCTGATGTGTCACTCATTTAATGACATGGCAAACAGGGACCAAATTGAAACTAAAATAAAACATAAGGGACCAAATTGACACAAAAAACAAAAAAACACTAAAAATGAAATAAATAAGTTAACGCATCAAAAAACAAAACTGGAAAAACAAAATTCATCTTCTGGAAACAAAATTCATCTTCCTCATCTTCCTCCACCCACCCACCCACCCACCATCATCATCATCACCATCTTCCTCCCATGAATCAAAAAACAAAACCCAAAATCACTCTCATCTTCCTCCCACCCACCCACCCACCCCCTCATCATCATCACCATCTTCTAGAAACAAAATTCAAGATCTGGAAAAATAAAAACTCATCTTCTGGAAACAAAATTCGAATCTAATGATAAACAAAAAATGCAAGAAACAGATCTGGAAATGCAAGAACGATCGGAAACACACCTTCCATTTCGATTTCGTTTCTAAATTCGAGAAATATAAATCTAAAAAATTGAATCAAAGCAAAATCGTTTCTAAATCTACACGAAAATCGAATCTGGAAATGCATTTTTCAAATCTGAAAAATCGAATCTGAACTGCAGATTCGTTGATGATGTTTATGAATTGCAAGTTCGTTCTTGGTGATTTGGGTTTCGATTCAAAAATCCCCAATCCCTAAACCTTCACATTCGTTTTCGTTTTGACTCGTTTTGTGAATCGTTTCTGACCCGTGAGCAATTAATCATCTTCGTCGTTCCATATCTGTTTTGACTCGTGTTTTTTAATCATCCTCTTCTTCGACCCATTTTTCGTTTTAACTCGTTTTCTTCTCACAGATTCAATTTTGGGGTTTTCTGGATTTGTGCAGATTCGAATTTTGGGTTTCTGTTGCTGTTGGAAATGATTCGGTACTTGAAAAGATGAAACAAGATTCATTCTGATTTAATTTTCAAATGATGTTTCAGATTTTCTTTTTCATTTTAATGTCTTTTCTTTTTTGAAATGATTTTTGTTTTCTAATTTTAATTGTTAAAAAACCTTTAGCTTATGTGTAAATTATTTTAGATTTAAATAAAACATTAAAATGCCAACTCAATTAATGAGTCCACGTCAGACGGACGCCACGTTAGCAGTTAACTGCCAGCGTGGCGTCCGTTAAGGTCATAGACAGAAAACTACAAAAAATGACCAAATTGACACAAAACTGAAACATAAAGGACCAAAACGAGAAAAAAAAAAAAGATAAATGACCAAAATGAAATCGAGGCCAAAGATAAAGGACCAAAACAGTAATTTAGCCTAATTATTTTAAGACTAAAGTACTCAATTAAGTAAAAAGTATATTGTTTCTTATCTTCGTAATAACTGTATATCATTTTTTCTTCCGGTGAATAACTGTACGACTATTACCATATGTCTGGGATTTTATGTTGCTGTTTAGTGTTGAAGTTGTGACTTTTTGGTCTGTTGTTGATATATATATATATATATATATATATATATATATATATATATATATATACTAGTATAATTAACCAGTCTTGACAGTAATAAATTCATTTGTTTAGACAATCAGTAAGATAATTACTTCAACTATTTTAAATATTTGTATAATAGTAAGAAATTAAATTTAGATTTATATATATATATATATATATATATATATATATATATATATTATAATTTTGAGATCCCGTGAAATCAAATAATACTTTAGTAGTGACAACCCATAAATAAAAATACTTTAACAACTACATAAGTACTAAGCAAATAATACTTTAGTAGTGACAACCACAGTGTATATAATTTCAGGGGTATTTTCATATTGTGATGTTATTACAACAAGAATTACTTATAAGTATCATACGGTCTAAAATAGTATTAGTAAATAGTAACTTACAAATATATAGCAAATATACCTTTGCATAAGGACATGTAGCTTGCTTTTGACTAAGCTGATTGACGTTGACAACCGTAGGATCAATGTTATCTGTCATCTTGTTTGTTCTCTCTACTTGTTTTCTAAGTGCACCGTAGTGAATAGAAGAATATTAAGCACAAACGTTGTAAACTACAAATATACTAATCGATCAAAGTTGTATATTGATTCTAATAGTATGTGCATCAAGCAAAATACAAAAATATGTGACAAACATTTTTAATATATAACATTATTTATAAGATGAGAATTAAAAAAGGTTGAAATGGATAAAATTACTCATATTTAATATTGAACTTTTATGTTGGCAAGGATTTTCGTCTAGTCCCCCCTTCGCTTTTCTCTGTTTTTTTATTTTTTTATTAATAAATTCGAGCAATCTGTCCATTTGTTAAAAAAAACTCATATTTAATAATATTCTAGTTAGTAAATATATAGAATAAAATCTATGGAATGTGATACAAAATATTAGATGGTAAATAAATATAATATATAAATGTAATATATAATATACATGTATCAAAAGAAATAATAAATAGATATAAAAAGTAGGTAAAAAGTTTTGCAATAAAAGAAATAATAGGATAAACATATATTATGTAATATGCTTTAATAACATGAAATTGTGGTAGCTCAAATGGTCAGCGTTAGGAGGTGACAGCGTGGGGGAATAAGTTCAATCCCCAGCTTCTACTTTTTTGTGATATATTTCGAAATAACATGCTGAGGTAGATTAAAATTGTGATGATGTCATTATTAACATGGATGCATATATATATATATATATATATATATATATATATATATATATATATATATATATATATATATATATATATATATATATATATATATATATATATATATATATATACATACTAAATATTGCTGTTTAAAAAAACCATTACCATATGTCAATTATGACAAAGTGCCACATACTAGTCACACTTACTAAAAATATTATTTTAAATAATTGTTTTTTGTAATTTTAATTAAACTTTTACTAATATTACTCTCTAATTAATACTATGAGCATCACTCCCAAAACATTATCATCTACTTTGCATGTATGATGGTGGTGAATACACCAATTATTAATCAGGTTAGTTACATAAAATTGTTCTTTTTTTTCTTATTCCTTTTACACTTTTTTCTTAATATGTGCAAAATCTCAAAAACAACAATTAAAATGAAACAGAGGGAGTAAAATAAAAAGAGTGGCAACATAGGTTCTATAAAAAGACTTTATATAAAAAGACTTGTAACCAGTGTTATCAAACCCGGACCGACCGGGTCGGTCGTACCGGTCGGACCGTGACCCGCGCCTGAGTATGGCTCGGTTCACACGTTGGATCGGACATGCAGTTGACCCGCGTTGGCCTGTGATGACGTCATCGACCCGCGCCTTTGACCCGGTCCAACTCGAGTCAACTCGACCTTGACTCGGTCAAATCAACTTGTTGACCGAAAATTATTTAGCAAAATTGCTTGCACAGGTGTTGAACCCGATCTGCAGTGCCTAAGATGCAAGTTGTAACTTGTAACCAATTGAAACGTAACTTGATGTGTTGGTACATTGACAAAGATATATTATACTTAAGTCATTCATTTTTTCTCATTTTTGTTAAAAAACCCTTTTAATCTATTAATTATATTTAATTATTATTTACTTTTATACTTGCATACATGTGTTATTATATTTGTATTGCGCTTATATCTTATTTAATATCTAATAATTTGTATCATATTCCATAAATTTTAGATTCTATATATAATTGAGTATGAATAATTATTCATTTTAAAATTTATATCAATATTCATATTGAAAATTGGAAATATTGACATACAATATTAGATATTTCATTAGTTTTTAGTACGTCACGGGTCATGCGGGCCAACTAGTGACCCTTCGATCTGACCATTGACCCAATGACCCAGTGACCTGCTCGGGTCGATCACCGGTTCGATTTTAATAACATTGCTTTTAACAAGAAGTCACCAACCAAACCATACCAACAACTTTTAACTAGCTGCAGATAGCCATAGTAAACTCATTATCTCTTTTCATTCCAAACATGACAATCGGTGTTTTCCTGTCACCTCTTCATATATTGTATTGGATATTTATGTTTGCTTTGTTTGGGTTTTTGATTACAAAAAGCCAAAGCAAGAAGCTGGCCAAGACAACAAAAGCCAAAGTCAAACCACCCCCAGGTCCGAAAGACCGAAACCATGGCCTATAGTTGGTAATCTTCCTGAAATGCTTGCAAACAGGCCTACATATAAATGGAACTAGGGTTTCACTGCTCTCACTCTATCTGAGTGATTGAAGCTTCTTCTCCCATCGCTTGAAGCTTCTTATTTCTTCTTTCTTCTTCTATGCTTCACCGGAACTAGGGTTTCACTACTCTCACTCTATCTAAGTGATTGAAGCTACGAAACTCTACGTTTCTGGCCGATGATGATAATGGTGATGATGAACTACGCAAACCAACTATTTGCGAGTCTAAACCACGCTTCTGAGGTCACGCACAACTTACACTTGTTCGTAACTTGATCTTGCTACTATCGTGAGTTTGATTCACTCAAACTCACTCTAATAGCTCGATAATCCTTGATTTCACACTAATCTGCATTTCCAATTTTAGTTTTTCCCCAATTTGAAACCCTAATTCAAAGACTTGTGTGTTTGTAGGTAATGATGATAGGGTTTTGCTTCGCATCATTGCTTTGTCTGAAGGTAAACCACCAAGTTTCACTTTAATTTCCGGATTATTGTGATACTTAGTTCAAAAGCGTATGTCTCAAATTTCTTTCTTTACTTGCATGCCTTGTGTTCTTGAGTGGGTTTCACATTTCGTTGATTTAACACCGTGAAATCACCCAACAGAAACTTTTGAATGAAGGTAATGACTTCCTTCACTCTCCTTCTGTTTCTCCTTTATCTTTTACCTACACACAAACCCTAACCTTCCCAAGTATCTGTTTGTATGGGTAAAATTGATGCTAATATGGATCTTGCAATGTTCAACACCCATTGAGCAACTACAAGAACAAAACACGTAAAACCCTTTGAATAGGTTAAAATTCAACACCCCTTAATGTAGAAAACCTAAGTTAGTTTAGTGAAACCACTTAGCGTAGACTTAGGTTAGAGAGAACTAAACATCCGAACAAGCCTGCCGGGATAGCCACTAGAATAAGATTCCTTAGAACAAGCCTCTAAGGATTAACTTTTAGATGTTGCCTTTTTTACTTAAAAGGCAACAAGACCCATCTCTCTCTTCTAAGCCTTACAAAAGTTTCTCCTTTGAGAACTTTTGTAAACATATCACCAATTGTTTTTGTGTTGAAGCAATATTCAACACTTAGCCTACCATTAGTCACTTGCTCCTTCAAATAATGGAACATCGCTTCAATGTGCTTGGTTCTTCCATGGGAGCCAAGATTCTTAGCCAAATTTAGGGCTGATTTGTTGTCTATCATAAGTGTTGGAGGTTGAGTCAAGACAACCTGTAACTCCTTGAGTAATGCCTCGAGCCAGTGCTGCTGAGTTCTTTGCTCCACAACTGCAACATACTCTACCTCACAAGAGGACGGAGAAACAACATTTTGTTTCTTGGAGCTCCATGAAATGGGGCTCCTTGAAACTTAAACAAATACCTGAGAATACTTCTTACATCCCAATTGGTCACCACACCAATCAAATCGAGAAAAACCAAGTAGAATATTTTTCCTAAGTTAGAACCCTTAGGAAAAATATCCCATAGTTAGTAGAACCTAAAATATAACGTAGAATTCTCTTAGTGGCATTTAAGTATACTGTTTGGGTTCATTCATGAACATCTTTGGTCATTCCCATTGCAAAATAGTATATCAGATCAGAGCTGGCATAAGTATCTCAAGGACCCTACTAGTTTCTGCTTGCCTCGCAAAACACAAAAACAAGACATAAAAGCAAAACATGAATTTCCAATGAACCCAAAGAATGCAAAGTCATAAGAGAGATGCTTTTCCTACGATTCAAGGAGAATGACATTCGGAGATAGCACTTATTTACAATCAAGGAAAACAAGAGGTAAGAGCACTAACTAGTGAATAATAAGTGATGAGTCCTCACAGGATTTATATAAGTAATGCTCTCGATCACTCAGTGTCTAGGCTTGTGTTTACTCTCATATATATCATAAGCACATCAATGAAAGTTAGCACTACCATATGCTTGACAAGCTTCTAACATCCACACTTAAGAACACATGCACATAAGATCAAAAGGTCTTTATAAGGGTTGTAATTAATGGGGTCAAGGTCAAGGTGGGATAATCCTAAGGGGGGAACTAAGCTAAGAAGGAATCAAAGAGGATAAAGAAGCAATGGAAATCAATTGTAAAGTGAGCATGAGAGGGTCCAACTTCAACAATATATGACTAACTTCACAATTTTAATACTTCTCTCCATAACTCTCTTCACATAACATTCACTCTCTCTTTGATACAAAAATAAAAGATATATACACTTTCCATTTTTTTTCTTTTTTTCTATTCCTTTTTTGACTTTTTCTTACTTTTTCTATTTTTTTTTTTTTTGAGGAGTATTTTTCTATACAAATGTACTTGCCAAACTTTTCATTGAGAACCCAAGAACCAACCCAAGTGAGAACCACAATTACACAATTTGGATACCCCCACACTTATGGATATGACAATTTTCAAATCAAAGCTCATTCACCCTCTAAGATTGGGTAATATCATTGTTTTTCTCTTTTAGGCTTGTAATGAGTTATAAAATAAAGATTGGGATAAAAAGGCTCAGAGGGGCTTACACAAAGGGATAAATTCAGGGTAGGCTTATTTGGCTAGTAGCTAAAAAAACAGAATTGCCTAGATCATTTCAAACATGCATGTGAACAAGTGTTTCAAGATGAATCAAGTCAAGTTCTAGAGTAACTAACAAACATGAGTGAGTCACACACAACAAATGAGAGGATGGAAAAATGTAATCCATCCATAAAAGGCTCAATTCTCACCAGGACCAATGACTATCACAGATAATGCAATATTTAGTGCTCATACCCAACTTATTATACCAAGACCAACAAGAAATCAATCAAATCATGCCAAAACACCCATGGTCCTATAATAGTTAAAATCACTCACAACTTGTACATACAAAGAATTCGTGGAAAAACATACAACAATTTTTTCTTTTTTTTTTTGTTGTTTGAAAATTAAAACGTAAAAACAAAAGACACACCCCACACTCAAATTACACATTGTCCTCAATGTAAGCAACAAGTATAACTTAAGGATAAGGAAAGAAAACTCCCTCTTGAACATGGAGAACTTGAAGCTTGTGTGTGGTTGGTATTTGCCAAAGAAAGATCGTTTATGGTTAGCGCACAAATGTTTGGTCACCTTCTTCTTCCATACACCCTGAATCAATGGGCTGAGTTGTTGACGTGTTTTCCGCACTTTCTTACTAGGAATGTCCACCAAGGTCCATCTGATACCTTTCCTATGTTCCCTTAGGATTGGCGGTAGCTTTTCCTGTTCAAAGTCTATGTTAGCTGAAATAATCAAAGGCAAATTTTCCCTTCCCTTACAATGTGCGCATTTATAGTTCTCAGGGAGTTGTCTAAGCTCTACAACATGTGGCTGCTCCAAGGAAGCAACAAATACATCCACAACATCATCTATGGAAAGTGTATCAACCTGCAAAATATTTTCAATCTCAACACAAAGAGAAGGATTATCAGAACATGTATAATCAACCAGACCGTCAAGGAACTTCATTTTACAAAGGGAATGCTCTTCCATGGGGTGGTTTTTAGTCATCGCTTCTCTTTGAGGAAAATGGAGTGGTGGTGTGTACTGCTCATCACCAACATACTCAACAACCTTGTTATTTTTCACAGTAACGAATTTAGGTACCTCTAGAGTTTCAACAACATTTCCAGATCTCGAAGTAATAACATTGACATTGGGGGTTTGTGCATTTGGATTAACTAGTGTCTGGGCAGACGTACAGTTCGTTTGAACTTTGGGATTGTATCTGATTCAATGAAGTGGTTAGCTGTTCAAATATTGTCTCCAATTTCTGAAGTGCCAAATCTGTTCTTTGTTGGAATTGGAGATTTTGAACAGCCATCTGTTTAACAAGGTCCTTAAGTGAAGGTTCATATCTAGTAGACATGTTATGAATACCAGAATAAAAGAAAGGAGAACCGCTAAACATAAGGAAAATCAGAAAAATATCAAAATAAATAGAACAAATTGGAAAATTCCAACTATGTCCTAATGCTAAAATTAAGGAAGAAAATAAAAACGAAACAAATCTAATCTAAAAATTTAAAAACAAAAGACTAAAAATCTAATAAAATTAAAAAAAGATACTGCAAATTTTTAGGATATGAAAAATTAAAACAATCGTAGAAGATCACCCGAAAACCGTTTTCTGAGCAATTTTGGATATTTTTGGATTTTTCTGACCAATTTTCGTGAGCAATCGGAGAAGATCACCCGAAACCGTTTTTTTCATCACCACAAGACTTAACAAAGAACCGAGACTCGTGACTGTAACAAAACCTAAAAACACAACGAAAAACACAACCAAAATGTTAGTCCTGTTAGTGGGGTCTTGAAGTTGGTAATTCCAAATTAGAGGTCCACACAGAACGGCGCCAATTTGATCACGGGCCGTACTTCGGTCAAAATAATTAAAAAGATTTAAAATGTAGTACAAGGTGAGTTAACCTTGGTCGCCTCACAAGGACCTCTAACATTAAAGAGGTGAGTTAGCCTTGGTCGTACTCGGTCGAAATAATTTGTTCTTTGAGTGTATGATTATAAAGGCATATGTATTTACATAAATTCTTCTAACATTAAAGAGGTTATTTGGACTCCTCTTCTCCTTACATGATAAAATGCAATGCGATGGTGCCAAAGGGTGTCCCGGTCCAACTACTTGTGGCGGTACTTTAAGAGACAAAAGGGTTGCCATCCTTGGTTGTTTTCCACCTCCATTGACAACAACTATGTCCTTCATGCCGAAATCATTGTGGCTAAGTTGGCTATAGAGATTGCTTTTGTAAAAGGTTTGAAGTTTTGAGGTTAGAATGTGATTCTCAATTAGTGGTCTTTGCTTTCAAGAACTGCAAAATAGTCCCTTAGAAACTTAGAAATAGATGGAATAATTGTTTACACTTGACTAGGAAAATGAATTTTGTTTGCACTCACATTTATAGAGATGGTAATGGCTGCACGATAAGCTTGCAGGTCATGGAACTAAATTAAGTTGTTTTGCTTGGTCGGCTCTAATTCCTAGTTTCATTGCTAAAGATTTTTCCAGTAATAGGTTAGGCTTGCGCGCCTAGCTACATATTTTGATTTTCTCCTTCTTGGACCTAGTGCTCGCTTTTTAGTATCTCAAAATGAATGATAATGGCTTTAGTGCCAATCTCGGTTGGGAAGAGTCATTATAGTGATGTTTTAGCATACCTTTATAGATTATCTTTTATCCTTTCGGTTGTAATTTTGTTTTTGCTCATGGGTTTTGGTCTAGTACCCCCATTTTTTCTCAGATTTTCCTTTTCTATCAATAAATTTTAGGCGAGAATACTCTTTTCCTTCTTGATGTTTTTTCCTTAAGAAGATTTTGCATAAGAAGGCTTTAACGGACTCCACATCCCTTTCTTTTGAAAAAAACTAATAAGTCAATGTTCTTATTAAATAGCAATAACAAAATTATAATATTTTATTTTGCATTTTCCAAATAGTGTTGTTTTAAGTAAATATTCTCAATTTATTTTTGATGATACGTCATCACTTTTTCGATAATAAAGTGTGTGCATAAAAAAATAAGAAGGAAGACTATTTGTATTTATTTTAAAAAATTTGAATGTGAGGAGAAATAGAGATAGAAATCGGTAACTATTAAGCCTGAATCGCCTTTAATAGCCGTTTTGGTGGGAAAAAGTTTTTTCCACCATTTACCAATATACCCCTCATTTTGTAACCCATTATTTACCAATATACCCCCACTCTATATTTTTGGACCGACATACCCCTACTCTATATTTTGTACCCCACCATTTACCAATATACCCCTCATTTTGTAATTCACTTTTAATTAATATACCCCACTCTATATTTTTTGGACCTACATATCCCCACTTTATATATTTTAATTGACATACCCCACACTATATTTTGTGTACCATACCCCCACTCTTTTTTATCCACTTTTGGGGGGGAATTTTTATTCCCACAATTTACCAATATAACCTCATTTTGTACCTCACTGCTTTACCAATATACCCCCACTCTATTTTTTTGGACCGACATACACTGACAAATTTTTTTGGTCCAACACTTTTTTTATCCACTTTTGGTGAGAAAATTTTATTCCCACCATTTACCAATATACCCCTCATTTGTACTTCACCATTTACCAATATACCCTCATTTTGTACTTCACTATTTACTAACATACTTCCACTCTATATTTTTGGACCGACATACCCGACGACATTTTTTTTGTCCAACACTTTTTTAATTATCAAAATTTACCTTCATTTTGTACCCCATCTATTTTACCAATATACCCCCACTCTATATTTTTGGACCGACATTGTTGCCTCATCCACAAAGCGGCTATTGTTGTCTCTTCGTCTTATATATATGTGTTGTGTATTTTATACCCCCTTATAAAATGTTGATGTTTTTTCAAAACTACATCTCAGAGGCCTTACCTTGGAAGAAATGAAAAGTGGGTACTGCTCCAAATCCTCACTTGCAGACCAGAGACCGAAAGCGATGAATGAACATGTAGAATGAGATTTATGATTTGCGATTTTACAGTTGAGGGTTAGGATATACTGCGTCCAAAATGTAGTAGGACGGAGGTGATTACTGTGCCTACGATGTTAGTTTCAAAAATATCAACATTTTATAAGGGGGTATAAAAATACGCAACACACATATATAAGACGAAGAGTAAGCAACAATAGCCCTTGGTGAGATGAGGCAACAATGTTGGTCCAAAAATATAGAGTGGGGGTATATTGTGTAAACAAAGGGTACAAAATGAGGGGTAGATTTTTATAATTAAAAAGTCTTGGGCAAAAAAATTGTTAGGTATGTCGGTCCAAAAATATAGAGAGTGGGGTATATTGGTAAATAGTGAGGTACAAAATGAGGGGTATATTGGTAAATGGTGGGGTACAAATATAGAGTGTGGTATGTCGATCCAAAAAAATATAGAATGAAGATATCATTAGAAAATAACTGCAGACAAAATGGGATGTATTTAGTGGATGGTAATTGGCAAGAAAACTTTTGCCGCCTAAATTGGCTAAAAAGTTGATTGTGTCTTAATATATAGAGGAAACCCATTTTACCCCCTGCTTTTAAAAAAGAAGTTAAAATTTTAATTACCTCAAAAATGTAATTCTTGAATTTTTAATTTTTTTTTTTATTTAAAAGTTTGTATATTAAATTAAGATTTAAAAAGATGTGTTCAAAAGAAGCTAACTCTATATGGAATTGCAACTCAGGAGGAGGAGAATGAGGCATATTCAGATATGACCCATTTGAATGATTGAAATGGCTACTCAAATTATATATATGCCATCTGAGATTTAAATATATTCACTCCAGTTGTGTAGACAACCCAGTGACTATATATAAATGCTGAAGTTATATTCTAAACATTATGTTACATCATTTTTTACTGAGTGTTACATCATTTATATTGTCTTATTTCAATTGGTATCAAACTACATGGCATGTGCAAGGACTATGTCTTTATTTGCCAAATTGTGAACCATGATATAAACCATGAGTTTTGATCATTGATTGTTTTGGAATGATAGTCTTTGCATAGTTGTTACATTTATATTAAGTCATAAGTGTTGATTCTCCTATCTTGATAAGCATACTGAAGTGTTTTTTTCTCATATTGTTTGAATTGGCAGGTGAAATGTTCTGCTTGCATTTTGGAGCGAAAAGAGAAGCCCGTGTGGTTTTATAAAAACAAAACCCACTGATGATGCATCCTAGATGCAATCCACAATACCATACTCCATGCTTACTCAATTAATCATTCCTTTTATCTTGATATGGATGGATCATTTATTCACTGCTTTTCTGAAAAATCCACTCCTACTCCACATGTTTCTGATTATGCTTTCACCTTCTATAGATGCACTTTTTAAATTTCATGACACCTGGAGTGTATGGAGTATGGTATTGATGTGTATGTTGCTCAAAACCACCAGTTTTGGGATCAGGAGCAATGTCACAATTTGAGCAGGAAGAGGCAGCAGAGGCAATGGTGAAGCGGAGGACGGGGATCACAACTAAGAGAGATGCTATTGGCAGGCCTTCGAATAATATTCTGGCAGATTTAGTGGCAGTGTTTAAGACAAGGTGGTGCTGGTATTTTTGGGCAGGTGTACTTTGAATTGAAAGTGTCAACTGGGTCGGGGAAAGAATGGATAGTGAGATAAAGAAAAAGAGAGACCGAAAAATGTGAATTAGAGAACTGGAGATATTCACCACATTGTTTCGACGAAATAAATAAATAAGGCGTTATTTTGAGACTTCAACATTTAATAATTGTATAACAGATATATTTAATCTAATTACCTCACTCCGGTGATTTGTGGGTTTCTTTCTAATTACCTAAGAATTCAATTTTTTTTTCAATTTTTAATATTTTCTAATTACATTTATTTTTTTAATAAAGCATGAAGTAGACGACGGACAACGTAGAGCTTGAAAGAGAGCCTTCGAGTGCAAAGACTTGTAAAAACTGACGCATTTGTAGAAAAGATTCCGGGAGGGCGTGAGTGCAGACTTCTTCTCCGCACACTTTACAGAGGCTCAGAGTCGGCCACAGCTTCGCTCGAACACGTAGAGGCGCGAGAGAGCCCTGGGCAGAGTGCTTAGAGATGCATGAGCTCGAGCTCACCTCAGCAGCCTCACTCAGATGAAAGCAATGGATAAGACCAATTTCGACATGAGTACCATATGCAGACCAACAGGAGTAACCTGTGAGATGTATCATGACGGCTGGGAGGCTTTCTGAGGAGGTTCAGAGGAGGTGGAGGTGAGGAGGAGGTTCTGTGGAGGAGGAGGTTCAGGAGGAGGTCTGTGGAGGAGGAGGTTCGGGAGGAGGTTCACTCACCCCACTGCGGGAGCACACTCTTCTTATATTTACACTCGGATACGCGACCGCATGCCTTGGAGCAGATAGAAGAGCGAGGTAATATTTTAATTTTTTATTTTAATTTTACTTAACAACAATTAAGGAGCCTCTCGTGATAAGAGAGTTACGGCCACCACAAGGAAAGCATGCGCCTTGGATAGTAGAGTGGCCACTACCACGGCGAATAAGATCCCCGACACTTCTCTTCGCATACCAGTAAATCCGCGGTAAGGTTTTACTCCGTAAGTGCTGCAGCCACACCAGAGCCACAGCCCACTAAAGCAGAAGCCACTGTGATCCACCATATCATCAGTGAGTCTGGTCTGCAGACATATGAGTGAGTAGGTGCAGAGAGCAACAGATTGACCCGGATGCCTTAGATGTCGCCTGCTCACCCACTTCACGCGGGCTTATTTTCACTATCATAAAAACATTTCTGACCCATAAGAGTTGTATTTGTACATTATATTTTTTTATGTTGGTCATTTTATATATTTTGGATATATCATATTTCTTAAATCATAAACTGCTCAGATTATATTTCCAAAATAAAACGCTACTTAAATATTAATTTAATATACAACTTTTAAAATATAAATTTCTAATTACCTTTTTGTATAAGAATTTTAAATTTTTCATTTTTATTATGAACCTAATTACTCTTTTATATAATTCCGAAAATTTAATTTGTTAACCTGAATTATCTTATTTCGGCGTAATTCAAAAATTAAATTTTTTTTTTTTTAAAAACGTAGGGTATTATTCGGATTTTTTGAATTATGGGGGGGTATGGCTGATGTTGAGGTACTAAAAATAACACCCAATAAATAATTGCATGATTTGACTTTTTTGGGAGGAGAAAAACAAAAGAATGATTATTTAAAAATAATAATAATTGCAAATATTTGACAATTTTTTGTGCCAGAAAACAAAAGAAAATAATTGAATGATGTGACATATTTAGGGAAAATAATTTGGTTGACTCTATGAGATTTATATATAATAAAGATAGGATTAAGTGCCATGTTAGTTTATTCCCACGTGCCAAATATGTATTTTTTAGTGTATATAAAATAACAAGATTTCAATAATTGCTTCATAAAAGATTAGTGTTCAATTTCGATTTATCGCAGATTCAACTAATTATTGTTTTCCTTCAAAGCCATGCATCCGCATACATTGTATACTCCTACACTTTTATTTCATTACATTTCAGTAGGATATTTTTGTTTTACGCTACTAACTCGCCAAGTGTTATGACTTGCTCACACTTCATCTTTTTATGTTTTTGTGATACCGAATTTGTATTATTTTCGAGATTATCTATTTTATAAAAAAGTTGAGAACGAAAGAATTTTTATTAATCAAATATTACTCGATAATTATTTTACAACCGTCTCCAAAAGATTCGAACTCAAAGACTCGAGAAACAACGCTAATTTTCTTCCATTGAGGTAGCACTTGAAATTAGTATTCTAATAGTACTACTACGTTTTGCCATCAATTAATTTCCAACCACTACTATTATATCATTCTGCCTATTAGTAGACGACTATCCTTTGCATATAGGACGATGTGGTTGTCATGTTCTCTTACTTGGCATCCTCCAAGGTTTTACAAAAATTTAGACTTTCCCAAAAACCCGGATAATAGGAGAAATGTTGTGCATGAGGTGGGCAGTACTGAGTTTAGCGGGTCAAGCAAGCAAATTCACATCTATCTTTTTTTCCTTAATATTTGATTCTCTTTACTAGGTTTTTTTGTATACGACATCGTGGTCGAATTCAATATCGACACGCAAAGATCGTTAAATCTCTTCGTAAGAGGTGCCGTGATATCGCGCTCTTCTAATGCTCGAGAGATTATCTCTCGCAATCGCAGAAAGAGTGAATTCATTGCTTTTTCTTCCTAAATTAGAATTTTTCATGGTCATTGCTCCAAGCTTATACAAAAAATTATCGAAAAGCCTTCAAAATTGTACTAATTCAAAAGCTGACAAAAATACCAAGGGCGTAAGTATATGTAGTATATCGATAATAAATATGTTTCAATTCTTTATAAAATTTGAGTTTATTATTTTTGTCGCCAAAAAATTTCTCAACTTTTGATTTATATAAAATTTTCATATTTAATGCTTTTAATCCATCATGACTTTTAATAACACTTAAATGACTTTTTAATAGTGCTTTTTGTGACATTTTAAGCGCTATTATAAGCCTTCAAGTGCTATTAAAAGTCGCGATTGACTAAAAGTGAAAACCCAAATTTTGGTAGAGACCAAAAGTTAGTAAAATTTTTTGAGGGACTAAAATCAAAAACTCAAATTTTAGAGGAATCAAAAAACATATTTAACCTCTTTATTTTATTAAGACATGTTGGTGTTTTTTATTAAACTTTGAAAAAATACAAGTTGTTAAACCTTTTAGTTCAACTTACTTTATATTTTTTTACTAATAAAAAGATTCATTCATTAAAATTGATTGCATTCATCGATAGCAATATAAATTCAAAATTTTTAGAACCGTAAAGATGATCTTCAAATGTACTCACAACACTCCTATTTAATAGTGTAAAATAGAAAAATACCTACAAATACGATAAAATCAAAGTCACCTAATACTCATGCTCTCCAAACTTGTAATTTTGGATAATCGTATTTTTGTGTCCTATTAATATAGACATGCAAAAGCAACAACTTTAGGAGGCGCTTTAACTATTCCACTATTTATCTAAAGCAAATAACACTAACGTGTTCCTAGCATCAAAACAGGCATGTTATTCAAAGAGCATCTCATATGTTGACTTCCATGTAGCTTTACCCCGCATCTCGAGGCCTCCCATAACCACCTGTCCTCATAAGCCGAGAGAGGCCACAGAACTAGGATTGGACACTAGCTCCCAGGAGCTCTTCTTCCTAAAACAAACAAGGCTCTCTCAAGGTAGCCACACTGTACCTACCCCGCCCCATCAACCCCCCGCACCTCAAGCATCGATGTCTTTTGGTTCGAGATAAAAAAGAGCCTCTGGAATGACTAGCTTTAGGGTTTGGATCCAACCTCACTATCATGCTAAAAGCCATCAAGGGCACAATTCCAACTAATTTCTTGGAAACTCCATCCGAGAACTCCAGTCGAGATCGAGCCTGGGACTCACTCCCACCCTACAAATATCCTTCCACCATAAAGCCAGGAGAAGTACGGTGTCCGAATCAACTCAAATGTGTGTTTCTGGGGAAGTCTACCGCCCCATACATGACTTGAATGGCACGAGTCACAAATGAGTCAGACTCCAAGAGGAGCCACCATCGCTTCTACCCAAAAGGGAAGGATTAAAACCCACTAGGTACTCTTGAATTTCAATTCCGTGATCCTCTTTCGCTTACATAAACATCTAACCACTTCACTACGTGGGATTCTTTTTCCTGCAGTTGGTTCCACCTCTACGTAAGTCCTCAGACTCGAACTACTCTCTTTCTCAATGCGATACCTATTTAGAACTATTTAAAATCAATTAATCTGGACAATCCTACTCCCAAAATGCGATACCTATTTCCCACCCCCGATTCGGGCGCTTAAAGGTTTCTATCATCGCTACAGGGCAGATGCGCCCGTGGGCTTGCACCTACCGATAAATTTCAAGTACTTGAAAGTGGAGTTCACCTATCTTGCAAAACGAAGCGAACCCCGCAACCAATTAAAGGAAGGAATCCCGAACGCTTACCTCCATTAGGCATCTCTTCTAGAAATTTAGTTTCGCACTCCAAGCACCATTTCAAAGCTCCTAAGAACTTCCTTCATAATCCATCGTTTCAATAGTTGCCTAGGAGGTATCATCCATGTACCGGAGATTTAGACATCTCCACTTGTAAAGTTTCCCAACAAACTTATTATTTTCATCGCATCGGATTTAGGGCTACTCAAGCCCTTCCCACAATAAGAAGAAAGAGTGAAGGGGAGCAAGATGCGCCTCATTGTTTCGGGGACCACAAATAATATTGAATTTCATCGTCATTAGCCATTGTACTTAGCACTAAAGAGAGTCTCCAAAAGACACAGCTTATAATCCACTCTCCATTTCATCAATAAGCCAAATCGCCTCAACATATGCATGTAAGAACCTACCAATCGGTAGTCTTTAAAAATCATGCATTCTCGCCCACCTTATTTGTGATACCAATTACTTCATTTACTACAACCGCTTCATCACGCATTGTTGTCTCCTTTGATAACCGCGAATCGATTCAACGCCACAAGATTTCCATCCAAAGGACCTACTCTAGACGAAAGTCACAAAAACCTAGCGATTATTCTTATAGACACCCCAGAAAGGGAAATCTCGCCAGTTGTAATAGTTGACATCACATACCAACATTGTGATCATAATAATGGCGTATGTAGTGAATCCTTCGAAGCCCGACGCTTTCATGGAACTCTCTAAAAGTGTCCTAACCAACCTTTCGTAGTAGCCTAGATAGTTTTCACAAATGAGAAATTAAAATGTCCGTCGTGGCTCTTATTTGCATCGTAAGGTACTCATGACATCTCCTCGATTTCAACCTCTAATAAATATTACACCAAACCTTCATTCTCTGGCCGTTCCAGGAGATTCTCATGGGAAGATTACGCCTTGTGAGAGAGGTCGGTCCCACGAAGTTTATGGCATAATAATTGTGTAACTATCTAACCACCCTCTTTATTCCACTTTCCTTTAATGTCACTTATGACCTTCAACTTCTCTCCGTGAAAGTGACCCCCATTTAACCCTGAAGTAACTCCTTTCGGTGAATGGTATTAAAGTGGGAATTGGTTTTAAGCCTCTCCAGCCAGCAGGAGACATGTTGAAGAATAGTGACAATGGGTCAAAACGCCTCTAAGTGCCCAAAGGAGCTCACATTTCATACTTCTCCACCCACTCTTTGAAACCAATACACTACTCAGCCTCCTCATTGCCCCCAGTACCCTCCGTTGCACTCCAAGTAAATCTTCCTCCCAATAGTGGTAGGTCAATCCACACCCAAAGACTTCCTCAAGAAAGCAAAGAAATCTCACTGCCGACCAGACAACCTCGACGCAAGTACTCCTGTTGAAGATCCAACCCTCCCATTTTCTGTTAGTCAACCGAAAGTTAAAAATCTCCTAGTTTGCGACACCACAAACCATCCCTTAAAACCCATCTTAAAACATTGAGGATGTTTTTGCCACAAATACATTTTGACATCAAAGTTATTGTTTTGAATAGACATTTCAACTCATGTAAGCATCTCTTCTTACTACATTAACCCCTCCCAAGAAAAAATCCCTGTGAAACTTTTCCCTTCTGTAAAATTAAATACTGGAAACCTCTAGATTTATCCCTGCAGGAGAGAATCCCACTACTCAGCTTCCTCGCAAGGACCAACATTCACCCCAACCTCGGCAAGATTGCTCCCACAAAATTCGACACAGACCTTTCGATATACTTCCTTCTCTTTAGCTTTGGATAGCCAATATGTCTACCCTTTCTTTGACTTAATCATGTTAAGCTAATCCTCCTTGCTTTACCCAATTCACCAAACCTCTAATATTTATGGAGAAACTATCATTGACATTACCTACCCATTAGTAGTCAAAGTGAGAAGTATCCTCATCCTCTAATGCTACTAACCGCCTCCAATAGGTGGCGTCCCTTCCACTCACTCACCGAAAGCCCATGTCAGATCTAACTGCAAGAATATCCGATTGCTTCTCCTCGCAAGATCCAAATAGACTTCGGGCCCACCCCTACTACTACCACTTGTACCCTAGAACACAATTACTAAGGTGAGCAGATTGACCATTACCCTCACTAGAAATAACACCTGCTTGACATTAATGGAGATATCACAAGTTACCAATGCGAGCATTCCTAAATAATTACCAGAGACCCCTTCTACTCAAAATTAGAGATTTTGTGTGTGTAGGACTGTGGCTGGCTAGGATAAGTGATTGCACAGTACACTAACCTCTTCAGGAACCGTGCTTCCGGTTTAGAGAAGAGACGCTTGGACAAACTTTTGGGATGCTTCGATGTCCCACCGCTTCTATCGATCCAAGAACTAATTGTCGATACTCTATAAACTTCTTAAGGTCTGGTAAGTGTGGCAGCCGAACGAAAGTGACTCAACTAAGTCCTCACCCGTGAAATCCAATAAAAAGTAACCGTGAGGGTATAGTATATAAAACCTCATCAATGATTGAAATTAAATAATTGATGTCGATTCAATTATTAACCACCTCATAACATTTCTACCAATATCCTGGCGCTAATTTTAAAGGATTCACCACGAGGAACTTAGTGATCCTCACTCTAGAAAAACAATCTAAAAGTGTTATTTCTGAATTATTCTACTTTTTCTCTCCCACTTTTTAATTCTTTCTTCAATTTTGAATTTATTTTCTTCTTCTTTCACATCTTCTTTAAACGCATCTATTATTTATTTATACAAATAATAGACTATTAACTCGCTTTGGCATCTTATATTGTTATATGAGAAATGCTATGTGGCAAGATGCTCTATCGGTCGCTATAATAAACACACGCTTTAATTGACCATCGCCATCAGCTTTAAAAGTCACTACCTGTACAATGTACACATGCTGGCGATTGTAGATTATTTTTGGCTTAATAATAAAATCAAAATCGAATTCGTTGAGCACCAAACACCCCCGACTCCATTATCCCGAAACTTTGATTCCCCATTCAATTGCTATGAAATCATTCCACCAACAGCACAAGACCATCATCTTTCGCTCATCCTCTGCGTGACACGTGAGGTGGCTACGGTGGCTGTATGGTGTGGAGTCGCACAGCAGGAGTTAACCCGATGTACCAGGCCGGGGTTTTGGGATTGAGGTGTCGTACAGAGGTTGTAGAGGGAGAGAATGTTGGTGGTCATCTTGGCTTATTACAGAGAAGTGTTTAGATTTATGGTATTGAAGGTGAAACCTCCATTCCCATTTGATTTCTTTCTCTTTCTTCCTCGCGGCCTGGGCTCAGTTGGGCATTAATGGGCTGTGTGTAAGTGGGTAATAGTAGAACTATTAATTTGATCTTGTAAACCACCGTAATCGCTTTTACCTTCTCAAGCTACTTAGTTCTTCTTTGATTTGGTCTCCATTTTTTGGTGTCTTTATTGAGGATGAAAACTACACCCTAGTAGTGTGGTGTTTGCTGGAGTTTCATCTCTCACCAAATAGTTTCTGCATTTACTGGTTCTCATTAGTAGATGCCAAAAGAGAAAAAAGTGTTTAAAATAAGAACTTGTTGAGCCAGAAGTGGTAACCAAATTTTAAAAGGGTTTTTTTTGTACCCCCACCCTCTCCCCTTAAACCCCACCCACACCGAAATTCCCAAATTGCCCCTTTGTTTTCTATTTTTTAAAAGGCTCATCAGAGGAGAAGAATAATTGGGGACATATACGATGGGGACTTTAAGACATTTATAGAGTAAAGAGTATATACGACAGACGCTGCACGCAATCGTGATATACTTCTTCAGTGGCATATATATGATGTCTTAATACACATCGCATATATGTCCCAAATGACATATACACGACAGCCTTAATTTTTTCCCTAACGGTAAAAAAATTAATCTGGCCATGATTTCACTTTCAGTTGATCAACGGTGATTGCACGACAAAATCAACGGTTGATAATCTTACCTCATCTATAAATACTCACTCCCACCCATCACTATTTTCACACCAAAATTTCAACTTCCTCCTTCCCAACACATCACAACCTAAGACGGCGTGTTTACACGCCATACTACGAGCTTCTTCCTCACTCGCTTCATTCTAATATGGGGTTTGGCTGGACATCGTGGCGCATCATCTTGAAAGATGATGGCGGGTTTCCGATGGGGAGAGATGTGTTGTATCGTAGGTTAAAACACAATATATCATTCACGCTCTTGGGCGTTAAAACCATCATGGATGATTCAACCGCAGAACGCATTTGAAAGATTTGCAGACACCGTATCGCTTATCTAAACCGGAATGGACTACGGAGGTCTTCACTGTCCGCCGTGATGTCAACACCGAGGATAACCTCCGGCGATTTATCCAATCATATTATCTTTAAAAACGGAAGAGTTATATCTATCCGCACGTAGGAAAACCGTATGACTGCTGCCGATCCTTCTGGCCGATTAACCCACCAACTCGTGAGTTTTCATTGTATTTTATTTTTTATCATTTATTTTTATTCGTTGTTTATGTTTTATCGCTTGTGTAACTTTTGTTTTATCGAATCACCGAAATTAAAATTCATGGAAACTCGTGAAAATAAATAAACATCCGAAAAGCATAATAGCATAATATAATATCAAATACATCAAAAACAAATAAAATCCCTAACGGTCCCCGCTCCTCGCCCCCTGCTGCCTAAGCTCCCCACCACGCCATCCTGGCCGCCATCCTCTACTGCCTATGGAGTGTCCGGAGCACGCCGGATCGCCATGCGCTGGAGTGTCACTATCACGTAACTTCTTTCTACAAGCTGGCCACGCAACCTCCCCTTAATCCAAATAAGGCTGAGCGCAGCTCGGGGGGGAGGGGTGTCTGTGCCTCTGAGTTTCTAGGTAATGGTGGAGCGGTAATAGTCTCTGGGATAGAAGCCTCAACGCATTGACCAAGTACTTGCCGCATAGCCTCGATCCGGCCGAGCAACCCGCAGGCGGCGCATGACGCCCCATGTATGCTATGAAGTGGACGATTCAAAGACGCAATGCATGGTTTTGACATCACCTGAGAGAGGTCGCGGATGGTCTAGTACCTAAACCGTTGCAGTGCACCTACTGTGCATGTGGAACTCAAGTCACCTCACCGATGAAGCCTCAGGAGATCTTCAAAAGTGGTCTACCAACATTCTCCTCAAATGGTCGCTGCCAGCATATCCTCCGGGCCTCAACTCATCAAGCATCCTCCCGTAGTGGCCGAGCTCAGTGGTCGACTTCTTTTCTCTCAGAGCGCCTGGGCCATGGCTCCGCACCCGGATACGACCGGGCAACCTCTCCGGGCCATCCGGGAGGGAAATACCACACAATCCAAGCTCCTCGAAATGTGCAGAATAAAACAACATATTTAATTCACAAGAATTTACCAAAAGTCACATGACAACAAAAATACAAGAAGTTAAAATGTGTACCGGAATAGGTCAGTATACCCTCCACATCACTACAGAATCTCAAAGACGTTACTGGCTCAAGGACTCATACATGGCAATGAAGTGCACTCGCACTTCATGCATAGCCTCCAGCAACATCTCAGACTAAGATCATCCAGATTACCACTAATTTCACTGCCTCTGGGCCAGAGGAGATATCAGAGGTCGGGTGTATAATTAAGCCTCACAAGAATAAAGGATGTCACCTCTCCTCCAAGTTACATTATACACTCCGCCCCAAATGCATTTGAAGTCAGAATACGGATCCTACTTGCAAAGTCGTTAGCAGCCAACTCGTGACACACCTGTGAGCATGTCTCAAGAAGCCGTGTGGCATACTCCGAGCTCACAAAGGATGGCTGAGGCATAGTTCCCATGGATGGGAAGTGCAGCAAGCAGAAGAGACGCCATTCAGAGGTGATCGTCATTTCACCAAATGGCAAGTGAAATGATCAAGTATCCGAGTGTCATCTCTCGGATAAAAGCCGACAAAGAACTCATGGTCTACTGTATGCAAGGCCCGAGAAGCTACTAACTGGAGTCCCCACTGGCATGGTATCAACTAGCAATACGTAACTGAACGAAGTACACTG